>SSNS01000011.1:2097513-2427903 GCA_006937985.1 Aphyosemion australe | reverse complement strand
TGCTGGAAATGCTAATAACAGGATAGTTAGTGAGGACTGGGGACTTTTTTTCTGCTTGTAGAGTTTATTCATTATTAGGCTATGTGAACATGAATCATGACCAACGTGTTTTTGTTGTTGTTCAGGAGGCAGGCTGCAGTGTACATTTAACGAGTCCTCGCGGCGCGCTTGAATCATTAAAAAAGGATTCAAGGAATTTATTCCAACCATTCGTTTCAAACTTTCAACCCTATTAGCTCTGTTAGCAATTAGTTGACCGAATTTAACCGTTAAAATCCCCAGTTAACCGGTTTTAAACAAATGGAAAACGTGCATCCTAGCATGAGAACGTACTACCTACCTTTATCTTTAGCCCGTTAGTCCTGAATTGGGCACCTGATGGTTCAGGCCTTTTCTGTCCACCTCGTTTGGCACTCGACTCAATAAACAGGTTTCCAATCACCAACCAGGAGTCAAGACTAAACCAATTGACCTTGGTGGGTGACCACAAAATCGTTTTGTTTTTCCTCTTTTTTTGGCCATTTCACACAATTCAGAAAAACGTGAAGGAATTATAAGCCTGTATTTATAATATTATGAATTAAATGTGCCTTATATGGAAGAACATCAAGGTGTGATTGACTTTAGCCATCTTATACAGTTGATTCAGACCCCCCCACCCCCGTCCGTTTCATTTGGGAGAGACCCAGAGGTGAAATCCCCCGCGCCCCTCCCTATTCTCTTCTTCACACACACGGCGCTCGCCTGAACCCTCTCAGTCAGCAGGAACGCCTGCAGCTGCAGGGGGCGCCAACGTGCTGGTTCCAGTCCAGACACAGATATGACAGAAAACCATGTTGCGGCGCGCAGGTTTTTTTCTTCTTTTTTTTTTTTACTCAGTGATTGTGCGCCCCCTAAAAAATGCCGCCCCGGGCAGCCGCCCGGTCTGCCCGTGCCTAAAACCGCTACTGATAATGGGTATGAAATAACCAAACAGGTGCAGCCGAGCCTTGGAGCTTGTAGATCCTGCAATATAAAGTGTAAAAGCTGAAAAGCTTGATAAAAGATGATCCACTGTTTACAGTTCAAATCAACACTGCAACACTGTAAGATGTGAGTATTTAAAAGGATTAAATCTATGGGAGACTGAAGAGGTCTTTCTCCAGAACTTTCCACGATAGATTTATGTGGAGTGAACCTAACTTTGCTGTCGAATTCTCACAGTATGGCTGTGAAAAATCCAGATAACCCTTTAATGGCACGAGTTGTCAGCTGTCCCACAAATCTGGGAGTGAAGAAAGTAGTTCTTTGTGTCGTTAAGTCTTGTTGACTCTTTGGTGTCTGTGACTGAATCCCTTTAAAGTAGGAGTCTCCAACCACCGGGACAAGGGCCGGGACCTGTGTGTCCCTCAACAAAGAATAAAAACCTCTTAATCCATTTATTTAGATATTTTAAAATACATTAGGGTGCAAAGTCTGCAAGGCCTGGACAATTTTTGCTGGGATACAAAGTGTTCAAGTGTAATGGGATTGATATGCTAATGGCTAGTTTGGGATCAGCAAAAACTAAACCAGATTTCCGCAAACTTGAAATAACTCCAAACTGCAAAATTTTACTATCCTGGCAGGCCATCATATATATGCAAATATATAGTCTGGCCATGACTCATAGACAGAACTCAGTTGTGGGTCAGAATCTATGGCTGTCAAACTGCCTCCGCGTGCTATTGGACCAATCAGAGCAACGAACAATGTGATGAATTCATCGCTACGGAAATTAGTCAGCAGGGCAGTCTGCCATACACAGAAGAAGAAGAAGAAGAAGAAGAAGAAGGACTTAAAGGTTGAATATGGAACATTTTAATAAAAAGCTATATTTTTAAAAAAGCCTCCACTGGCCATTTAGAGGTGTGCAGAATGAATGTACAGTTTTTCCTTTAAAAGCTATATTTAAAAAAATAATATTCAAAATTTTATTTTGATGGGCACGACACTGGGTTTATGTTTACATCTACCAGCCTCTAGAGGGCACCGTTGTGGTCAAAAGTTCGCTTGGCAAGGCGAGGCTGGGACTGTGTAAAATGGCGGACTCCACAAGTAAAGCAGCTGATTCTGAGCCCAAAAGATGTTCTAACGGTAAATACTGTTGTAAAATAAACTTATTAGTAAAAATTAGTCCCATGGGGGTGGAGGATGCCCTCACCTACCTGCAGCACCGGGCTCTGAATCACCTCGAGATGCAAAAAACCACTGTGAGTGTGACAGGGTGAGCATCCTGTTACTGTATCCTGATTGATCATGCTCCCTGGCTGCTTGGCCACGGGGATATCCCTTTGGCTGACTGGTAAGCACGCGTGACTCTCACCCAGGAGTCTGGGGATTGAATGCCGCCCGTGCCCTCGTTTCGCCTGCAGCAGAAGATGAGAGGTGCAGGAGTGGACGAACATCTGACCGCATGGATCATCAACTACCTCACCAACAGGCCACAGTGCGTGAGGCTGCACAACTATACATCTGAGGTGGTTGTGTGCAGCACTGGTGCTCCACAGGGTACAGTGCTCTCACCCTTTCTCTTCACCTTCTACACCTTGGACTTCACCTACAACACCGGCAGCTGTCACCTCCAGAGGTTCTCTGATGACTCGGCCATCGTCAGGCCGTTCCCAAGCCGCCATCTTTGTTGTCTTACTCCATTGCAGCTCCACCGTCATAGTGAAAAAAAAAACTGTCGTAATGGTGCTAAACCTACCTGACATCTCTCTACAAACATGGAACGCTGTGATTGGCCTAAACTTAGCCGGGCCAATGGTAGACCTGCTGAAACTACAATGGAGCGTGGCTAGACCGACGGAGAAAAATCTTTTACTACTGCTACTGTTTGTCTAGATTTCTAGGCTAACATTTTACCAAAGTTCATGCTAATTTATAAACCTTTACACTTTGAGTTTTGAGGAACATACAGTAACTGTTTTGGCAAAAATATAAAGAAACTACTGGATGCAACAGAAATGCTACATTTTGCTGTTGCTGGTGGTCTATATGCTTGTAAATAACTAAAGAATTCCATGTAAATAATCACCTAGAGCCAAACTGATGGAAAAGTAAAGTTAAATCTATAAAATAAAGTATCACAAACATCTATGATATTTAGGATATTAAGATGATAGCAAGACATTATAGTGGCTGCACACTGCCTGGCTGTTAGCTCATCAATCCTGCTAGGAATTAAATATTTCTCTAAACAGATGCTGTTCAGGAGGCTTTCTGTGATGATTAAAACAGTAATTATTTATATTTTTCATACAAACACAGTAACATTTTCATTTTACTTAAAGGAATAAACTCCTAATGTTGTGAATAAGTTGTGAAAGTCAGATATAGTAAATGGTACATGGCCTGTAGTTGTATAGCACCTTCTAGGGTCCAAGGCACTTTACAATTCAATCAGTCTCAATCAAAGTCTGACATGTGCTGTTTCACATTAATAATGTGCTCAGGTGCTGTTATTCATTACAGGTTTCTTTAGGAGATTTTAGTTCAGAAGGTGAAACACTGTCTCACCTTTAATCTAAATGACTCTAACTGGCTGTTGGAGCCATTTAAATATAAACTCAGAACAAAAATATGTGAAAAAAAGAATTTTATGGTGCCAGAAATAAAACAAAACCTCAGTCTGCAGAGTGTGAAGCCTTTAGAGCATCATCATCATCACCCTCTCCTCTAAACTGGGACTTTGCAACTATATTTAATCTCAGATAGAAATAACATCACACACACACACACACACACACACGAACACACGCACGCACGCACGCACGCACGCACGCACGCACGCACACACACACACACACACACACACAACTAAAAACAGCAGAAGTTGCTATTAAAATTGTGAGATTGCAGATTATTATTAAACTTGAGAAATTAAACCACCCAAACACACACTCATTTGATTTGTTTTGTAACAAGAAGCTAGCTGATCTAATCTTAGGTTCGATCACATTTAACATCTCTCTAAAACTCCAGATGTGTTTTCTTCTGCCTCCTTATCAGGGTGCATCCCCCCCGAACGTGACCCAACTTTAGAAGGCAGAATGACAGAGCTCTGGTTCTCATAAATAAACAAATAAACACATTTGTTGAGTACTTAAGTATTCTAATTACAGCCTTGGATTTGAGCTGAGCAGCCTCTAATTTTTCTCCGAGTACAGAAAGTCGTGGAGCCGTCTGCGGCAGACCGGCAGTCGGCAGATGTAATTACCACATCATCCCTGGTCCCTCGTACGCTGGGAGAGAGGGAGACGCTGAAGGGAGACACGGAGAGGGACCGAGAACGAGATTGATCCTGGTAAACAATAATTAGGGTTGGGGATGGAGCAATGTGGGACTAGGCGGGATACAGTGAGGAGGTAAAGAGGAGGAAGTCCATCTGATGGGTGAACATTGGAATTATTATTAAATTCTACCCAACAGTGTTCCCTTTAGGCCTGCAGACACTCCAAACTAACTTATAAATCTATATTTTTGCAGCTCACTGTACAAAATTGCTGAATTATGGTTGTTTAAATGTTTGATTTGGGAAAATAACTCAAAGTTTATTGATCCTACTTTTTTGGTGTAACAGAAAAATTCTCCATGCTGGAGGACTACGGAGCCAAACATGGAAAAAACAAAGCATGCAAATATTAAAGTGATTTGTAAAATAGTCCATGTTTACATGTAAATTGCTCTCATCTGTTTGCATTTTTCTTTCTAAGACCTAATTCTCTTGGCACGTTTTCATAACCTGCAATTAGTGCAGGAGTGTGAAACCATTAACACGAGCAGTGGATGTGTGAATCCCGCGCTGCGCTGTGGATACACAAAGAGAGTGAGAACCTACTTTTAGGAACATTTCTTCAGTACAGCTCACTCCAAGGTCAGAATAATGTAACAGAAAAAAATGTCTTCTCTAAAACAACAAGTTCATCTGCTCTGTTTTGTCCTGAAGCTTCTTGCATGTTTGAGAGCATGCTTAGTTTTAAAATCACTTTTAACAGGGAGAGTTTCAGGAAATGTTTCAAGGAATTGTGTTTTTACCCTGTTTATTTTAACTGCAGGAACTAAACGCTGAATAAAGTAGCAGGAGACACATCTAGTCCAATGAAATGGACATCACAGTATATCCCTCACCTTTAATTTTCTAGCATTTCTACTCCTTGTGCCCAAAAAATGCTGAAACAAAACATCCTATAGAAATATTATATAAAATTTCATAAGTCCCCTTTCATCCTTAGCTTCAGCCCTCACAAAATATGATAAAATATATTTGTGTGTTTCTGAGATTTAACCCTTTTATTGCCAAGTTTATGATCAAAACCAGAACTGTGAAAAAATGTAAAAAGATTTTATGTCCAGAGCATCTGTTTTGGGGGTGAATTGTAGCTGCCTTGGAATGGGCATAAAATATTTTTGTTCACTTTGTAGTTTTTGTGTAATTTCATATTTTCTAAAAAAAGTCACGATTTTAGTCTTTGTGCACAAAAAAATGCTGAAACAAAACTTCCTAATTTGATTTTTTATAAGTCCCAGTTTTTTTTACATGAATTTCATCCTTGGCTTCAGTCCTCACAAAATATAATAAAATATGTGTGTTTCTGAGATTTAACCACTTTAGTGCCAGGTTTATGATCAAAACCATAAATGTAAACAAATGAAAAAAATGACATCTTTTTGTGTGTTATGTCCAGAGGATTTGCGACCTTGGAGTGTCATAAATGTGCATAAAAATATTTTTAATTTTTTTTATTTGAATGCAGTGTTAATCATTGCCCCACTATATATGGGGAAAACACGCACCCTAATGGAAAACGGTAAAAACTAAACATTGAATGTGTGACTGGTCTGGGAACCTAGACAGAAAGAAAATGCTAATATTTAGGCTTATTAGAAAAAAAATATTGTCATGAGAGTCAATGGCACAAACAATGACAAAAATCATTTTAGCATTATATTACAGTTTTTCTCAATTGCTAAGACACATTTCTTGAAAGCTGCTCTCCTTTTCTCTAACTTGTGAACACAAAACCCAATTTTCAAGCTAAATCCCCAAAACTTCAGACTCTTCTTGCAAAACCAAACTTTCACCTCAAAACAGTTCAATCTGTGCTCAAAACTGAACTATGTTGTCAAATCGTGCCCCGAGTCAAACAAAATTACAATCACTACTGAACAGTCACTAAACACTACGTAGAAAAATAGAAAACACAATGCTCAGGACATGAAGCTGGAGAAATAAATGTTTATTGTTCACTGTAGGTGAAATGCATGTTGCAAAACAACAGAGGTGGAAAGAGTACTAAAATATTCTACTCAAGTAAAACTATAATTACTCTAATGAATTTGTACTCAAGTACAGGTAAAATTATCTGTCTCAAAATCTACTCAAGTAAAAGTAAAAAGTAGCTCATTTCAAATGTACTCTGAGTACGGCCTCTTCTGAATAATGAAAAAAAGACAATAGGGTATATATATAAGAACAAATATGCACATTAAAGTACAAAGGCAGTTACTGTAAACTGCAAACCAGCAAATCAAATTAAGTTACGGTCACAGTCATAAGTCCTGACTGTCCCTGACCCCCCCCCCCTCCACACACACACACACACACGTTTACCTGTCAAAAATATAGAACAAGTCAAATGAACTTAGAAGTTTTAAACTGAACCATACAGTAGCTGCCTGCAACAATGATGGGTTTTATTTTCCCTGCCCTGCTGTTCATTTGTGTTCATCGATATATATATCTTATTGTACTATTAGCGCCAGTTTGTTCTCCTACTTACCCATCATTCATTGCAGTGTCTAGGTGGTCACTCACTGACCACGGGACGTTCCATAAAGAAGTTCAACTCACCTGCTCAGACATCACTTCATTCCCTTTCACGAGCTCTGATCTTCTTAGATGATCAGTATAGACATAAACACATAGACACCCCATTAAGCTCTGGATCACTATCAAAGTGCATAATGAGGCTTCTACATTTAAGTATGTCTATGCTCTTGTCTCAGCTGTCTCTTCTCTGTGTCACTCATCCAATGCTGACACAGTATTTCTGAATGTTGTTTTTTTACTCAGTAACACATAAGAATAAAAATGTAGCAAATTACAATACTTACAAAAAAAGTTCTTAAGTAAAAGTAAAATTACAGATTTTAAAAACTACTTAAAAAGTACAAAATACACAAAAAAACTACTCAATTACAGTAATGCAATTACATGTAATTCATTACTTTCCACCTCTGCAATACAAAAATAACTGTGCATTTAGCACTTATAAAACAATGGTTAATGGCCTGTATTTATATATTGCCTTCTTAGGATTCTACAACCCCCCAAAGTGCTTCACAACACAATCAGTCATCCACCCATTCACACACTGGTGGGGATGAGCTACAATGTAGCCACAGCTGCCCTGGGGCACACTGACAGAGGCGGGGCCTGCCGTACACTGGCGCCACCGGTCCCTCTGACCACCACCAGCAGGCAAGGCGGGTTAAGTGTCTTGCCCAAGGACACAACGACAGCGACAGACTGAGTGGGTCGCGAACCTGCGACCTTCCGATTGCAAGGCGACCACTTACAGTTTTTTTCGATTGCTAAAACGCGTTTGTCAAAACTGTACGTTTCTTTCAAAACTGGAAACACAAAACCCCAAACATCACACACAAATTGCTAAACCCTGGCATCCCTTTGCAAAACAACTCTGCCATCAAATCTTGTAACATGTTAACAAAATGGAACACGTGTTTTCATTTGGTAAACACAGCCATATTTTCACATGACACACACATACCATTCATTGAATAAACACAAGTAGCATTTGGCAGAACACTACCAAGCATGGAAAGAACACTGAAGAGCAAAACTGAAAACACAATTAGAGAAATGGAACACACTGAATCTATTACACACTGAATCTATTACAATGCCCACCTCTCTCATAGACAAACATTAGACACACACATTTAGACAAAACACTTTATTCTTAAACCCCCCCACCCCCTCTCCCATTCAAGCATTTTCATGGGGCATCATGCCTCCGGTCTCTGTCTGGCCAGAGGGCCTCGTCAACATCACAGGCGATGTCCTCCTCCTCTTTCTCCTCCTCCTCCTCCCCTTCCCCGTCCTCCTCCCCCTCCTCTTCCTCTTTCTCCTCCTCCTCCTCCCCGTCCTCCTCCTCTTCCTCCTCCTCTTTCTCCTCCTCCTCTTCCTCTTCCCCGTCCTCCTCCTCCTTCTCTTTCTCCTCCTCCCCTACCCCGTCCTCCTCCTCTTTCTCCTCCCCTTCCCCATCCTCCTCCTCCTCTTTCTCCTCCTCCCCATCCTCCTCCTCTTCCTCCTCCTCCTCCCCTTCCTCGTCCTCCTCCTCCTCTTCCTCTTCCCAGTCCTCCTCCTCCTCTTCCTCCTCCTCTTTCTCCTCCTCCTCTTCCTCTTCCCCGTCCTCCTCCTCCTTCTCTTTCTCCTCCTCCCCTACCCCGTCCTCCTCCTCCTACTCCCATACGTACCCCTCTCCTTCTCTGTTGTCTGTTGTCTCTGTTCTCCATTGCTCATCAAACACAACAGAGCATCAAGCCTCCTTTTATGCTGCAGTCCCTGATCGCAAATTGCTCGCCAGACCCGAAAGTTTAGAGATTTGAATATTTGTGTGTTGTTGATTGAAGCTTTGAGGATTTATGTGAGAAGTGTGTGTAAACCTGATAATTGTGTCCTGTGTTTTGACAGCAAGGTAATATGAAATTGACATCAGAGTGTAAAGGAGGAAAATCAGAGTTCTAATATGATAAGTATATCTTGAGTAGTGATAAATTGAGTCAAGCGATTGGGAACAGAAGTAGAGGTTGTGAAAATTGTGCCTCAATTTTGCTTTTTGAGTTTTAGCAATCGAAAAAAACTATAACTCCTCTGCCACCATCGTACACTTGTGTTCAGTAAGCCCATATACTAAAAATAAAGTACAAAAATATACAAATACTACTGTAAGTGCAAAGAGCAAAGGTTCCAGTACGTACAGGTTGGCATATTATCCAGACACATTCAATGTTGATTACATAGTGATATACTGTAGTGGCCTAAATCACTTTTTCTGTATCACATACAAAACTAGATCTATTTCTACAGAGGGGTTTTCAACTGGATGCAGTGGAAAGACCCCATGAATACATCTATAAGGATGAAGCACTGTGTATGTTCCCTCACATCATTAGCCACAAGTGTGATCAATTTTTAGTTGTTATGTTCAAGTGGTGACACCAGTGCTTTACTTGTGATTGACGTTTGTCACCTGTGCTCACCATTATGCAGCACAGGTGCATCACAATGAAAATGTGTTGGCAAGTGGTGTCTAAACAGGTGAAACGTGCTGATGGTTTTGCCAAAAGAGTGATTGATTCAATCAGTGGGTTCAAGCAACTGAGCATTTGGTTCAGACAACAGGGTTTAGTGTTTTAGCAACTGAGAAAAACTATAAATGGAGTAAGGGATTTTTAAAAATTATTTTTAATAATTCCCCCCAAATACACATCCGGTGAAAAAATGAGATAAATTGCATTGTCTGCACCTGTCTGCACAAAAAAATGCACTAGGTGCGGAAAAGGGATTAAAGATCGTAACACTGTTTGAAAAAAAAAAACACTTTTGGGTGGGTTTTCATCACATTTTGAGAATAAAAAATTAAAAACAACTGTGAAGAAAAACAAAAGTTACTTATAACTCAAAAATACATATGCATGGTTGGTTATTTTTGTGTGTTTTGAATAAGAGCTAATTAAGAATAAACTTACATGATTAAATTATGTCTTTAAAATAAATATGGAGGATTTCTATTCATTTTTTCTTGTATTCTTGTTTATTTAAAAGTGGACGACACATCTCCGTGTAGTTCCATTTAAGAAAAGTGACGTCACGATAACATCTTTCTCAAACATCCCATAAAATGCATCACTTGTTAGAGGGATTTTTTCCCCACAGCACACATTTACGACCCCTCGCAGAAGGAAAACACAGATGCAGTTAATTGTCTTATTGCTGGTTCATTTCGCTTTAGCATCCATGAGAGTGACCCTGAGAGCACAGCAGCATGACCTCCTTATAGAGGAATGCGGCCATCATTAATGCACTTGTTCATTTCCTGCTGTGACAACAAAAAACAATGTCTGCAGTAAAAAGTTCCTTTAGCTGCATGATTTTCAAAGGTTTTCATATGTTTCACTGTTATTTTGAATTTGCAACTCTTTGTTGGAGTTTCTCGTACCCCAAACTATAATAAATCCACCACCATGCTTCACACTTGGTGCTTATGGGGTGCCATTTGTAAAGTCAGTCATAACTTAACAGCAAGATTTTGGGTTATTTAGCCTATCATAAGAGAATTTATAAATGTTAAAGTTCCCAAATAAATATTTAGTTAGCAAGCTAAATATTATGATATGAATAATTTAGAGTTAAATATTTATTTTACAAACTAAATATTTAGGTCAGACCTAAATATTTAGTTTGTAAAGTAAATATTTAATTTACTAACTAAATATTTAATTTGGAGCTAAATATTTAGTTTTCAAACTAAATATTTTGTTCCTAATTAAATATTTATTTTCCAAAATAAATATTTAGAACCCAGCTAAATATTTATTTTGGGAATAAACCTAAATATTGATTTTGCAAACTAAATGTTAAGCTCCAAAATAAATATTTAGTTTATTAACTAAACATTTAGTTTAAATATTTAGTTAATAAATTAAATATTTATTTTACAAACTAAATATTTCAGTCTGACCTAAATATTTAGTTTGTAAAATAAACATTTAACTCAAAATTAAATATTTAGTTGGGAACTTTAACATTTATAAATGCATGAATAACATGGTGAAAATGACTTATTATATTTTTACAATATTTTTATTTATTATAAAATATGCTTTTGCACTTTCAACACCAAATATATCTGGTGTTTTTGTGGCCAAACAAATCAATCTGTGGACATTTAGATGAAGCTGTAACCTCACAAAATGTTGCATCACAACACGTGCCTCCTTACAGCCATGCAGGTTTCATTTGGGAAATCTATTTCTGATTGTTAGGACGAGACTTTGACATGAACAGCTTCATTAGATGTCTAATTTTGGCATCAGATATTATTCTTTTAACACAGTTCTGGAGGAAGGGTCACTTCCTTGAAGGATGTTGCTGATGTAGACGACTTTGATTCATTAAACCAGGAGGAAATTCTGTCAAAAAGATCACAAGCAAAGCCTATAGTTTGTGTTTTGACTTTAATGTACAAACACATTCAATTTTAGGTCAAATTCTGCTAAATAGAATGATTTGTTGCCATTTTTCCATAAGCTGTGGCAGTCATCTTGAATCAGATTGACTCAAAAATAAAATCCAGCCACAATTCCTGCAACGATGTAGAAAAAACTGAGGTTTTGGCTGAGAAAAAGGTAATTAATGATCATTTAATGCAAAAAGAAACAGTCATTTTTTAAATATTTTTGTTAGATATGGGTGCTTTTTTCCCCTGCAGCCCCAATTTAATTTATTCTTGACACATAATTCAAAACTTAAATTTTATTTTAGTAGATTTGAAACATTTTAAGCTGTCAGATCTGTTTTTATATTTAATACACACATATATATATATATATATATATATAAATACAATCCATCATACTTTTTCTATTACACAGTTTGAAAGAGCATCAAAATGTTAATTTCTTTTTATTTTTAATGATTATTATCAGTGAGAGATACATGTTCCTATAACGCTACGTCCTACGTGAAACAGTTAATGGTCCAACTATTGCACCATCCTCACACAGGCAGAGGGAAAACACCACATTTATCCAGAGGCCTCACCTGATGCTGGGAACAAGGACTCACCATCATAGTGGGAAGAGGAATGAGACTTTACTGGAAGAGAAATCTCCCCAGTGAGAAGACTGGCGAAACACTCTACATGAGTGTGTGTGTGTGAGTGTTTGTGTGAATGTGTGTGTGAGTGTGTGTGTGTGTGAGTGCACCGCAGACGTGTGCTACAGCTTAAATGTTAAACATGCCTGAGTGAAAAGCATTTCAGCTATTCCAGCATTCCCGGCATTCCTTCCTGTGAATTTCCAGGCAGAGTGAGGTTCACTGATCCTCTGACATCACATGGGAAGGTGGTGGTGTGTGGTGGTGTGTGTGTGTGTGTGGGGTTCCACTGCCTTCTACATTCTTCCTCTCACTCTCGCACAATCCCACCCATATTTGGAAGCGAGAGGAAGGGAATCCCGGATGATGACTCAAATGCTGCTGCTGCAGCGGGAAACTCTCCGCACATCTGTTTCCCTCTGCTGTGAGGACATCGGCGAGAGCATCCTCCATCTGTAAAAGGACTTTTCTTCCGTGCCGGGTCCAAAATGATAACGTGGCTTTGACAGAAGCATGAAATAATAACTCATGCATGTGAGCATGATTAAGTGACGCCATGTTTCTATTTATAGTCCACTTCTCCTGGCAGCAGCATCAGATAAAAACGACCCTTTTCTCTCTAGAAACTCTCAATCCAAACGATAAGGAGCAGAAGGAGAGCTGCTTCTTTACAGATTTCTTGTTTTTGACACACTTAAATGTTTTAGATCAGTCAATAAATTTTAATATCAAACAAAGATGATCTGAGTTAAAAACAAAATGCAGTCAAACGTTATCCAAACCAACCTTGTCCCATAATAAAAAGCATTCATTCAGCCCCCTAAATGTGATTATTACAAACCACAGGCCTGATTAGCACCAGAACTGTAGAATTAAGACTTTACTTTAAAAGAACCTGGCTGACATCAGGTTAAAAGTTCTCAAAATGCAATTCTCTAAGGAGATTCAAGCATAAAGGAACCCAGAATGACATCACAGGTCTGTAGAAAAAGACAGGAGGGTGAACATGGCATCCTTGGGAGAATTCCAGGACCTAGACCACTTGCTGGCTGCTCATACTGAGCTGTTAAAGGGAGTTTTCCTCTCCACTGTCGCTACATGCTTGCTCAGTATGAGGATTTGCTGTTAATTCTCTGACACAAGTCAGTGACTCGAGGCAATCAGCTGAGTTTCCTTACAAAGGAAACTTTTAACTAATTAGCGCTATAGGAATAAATTTAATTGAATTGCTGTAATTGATAAAACCGCAAATTTGGCTTTCAACCAGAAAATTCTGAAGAATTTGCAACCTTTGTCCAGAAAATACTGGAAAATCCTCCAATGTGACCAAATTAAAACAACTCTGTGAAGAAGAGTGGGACAAAAGTCCTCCAGGGAGACACTCATCAAGTGCTTGATTGCTGGTTTTGCTTCCATGAGTGTAACCACCAGTTATTAGATTTAGGGATCAATAACTTTTTCACAAGTTTGGAAAGCTTTTTCTCCTACTAAACAAGATTAATAGTACTTTTAATTTATCCCAAATTAAAGTGTGACAAAACAGCAAAAGCAAAACTGTGTGGGAGGCAAATCCTTTTTTAACAGCAGTGTAAAAACACCCTCTGTGACCTACAGGGATATGAATGCTCCAGCATGAGTCAATACCTAAAGCTGCAGCCGGCCACAAATGAGGTCATAGTTGAACGATGGGACGTGTGATCAACCAGCTACAGGAAACGCTGCAGATGAATATTCTATTATCACCTTTTACTTAAAATGAAGAAAAGTTAAAGAAAGAAAAGGGATCAGATTGTTGAAAAAACACACAGCTCCTTTGTGTGTGTGTGTGTGTGTGTGTGCGTGCGTGTGTGATGAAATATTCTTTTTCATTGGATGCAAAATTGATGAGGACTATGGAATAAGATTCAGGAGAGGAGCCAGAAGTCTCACGCTGGGGGTCCAAACCATAAGCTTAAATTTAGATCCACTTTGTTCTTGCATGCTGATGACAGGGAACTGGGCTCTCTGGAGCTCGTCTGTGGTCCGGTGTTTCAGAAAGGACGCTGTTGTTCTGCTGTGCCGTCTGAAACACAGACATTCCCTCAAGCAGCCCAAAATGAAAGAAAGGCTTTCATGGAATAGATGGTTGTGTATGATTCCCCCTGGACTCATGAAACAAGTAATTCACAGACAACATCTCACCCAGGCTCTTATTTTGCCACAGAGCAACATAAATTGCACTGATTTCAAGGAGGAGCGTTCAAAGAACATGTGCTGCTCAAATCTTGGGAAATCTCATTTGTGAGTAGACTGAAAAAATGGTAGATGACATGAAAACGAGCATGTGTGGAAACATAAGTCGTCGTGTGCACGTCTTAATTTTCTCCCTACTTCATAATAATCTCCCACAGAGACTCCTATCACAAATCTCTCCCTGTCTCATTAGTAAAACGAGCTAATTAAAAACCTGTTAATGGTGTGAGAGAAAAGAGGAAAATTAACAGCCATAAAAACATATGAAGGTAGAACTACACAAAATGATCACATATAAAAAAGGGCTGAAACCACACACACACACACACACACACACACACACACACACACACACACACACACACACACACACACACACACACACACACACACACACACACACACGATCTTCCTACACATCCCTATTGAGCGTGCATATAAACAGTGCAGGAGGAAAAAAGCAGGGGAAAAAAAACAACAAAAACAAATGAGTCACTGAAAACCAACTGGGACACACAGTGTTACATCCTGAGAGAGAAAGTGAAAGATGCCTTCCTCTTATTGAAGCACAGATGGATCCCTCAATCTGTTATGCACCAGTGTGCCAAAGAACAACTGGTCACCAAACATCTTGCACCTTAGAGCACAGACTTTAATCCCAGTCCGGTTAAGATTAACCAGTTTAGCGTGTGACAGGAAATCTGCACAGAAAAGGCCTGAATGAGTTCAGCTGTTACAATTAAAGGTCTCAAGCGACCTCTAGTGGCCATGTGGAGAACCTACATGGTGGATTGACGTCAGTTTGGACCGTACTACTACGATTAAAGTGGGGGTGTAAGGTAAATTAAAAAGGCTAAAACAGGATTGTTGTTGTACTTTTTCATTCTTTGTCTATGTAAAACACATTCAAAACACATACAACTTATTGTTTCTAAGAACCGTAGTCGTTAAAACCTTTTTAGAACCATTTTAAGCTGGTCTATTTGACGGAGGAAGTGGAACCGCGAAGAGGCGCCTTTTCTGAGCTCATGTAAAACAAGCTACGCTATCTAGCTTATGATAGGCCTGCTAATGTTTATTTACCCCAAACGGGCTAGTTTACAACTAAAACCAAGGCGCAGCAGCAAAAGTCATACTTCTAAGTGTATTTATGCAGCATGGCTACCAAGAAGAAGCGAACACCGAACACACAGAACGACAGCTGGGTAGTTGTTGCTGCAGGTAAGTTTAACTGGGCTATTTTATGCTAATGATGCTAAAAAACGATAACAGATGATATCCCTTTTATAGATTCGTTAGATAGTTTTTTATTCTGATGAAAAGCCTGAAACTTAATTCAATTGATGAAAAATAAAAGACAAAGCATCCTATAATTGGTCCGCATGTCCTGTTTTATTTTAATTTGACATTTTCGAGGAAAAAAACATATTAAATGTTGTAAATATGGACTTAGTGATGCTAGCAGTGACTAATATGCCCACCCAGATTTATCAGGGTTTTTAATTGTGTTTATTGTATTTACTACTTTTTAGTCCACTTAATCTGTCATCATTGGCCTGTCCAACTTTATTTCAAGATGATTTGTTTGCTGCAGCCTTTATAAAACTAGACTCCTAAAACATGTACAAATGAGATATAAACAGCATTAACTTTTTATTCTGCATAAACTTCTTTATGAGTGTTCACAGACTTATGAGGCAACATTTGATCACTTTCATGAAACTAAAACATTTATAAGTTGTTTGTTTTAAAGTTATTGCTTCTTTGTCCTCCACAGAGTCAGTCACAAACACACAGAAGCATGAGAGTGATCCAGCTTTCGTGAGGCTGAAGAATCCCTCAACAGGTTTAACTTGAGTTCTAATCAGTTGTGTATTTGCACAAAAAGGTTGTTTCCTTTTAGGTTATAAACGTGAACTTTTCATAAAAGGACATGACACTAAAACAATTTTTGGAATTATCGCTTGGATTGTAGATTTTGGACGTTTTCACCATGTTTACATCTGGCCCTGTGCATATTGAATTTATGATGGATGAATCTGTAGTTAAAATGCACATGCAAGCATGGGCTTCAGCTAAACGGTTGACATATCTCAGCAAAGTTTCTGCATGTTTCCCAAGTGCTTTGACAGATTTCTACACTTGTGACCTGCAGAAGTGAAAGTGACGCGGTTCTCTTTTCCCCTGCAGATGGAGCTTCTCTGTACCTGCTGGGAAGTGGAAATTTACAGCTGTATGAGGTCAAAGCGTTTGAAGAAGACTTTCACTCCTGGTTTGTTGGCCAGAAGGTGCAGAGGGGTGGGTCCCATTTCTCATGTCCCACAGATTCAGCTCAGCCAGGAACAGATTCAGAGTTGGCTTGTTTTTTTTTCTTTAAAAAAATATTTATCAGTGAAAAAGTTGCAGTCAGCTTTCACACCAGTGCAGTTAAAGGTTCAGAGATCAGATCATCAATTAGAAACCACCTAAACCCTGACTAAAATATTGTATCAAACACAACATGCCACCAGGTCTGTGAAAAGCTGATGCTGAACTTTTTAAATGTTAAATAATACATGGTACAATACATTTATAGGCTATTTTGTTACTCACATACAGTGCTCAACATAAATGAGTACACCCCCTTTACAAAGTACAAATTTAATCAGTAGCTCAATGAACAAAAGAACAATTACCAGAATTTTCACAAGGCTGAGTTTTATTGAACACTTGTTTAACTCCATAACATGAAATTAAGGTTCATAATATAACTTAGATCACAAAATCTTCAGTTTTACTAAAATTGGTTGAAGCAAATATGAATACACCTCGCAACAAAAACTACTACATCTAGTATTTTGTTTGACCACAGTGATTTTCCAGGACAGCACGAAGAATTCTATGCATGGAATGAACAAGTTGGCGATATATTGCAACATCTATCTTTTTCCATTCTTCAAGAATAGCCTCTTTTAGAGCCTGGATGCTGGATGGAGAGTGATGCTCAACTTGCTGCTTCAGAATTCCCCACAGGTGTTCGATTGGGTTCAGATCAGGAGACATACTTGGCCATTCAGGCACCTTCACCCTGTTCTTCAGAAATGCAACAGGAGCTTTAGATGTGTGTTTTGGCTCATTGTCGTGTTGGAAAAGTGCACGACGACCAAGTGCACAGAGTGACAGCAGCATCTTCTCCTTCAGTATAGAGCAGTACTTTGTTGAGTTCATGATACCATCAATGAAATGCAGCTCCCCAACACCAGCAGCACTCATGCAGCCCCACATAAGGACACCAACATGTTTCACTGTAGGCACCATGCATTTCTCTTTGAAATTCTCACCTTTATGACACCATGCAGTTTTGAAACCATTAGTTCAAAAAACTGATCTTTGTCTCATCACTCCAGAGTATAGAGTCCCAGTAGTCTTCATCTCTTTCAGCATGGTCCCTAGCCAATCCTAGGCATGCTTTTTTGTGCATGGGCTTTAGGAGAGGCTTCCTTCGTGGACGATACCCATGCATGCCATTCCTCTGCAGTGTGCGCCTTATGGTGTCACGGGAAACGGTCACTCCAGTTTGGCTTTCTACTGCTTTAGCTAACTGCAGTGACTTTCTTCAACCCTTCTCATCAGAAGACGCTCCTGTCGAGAGATGTTAACTTCCGTGGACGGCCTGGACGTCTCTGTAAGATGGTTGCACTTCCATCTTTCTTAAATTTTTGGATCACTTTTGCTACAGTATTTTGACTGATATGTAAAGCTTTGCTGATCTTGTAGCCTTCACCTTTTTTGTGTAAAGAAATGATTTCCTTTCTCAGATTTTGTGACATTTCTCTTTCATGTGGAGCCGTTGCTGACAGCATGAAATGGGAAGAGCTTTTCTTTGTTAAGTAATGCCCTTTTATAGTCGCCTGTCTGCTGGACACCTCTTAAATGAGTCATTAGACTCACCTGTGGTTGAATACCTGTTAATTCAAATTTTGTAGTCTTAAGTGTGGCTTTTCTCCTAAGACTATAATTGGGGTGTACTCATTTTAGCAACATGGGCTTGAATGAATTTGTTAGGAAAATCACTTTTTTGTGTGCAAATGAACAAATCTTGTTTGCAATCATTGGCCCACATTTGTGGGAGTATTTTGTAGTCTGGTATCTCATAGAAAATGTTGATTCTGAAAGGAAACTAAAGGTTTTCTGACAAATGTAGTGAGGTGTACTCATCTATGCTGAGCACTGTGTATAATTTTTATATTTTTGTTTAATTTTCTCTACATTTGAACAGATGGAAGACTTATGTTTGTAACCCCGATGGATCCCCTCTACCTAATTTTGCCGTATATGATCAAATCTGGCAAAGAGGTAAGATGAAGATGTTTAACTCATTCAAAGTCTTCTGCTTCAGTTTTGTGGTTTTTAGATCTAGATGATTGTGTTTGACTCTTTGATCACTCAGCCGTCACCTGCCACCTGTATGGTGTACATATTAGCCATGCAATACTTTTCCACTTTGTGATATATTTGTAAAAAAAAAATGCATTAATTTAAACAAAGTACTTTAAAAACTGTGCCACCTGCAGGATGCTTCTCTATGTCGCTTCTATCAGAGTCAATTTTGTTCTGAGAGCTTCTTTTTTTATACCATTTAGTCAGATGTCAAGGAGTTTCTGCATGAAACCTGATTTTTAACAGTTGTTTTAATGTTTTTTTTCCTCCCAGGAGAAGTTCCAGCCTGTGGATCAAGTTGTAAAGGACGAGGAGTTCCCAGCATGCTCCAGGCTGCTCAGCTGCACGCGCTCTCTCGCCAGCCTGCACCACATTTCAGAGGAGAAAGGTGACGTTTCTTTGTGTGTTTGGATAATAGTTGCCTGCAGTGTTCTGTCATAAGCTTTGCTTATTTGCTGTGTTTCTTATATCCAGAGGTGGGAAACCAGAAGTTTCATCGATACAGTCAAGAACGAACCATGAGCTGGTTAAAAAAGAAGGTAAAGACCAGGCAGGATTTTAAAGCACAATCAAAACGTTCTGCACAAATGATCTTGGTTATTTTTTTGTTGTAGGTGGAGAAGACAGTTGCTGCTCTGAAGAAGAGAAATGTCTGTGTGGGAGAAGGAGTGAAATCGTCCACGTATGTCCGAGTCAAGCCAGTGTCGGAGGACCAGCAGGGTAAAGAACTGCAGATGAGGATGAAAACCAGTAGATGGCAGTAGTGGTTTTTATAATTTCTGCTTGGTTTAATGGGATTTTCTCAGCAAGAGTTTAAATGATTAATCAGGATTTATATTATTATCTGTTCCTGTCTTTATGGTCCAGAGGACTTCCTACGCTACGCTCACGGCCTGATATCAGAGTACATCAGTGAAGACATGAGCAAAGCTCTCCTCACACACCTGGGGTAAGTTACACTCATAGAAAAGAACATTATAGTTGCCCGTCAGGTCTGATTTTTATTTCTTTGTGCTCCACAGGTTACCAGAACTCAAAAGTCCAAATGAAACAGAGCCTCCCTCTAAGGTTTGTTAGTTTATTGTTGTGGTTGAACTTTCACTTCTCTGTTCTGCATGAAGCTAAAGCCACTGCAGACTTTCTGTCATGTATTCCACGCTGCCCTAAAAATACTGCATTCATCCTTTTAAAGGGACATTTTCCTCAAATCATGCCTTGTGTGTTTTTCTTTGTTGAATTGTTGTGATTACGCGGTCAGTAGTTCTGGCGAGGGAGGGTATCTGGTGTTTTTTGGCGCTCTGTTTGTCATGAAAAGCATCTCTCACTTCCTCGTTTGGCAGAAGCGGAAACTTTCAGACCAGCCGGTGGAAGCTGGGGAGGACTACACCAAATTCAACAGTTCAGATTTTACACGCAAAGTGAGTGAGTGCAGGGCATCCTGTGCAATCAGAGGCTTTTATTTATATTACCACGTCCGTTTCTGTTATTTTCTGCAGCACCTTCAGTGATTTTTGTCTGCTTCTCTTAAGCTTTGTGTGCCGAGCATAAACATGAACTGTGGGGGGGCTTAGCTTGTGGAAACAGTTCATTATTTATCAAAATCACATGTAAAGAATTTTCTGCTTTCTTTGGGCGAGGTCTTTCAGTTCCATTGATTTATTTTTTTGTTGTTTCTTTTTATTTTCAGCCACCCAAGAAGATGTCGGCTGCTCAGAAAACTCTGGCAAAGGTGGACAAGACCGGCATGAAGCCCATGTCTTCGTTCTTCAGCCCGAAGGCAAAAGCAGACAAGAAATGACTAGTTTTGTCTCTCGGAGTTCTATAAATGTTTTTGTAATAAAGAAAAGAAAACGCATCAGCCGCGCTGTCTCTATTTGACTTTATTTCAAGGAAAAATTCATCATTAGTGGTTTAATTTAGCTTCATAATTACTCAGATGTTATTGTTTTTTTTTAAACTGAATTTGTTTTCAGTGCTATAAGCATCAAATTCAAGGCGTCTGAAAACGTGAGTTGAATAACTCAAAGGGCAGCTATTGAAGCCGAGTTCGTTTCCCCTTCAGCAGGGATTAGTGACGTGAAGTTTAGCCGGTTCTGGAGCTTTTCACGCTGCTCGGGCCTTGAACTCGGCCTCGCCGGAACGCTACCAACCAGACGGATATTCATGTAGAAATCTTTGACTTTTGCCTTGAATGGAGCCATTGTTGTTTTTTGTAGCCGTCTGATACCTGGAGGGAATGCAGGCTCTCAGGCCTGAACTTTAAACTGTGAATCAGCCGAGAATCCATATTTATCACAATACTGAACGATTCTCTTACTCAGTTCAATCCAAAAGACGTCTTGAAAGGAATTCTATTAACCATCCGGTCAAAGTAATCTTCAGATGTCAGGGAGGACTGGTGATTCTTACATAACTGGAACCACGTTACCTCCCTGCTAACGTCCAAACTGGGTTGTTGAGAAAAACTTGCTTAGAAGTTATTTCAGAGATAAGTGAGCTCTAGCTGCTTCAGTTTCAGAGGGAGATCTGAATGCTCACTCACTGTCAGCTTCATGGATTTATTATTCATGTTAATCCTCCATGTTGAATAATGAGGTAACATTTCTGTGCACCTCTAAGAACTGAAGTTTAATTTGAAGAACTTGTTTAATTTGACTTGAAGGTAAAAAACTTGACAGACGCTTTCTGCTCAAACGTTCCAGTCCGAGCTCTGTCAGCGCCGCTGGTTTCAAATGTCCCATCAGGCTTCACTGCTTTTTTAATTTGGGCTTGAAGCGCATCGTCTGGAATGCACTCTCCACCACCTTGGGCAGGTGGATCGGGTTCCTCTGGAGTCGCAGTCTGCTGCTCGTGGACCCGTTCTGGTTTTTCTTCTTTTTTGAGATGCTTTCATTGGCACAGGCAGGAACCGCTTTTGACCCGGACTCGTCGGTGACCCGGGGGACCCTCATGACCCAGTTGGAGTGGAGGTCGTGTTCCGCTGAGCTGGAGGCCACTGTGGCAGGACGGCAGAGAGAAAAGATCTGAGATGAGACTCAACATTCACATTGGTTTTCATTTAAACTCACCGTTTTTATTGTTGTGAACCAGATGGTATGACTGTCAAACTAAAATGACTTTAAAAAGATTTTTTTATGTGGTATTCCTGAAAGGAAAAAGTGACGTGTAGCTTAAAATTTATTAAAAAGGGACAATAAACAACTAAAATGAGGAAAAACAACAGAATTTTATTTTATTTTTTCTTGTGGCATTCCCCCCCGAAAATGTTTTTGCTCAGCCCAGGGAGGCAAAAGGAAAAAAAAAATTCTTGTGACATTTAAAAAAATTTTTTTTGTTCAGCTCAGTATGGAAGCCCTGAAAGGAAGTAGAAAAAATATTTTTCTTGTGGCATTTAAAACATTTTTTTTTTGCTCAACCCAAGGAGGCAAAAGGAAAAAAACTTTTTTCTTGTGGCATTTTTTTGATATTTCTTTTTTTGCTCTGATCTGTACGAAAGCCATGAAAGGCAACGGAAAAAATTGTTTCATTTCCAAAACATTTAAAACTAAACTAAAAGCAGCAAAAACAAAATTATAAAGCACAAAACAAAATGTGAGCTACCAAACATGTCAAAACACTTTTTTATCATCAGGAAAGTTTTTATTTTCTAAAATAATTTTCAGTTTTCTCATTCATTTTTAACTTGGTTGTGATTTGTATTTCAGAGCTATACAAAAGTAATCTGCATTCAGGAAGAGAAAAAACTTTGGAAGAAAAATGAACTGATATAATAAAACCTGTACTGTATAAACTTGTATAAAAACAAAGCATAATAGTCTAAGCATGACCTGTTTTATTGCAAATTCTTCAGGTGCTTCTAATAAGACTTGGTAGCCTTTTTTTGTAATTTGTGACAAAAGTACAGAGAATAAGCTTGCCTTAAGAACTGGGAGGATGTTTTATCCTCCAGATTTAAGACATATTATTGTAATTATCACACACAGCTGAAACGTCCACTTCAGGTACCGGTTCTGTTATCTGGCCTTGATGTATGCTGACTGAGTCCTCATTAACACGACCGGTTCTTCTGCTACAACAATTACTAATGAGGGTTTTAATTGCAGCTAAAACTTACTTTTGCAGGGTAACATATATCTATATGTCATACCACGATTAGTGTGATGAGAAAAGAACAACTGCTGCATCATCATTACACAGTCTACTCACAGGAATGCACTCAGTAACTTTCTACTCAATAAATAATTTAACACTGGTAGAAATGTAAATACTGTTGCAAAATCTCCTGCAAACATATCGCGTAATTGCTTGGAATTGATGAGTCCAGTCATATTTTTTTTGATAAAAATGATAAAGTTACTGCTACAATTTTAAAATACTGCAGTAAACTTTCAGATTTTATCTGACATTGCATGTTAATTTAAGAGCCGTTGGCATTCAAAATAAAATTAGACCTAAAACATCCAAATCAGATCAGGTGTGTCTAGAAACAATGTTACACCGAAAAAACAATGTGTTGAATGAACATGAAAAAACATGGAGATGTTTTTTTATATAAGTATTTGTCTTCATTTTGTGATTAATAAATCTTAATATCCTGACTTTATCACATGATCTTTTTGGGCAGAATCAACTTTTTAAAGCAGCATTCCGCAACTTTGCAGATATATGGTCTCTGTCGCCCTCTAGAGGCTTGCTGCGTAACGTCACTGTCGTAACATTAAATCACTCTCTCGGGCATAAGAGCATGTTTACATTCATAATGTCAGGCAAAACAACGAAAACAAACTTTTCCACCTCCACACATTGAATAAATAGTTTTATCAGGACTGTATAACAACTTTATGCCCGACCAAACACAATAACCCTGGTGAAATAATTTATTACTTGCCTAGCCATTAGCAGCACGGCTAGGTCAGAGGCCTTTCTTTCTAAAAGAGCTCTCCAGCGAGGAAAAGACGGCCCAATAATAACTCTGGTCTTTGCTCTTGCTCTATGACGCTCTCTTTTTCTGTTCCTATATTCCTCTGATAAGGGATTTCTAGCTTTCTTTGGAGAATCTGCCGCTGCTACAGCGAGTCTACGTTATACAATTATGGCAAGCCAAAGGTATAAAAAAATGCGCGTTCTAAACTCGCATTATGTCCGCTAAAATGCTCGTTCAAGACGCGCGTTTTGGCGGACATAATGCTCGCTTTTAGAACACGTGAGTTTTCGCCCCTTTGGCATCAAAACGCGCGTTCAAGACGCGCATTTTGGCGGACATAACGCGCATTTAGAACGCGTGCTTTTTTATCCCTTTGGCTTGCCATTAACTGCCATAAAAGGACACCCAGTCAGTACTTCCGCCGCTACCCGAAGCACAAAAACTGTATAGCGCAGTAAACAGACGTGGGACCCCCCAACACTATCACAGGTATGAAAATGAAGATAGTAGATAATACTATGATGCAAAAACTTTACAAAAAAGCATAATTTTAAGGTGTAAAATTTGCGGAATGTTGCTTTAACTAGAGCTGGGTTTGATTTATTTCATTCAGATTTGGTCAAACTAAGATAATGTTTGTCTTGAACAGATATGATCAGCTATGACAGATGTTTCAGTTGATGGTTAATTTAAAAATACTTCAGCTAAGCCAGGTAAACTAAGAACCAGAACTAGTGGGGAAACTGATCCAAGCCTAAACTTAAACCTATGTGAAATGGACAAAGATTCAACAACCTTTTTTAAGTTGGGCTAAGAATATACTTGGTTTTAATTGACCTTTCGCCAAGCCCCGCCCCCCCTTAGTTACTGTTGCCAACTCCAACAATAAGTGGATCAAATACTGCAGCTCCGCAGATTTCCGTGATGGAAAGAAGTAGACAAATGCGTGTCAGCGACATTTTTTGGAGCAATTTCTCCTCAATATAATCCAGATCGAGGCAAAGGGGTTACAGTATGCAGTGGAGGGATATATTAGTGTCGGCTCCGCTGAGCGAAGCGTAGCAGGGAACAAGGAGTTGGGAGTTTGGGAGAAGGTCCGGCGTCCGGGGACGCGTGGATCCGAGGAGCGGTGGCGGCGATGCGGTGTCCCTGTGAGCTGTCAGATGTCAGATGATCTGAGCTGCAGGCAGCTCTAACGGAGAAAAGTTCCCGGCGCTCTGCATTGCCATCATGTCAGCTGAGTCTGTTTATAAAATGTAACTTTTTATGCCCGTGTTTACTTTCATTTTTAGTTCCCGGCCGGAGCTCGGCATTAATTCATCACGTGATCTTGACACCACCTGCTGTTGCGCCAATAGGCTTAATGTGCGTTTATAAGACACACGGTTGAGGTAATATTACGCTGATTTGCCGGCACGTTGTGTCTTATCTAAAAGGGTCTTGGATAGTCTGGGAGGCGGACCTCCGCCCAGCCGCGGGCGGGGGGAGCACTCATGCTTGGCTGTTGCTGGTTGAGCTCGATGAGGAGGTTCTGAAGGGAAACGAAGGAGACACGACTACTATCGAGGCTAATGCTTAGTAGTAAATTAGGCTTAGCTTCATCATTTTGTTTGGAGTTGTCGGATAGTAACGGTTGCTATGATGTGTGATTGGACAATAGCCGTTCTGGGGGCGGGGCCGGCGAAAGGCTAATTACGCATATATGCGTTTATCATGGCTGCCTTATGTAACTTGCGTTTGTTTGAAGCGTCTTCTGAACATAACGCAACAGGTTCGCAAGCTGCAATATGCAAGTAACCAGTAGGGGGAGGGCACATCATCAAGACAATTTGTCCCACTCGTTTTGCCATGGGCTCTATGCACGCTCCAACTTCTGCATTCTACATAAGACCGCACTCCTATCTATGGTTGTCACAGTTGTCAGCGAAGCTGTGACATGGCTGAGAGTGTGGCGTTCACCCGGTGCTTACTGGAGTTACCAAAAGTTACAATCAATGATGTACGACTAATTGTCTCTTTGTTTAGATGAATATAATGGTTCTCTTGCATTTTTTAAAATAATCCTCCACCAATAACATGTCCGACCAAAAAGCCGTAAGCAACTAACTCCAGGAAGCACTGGGTGAACGCCATACTCTCAGCCATATCACAGCTTCACCGACGACTATGACAACCGGAAATAGGAGTACGGTCTTATGTGGAATGCGGAAGTTGGAGCATGCATAGAGCCTATTGTCTCTGGTTTAGAGGTCTGCCATAGCATCTAGATACCGCTGCAGTATTTTTCTGTTGTTATCTCAAAATTAACCAGCTGTTGATCTCTTCTATTGTTGCCATGTTTGTTTTGTTTGTACTAGAGGGCTGCATTGGGATTGGGTCCCGCCAGTACCCAACACAAATCTCATGGGAGCCACGAATAAAACGCTCGCTGTGTATCTTTGTACTCCTTCAGTCACGGGTAAATAAACTTTCATAATTTCAAACTTTTTCCACGAGGTGTTCTTCAATCTGCTCCGTGTCTGCTGCTAGATATCTTCAGCTCTCTTTATTTTTTGAGTCGGCAACATCGGTGCTGGTGACGTATTTCAAGGAAGCAGCGTCCTGACCAATCACAGGCTTGCGCTCTCCATCGCTCTCAATGGACAGTTATTTTTGGGGGCATGTCTCCGTCACCCTCCGCGAGCCCGTCCAAGAGCCCTTGCGTCGACGCAAAATGGTGCTGTGTGTCTCCGTACCGATTCAGACGGAGAGCTTTAGTCGTGGCAGAAATCACTCGCCATTGAGCATGGAGACGCCCATCACATGCGCCATGGCGTCACCTGTGATCCCGATGATGCAGCGGTGTTAAAGAGTTAAAAACTAAATGAAAACAAATTGCGCTAATCCCGACCAATGTGTCAAAAGACATGCAGGCCTGAGAAACGAAACAAAGAGATTCATGGGGTTTCTGTATTAATAGCCTATGAAATGACATGTTTTCTCCCGCGGGACCAGAGAGGACACAAAATCAGTGCATCTCTTTTATTGTGCGGGAATAATTTCTCCGAGTTTTGCGGGTGGGAGTGTAACACACACGGTGCCGGTGCGGGCGGTAAAGGTCAGAAATTCAGCGGGAGCCGGATGAAGAAAACAGTCCTGGGCAGGGCTCTAGTTTGTACCCTACAAATTTGGCACTATTCAGTCTGAGTTCTGTACTGTGTCCCCTAGTGGAATCCTCCAGTACTACAAGCAGTGCAGCAGCAAATATGTGAACAAGACGCAACCTGCTGCGTGCGTTAATGCAAGGTTAAGAAGCAAGTATATTCCCATCCTTAGATTAAATGCAACTAAAAACAATAAACAATTTAACAAACCCATATAGGTTATGCAAACATATTTCTAAAAAGGCTAAATAAACACGTATATTTGTTGATTTTTATTTCCAAACTCACCAATGAAATCTACATCTGCGTTGCCGTCATCCTTGTAAGGTTTGCGTAGAGATTCGTTGTCACAGCTGGCAATGACCTCATCAAAGAACTGCAAGGTGTCCTCCTCGCTGGAGGCGGAAGGTGCTGAAGGTTTGGTTCTTGATATCTGTGATTAAAAGTGGCAGAATGGTAGCTTTTGATCCTCCTTCAGTGCTTTCTGTGATAGAATCATTTAATCTTACCGGTTCTTCTTTTGTAGGAGGTGAGGGTGCAGGTTTCTTGTTCTTTGAAGACTCGGTGGCCTTGGCCTCGTTACTTTTCAAGTCACTCACGCTTTGTGTGTACTGCCTTCTGAGAGCCATAAGTGCTTCCAGGTACTCCAGGCAGTTCTGGTTCTGTGAATACAGCCATATCCTGTCTTCCTGTCTCTGATAATAATACAAAGTGGACTCAATGCTCACTGTGCTCTTGCTCCGTTTTAAAGTGGAGCCCTCAGCTGTCTGAGTTTTCTCTCCCACCACCAGCATGGAGGTGCTGCGGACCAGCCTGACGGTGCAGGCGCTGTGGTAGTCCTGCCCGTCCCGAAGCCCACCGTTACCACCGCCATTACCTCGCCCTCTGTGTCCGTGATGGTTGGGACGAAACACATTGTTGATCTTCCTGAACATCCCTCTAAATGGCCTCTGTCATAGTCTCACGCCTGGTCGTGTAGTCCATAATATGTGAGAAGCTTCCATCCACGATAAAATAACAAACAAACTGGTAATTAAGTCTTAACTGGAGCTGTTTCCTGGGATCAGATGCTGTCCAGGGTGCTGAAATCTCCAAACTTCTGCCCAGTTCAGACTCAAAGACAAGAACAGGTGTCTAGCCTGATGTCAGTGTGTCTTTAATGTTATTGGATGTTGCTCAGCAACGGACCCGTAACTCTACCTGTGCTGCTATCATTACAGTCCCAACTCTTACCAGTAAAGGACCACTGAGTGGACAAAAACAAAATATACAGCAAATTATAACTATTCACCTAATCTTCATATATTCATAAATATTTTTTTAACCTTTTATGTTGGAAAAACAAAAGATTATTGAAAATCATTTATGCAGAAACTTTTTGGGGTCTTTAAACTTTTTCATTTTAACAGGGATAAAACTCTCAAAAGGATAAATTCAGAGTATAAAAAGCTTGACGATCGGAACAGACTTATGAATCTATTTGATGATGACTCTAAGGTTTCGTCTCCTAATCAATAATAAATCATCTCTTTGGTTTCACTCCCCCGCTGTCGTCAAGCTCCTCTATCACAAGAGGAGGAAGTTAACAACAAAAGGGTTAGTTATCTATGAAGATGACAGACTTTTACTTTTTAAAAAAATGCCATCAATAAATAACAAAAGGTGCAGAGTCAATGTCACCTCATTTAGACTCATTTATTTTCACTTTAAATAAATAATGCTGATGCTTATCGTGCTTACTATGGGGTACCATTTGTAAAGTCAAAGAGTCACAATTTAACAGCTCAGTATTTTGGGTTATTTAGCCTATTATAAGAGAAAGAAAATGTGAGTTCATTTTTCAAAGTCATATTTTCACCATGTTATTCATACATTTATGAATGTTAATGGTCCCAACTAAATATTTAGTTAGCAATCTAAATATTTAATTTAGAGTTAAATATTTATTTTACAAACTAAATATTTAGGTAAATATTTAGTTTGTAAAACAAAGATTTAATTTACCAACTAAAAATTTAGCTCCAAATTAAATATTTTTTTTCCAAAATAAATATTTAGATCCCAGCTAAATATTTATTTTGCAGCTAAACATTTAGCTTACACTATCAATACTTAGGTTTAGCCCCAAAATAAACATTTAGCTGGGATGTAAATATTTATTTTGGAAAATAAATATTTAATTTGGAACAACAAATGTAGTTTACAAACTACATATTTAGCTCCAAATTAAATATTTAGTTAGTAAATTAAATATTTATTTTACAAACTAAATATTTAGGTCAGTATGTTAAAGTTCCCAACTAAATATTTAATTAACAAGCTAAATATTTAGAGTAAAATATTAATTTTACAAACTAAATATTTAGGTCTGACCTAAATATTTAGTTTTTAAAACAAATATTTAATTTACAAACTAAATATTTAGCTCCAAATTAAATATTTATTTTCCAAAATAAATATTTAGATCCCAGCTAAATATTTATTTTGCAGCTAAACATTTAGTTTACAAAATCAATATTTAGGTTTAGCCCCAAAATAAACATTTAGCTGGGATGTAAATATTTATTTTGGAAAATAAATATTTAATTTGGAGCTAGATATGTAGTTTAGAAACTATATATTTAGCTCCAAATTAAATATTTAGTTATTAAATTAAATATTTATTTTACAAACTAAATATTTAAGTCAGACCTAAATATTTAGTTTGTAAAATAAATATTATACTCTAAATATTTAGCTTGTTAACTAAATATTTAGTTGGGAACTTTAACATATTTAAATGTATGAATAACATGGTAAAAAATGAATTTGAAAAATGATCTCCCATTTTTTTCTCTTATGATAGGCTAAATAACCCAAATATTGATGTTAAGTTATGACTGTTTGACTTTACAAGCTAAAATAAAGCAGGGCACATTAAACCCATTTCTAATGCAGACAGTTTTAAGGAGAAGCTGTGACTTTGTAGACACCAAACTAAGACAGAGGTTTCCCTTCTGTTTTAGTGTGAACACAGGTGACAGCATTGATAAAGCTCCAAGCTCTAAACTTTATTTTGTTGCGTTAAAAAGAGTTATATTTATCTGTTTTCATACCGGCTGTTTTTCACCTTTCAGAAAATGAAAAGAGAAAAAAAAGTTCCCCACTTTTCATTCTGTGATCATTCTTTTGTTAAACATGAGTTTTATTTTCTACTTTGACACCTGTTTCTTTTACATAAAAGCAAATCATCAATGGTTTCTATTCACAGCTGATTTTTTCTGGCTGAACAGTTACAGTTCATTTTCTAAGTGAAGAACCAAAGTTGAGTTTATCTTTCTTGTTGTTTGTTCTTCTGATTAAAGGATAATTATAAGTCTAATGAATCAGAGTGTGTAATAGTGGGATAAAATTAAATTTGAGTTGGTTTATTCAGGTTTAGAGCAGCTAAATCAGTTAGTTTGTGGAGAAAAAAACTGTCATTTCCACTTCCTCTGTTGGTTTGCATAAAACAGAAGTCCCTTACCACACAGTCTTATTCTCACAGGCTGTGGAAGTAAAATGCACCTGGAGGATCACAACAGAAACGAGTGGACGGGCTTTTAGCATCCAAATACAAATTATAATCTGATCTAAAGCAGAGGACTTGGATTAAAAGGTAGGAAAATGTTTCAAGTGTGATTTAGTGTTTTTGTGTTCAACTCTGAAGCTTAAGAAATCAGTACAGGATTATTTTTATTCAGTTTTTCTTAAAGCCACCATTTTTAGCAGGTTTATAGTAACCTTATGGTTTGATTGTTTCTGCACTCTGAACTGGTGATGTTGAATGAATTCAGATATTTTGAACAGTTAATATCTGGTTGTTTGAGCAGCCTCAGTTTGGAGAAACAGAGTTAAATTTAGACTGAATGAAGCAAAGACCATAATGAATATTTGCTACCTTAAAACTCAGCTGTGGCCAAAAGGTTTAGAAAGAGGCTAACGGAAATAACAAACTAGGTAGGACAAGTAATATCTACATTCCCTTCAAAATGTCTCAGAAGCCTCTTTTATAAAACAATGCCGCCAATTTGCCGCAACGCCAAGGCGGCATCAGGGAGCGTTAGGTCGTTTATAAGAGGTCAGGCCGTGGCAGTAATGTGGCGCAATCATGTCCTTTTTACAAAAGATTATGCGATGGCTGTATAAAGGGGGTATGGAGGTGGTCTCTGCGCTGCCGTGGACTTCCGTGTATCTTGGACATAACTTGCTTTTTATTGCGATCGAAGCTTTTTTAACAATCCGCTCCTAAAGGTGTCTGTCCTTCACAGTCCCCGTTCAGCCTCTGGTGATCTGAGCTCCAGCTCTAACGGAGAGAAGCCCCCGGAGCTCTGCATCGCTCCAGTTTATCATCTCAGCTGGTTCTGTTCACAAAAGCAAAACTTATGCCCGTGTTTACTTTCATTTTCTATAAAGTTGTCAGCCGCAGCTCGGCAATAATTCATCACATGGTCATAACACCACCCTCTGTTGTGCCAAGGCGTAACGTGCATTGACAAGACAGGCGTGGCAATATGACGACCGCTAAGCATGGCGGCATGAATGTCGCAAAATTCCTGCAACACCATGCCGCCACAGCACATGCATAACACACACCGTGGCGGCTGTATTACGCTGATTTTCCGACATGGTGTGTCTTATAAAAAGGGATGAATACAATACATAGTCACTATTTTCTGAGCCTTTACATTGCTGTTTAAGTTATTAGCAATGATTTATGTGAGCTGCAGCTTGCTGTAGCACGTTCTGTGCAGGCTGGTTCATTTGCAGCAAGAAAATAATATTTCTGCAGGACTAACTTTATAAAACACTGATGTAAACATTGAAACAGCATTTGCACGAGCCACTAATCTTTCTAACAGTAGCAGTCTACTTTGGTATTTGCACCATTCAGACTAGCAGTTAGCTCATCGATCCAGTCAGAACTAATCCCTGTTTATCCAAACTGAGGTTGTTCAAATAACTGGTCAGACCTTTTGAATGATCTGTTTGTTTTTGGTCATATAGAATATTTTAATCTAATGTCAGAAAACAACAGATTATTGGCCCATCCTTCATTCTGCATGCATTTTCATTACAGCCATGCTTTGTGAAGGGACACTGCTGAGCATGACCTATGGGGAGGCAGAGGAGGTGGACTTCAGACCCACTCAGAGGGTCTTCCACAGCTCTCATGAATCTTCTCTCATAACAAACTCCCTCGGCCCTTCTCCACTTGTTCATCACTGCTTCTCGGTGCAAACAGATTACACGGACGACACAACTGATTCGGTGGACTTGTACATTTCTCCTCTGCAGTCCTTTAATCTCCAGGGAAATTACGTGGGCAGGCAGATCTCTCCAGAGATAGAAATCCCTGACCAGGCCCACTCAGGGGGTGACGCTCCTTTTCTGGTTCCCTCCTTCTGCCAGAGCATCTGTGAAAACTACAGCGACCTTCATATTGGAGGTGAACAGGTTCTGCCTGTCTCTGCTACTGAAGGAGAGCTCCGGGTTTGTAATGAAGCTCAGGCTGTAGGTCCTTTCCTCCAATCATGTGACGTCCCTCCAGCTGTGGAGGACTCCCTCTCAGGACAAGCCTCTCAGGGTGGTCCTGTGTCTCTGCTGAGGCGGGGAACGAGCCACTGGCGACAGGGCAGCGGCCGCGATCGGAGCTTTCTGTTCCAGGGCCGTGAGGGTCCTTTCTCCAACTCCCTCTTAAATCACTACCTGGAGCAAAAGATCCTGGATCTGTACCAGCAGTACATGATGGAGAACATGGTGAGAGAAAAGGCCCCAGGTTCAGATTCTGATGCTGGCATCATTTGCCCTCTTCTGGGCTCAGAGCTGGTTCTGACCAGCCTCGACCAGATCACACTGCAGCTGAGTCGCGAGGGAAACCTGGAGGCCGGTCTGGCTAAGGATATGGTCCTGAGCTGCCTGCTGCGGGTGGCCAGCGACCTGCAGTCTGGTGAGATCAGCACCCCCTTCCTCCAGATTTCAAATGAAGCATCCAGGGAGCAGCTAACCGACAGTAAACAGGAGTAAACACAAAAACTCACACTGTCAGATCATTAATTACTAGTATGAGCTTATCTTTTAATGCATCTTCATGTAAACTAACAGTAAACACAGTGTGCTGTGTCTGTTTTTATTTCTAAGAGTCAATAAACAGGAACTGAAAACCGAAACTGGTATTTCCTCTTTTAAAAAAGAACCTTAATTTTAGACCAGAAAACACAAAAGCATACTGCCTCACACACAGACACACACGTGCATGCATGCACGCACACACACACACACGCACACACAGTTTCTTAGTATGTTGTTTTTTTCCTGCTGAAGGATTAATTTGCAGATCAAACATAGAAATGTTAACTTTTAAAACAGGGGTGCCCAATCCTGGTCCTGGAGAGCTACTATCCAGCATGTCTTAGTTTTAACTCTGCTTAAACACACCTGATTTCAATCAGCAGGTGATTAACAGGCTTCTACAGAGCCTGATGAGCTGCTGCACAGCTGATTCAACCACTGAATCAAGCATGTTAGAGCAGATAAATCATGTGCTGCTAGTAGCTCTCCAGGACCAGGATTGGGCACCCCTGTTTTAAAAGGTCTGAAATCCATGTGTGTTTTATTTGTTGAAGACTACTTTCATATTTACAAATTTGCTCAACAATCTTAAAAACAGCTGGATTATTTTAGATTAAGGGTTTAGAGGATTAAAACATCTTGTATACAGAAAACCCACAAACACGTACAATTACACATCACAAACGCAAAAGAGTTTTGTCAAATATTTAATAAAATGTGTTCAGATGCTTCCTCATTCAGTTTAGAATCATTCATGACATCTGCACACACACACACACACACTTTCTGCCCATCTGCTTCTTTTATCCCTCCTCCTCGATCAGCCACCATCCATCCATCCGGTTAATGCTTCTTATCTTCTTCACTCGGCGTACTCACACACCATCGTGTCACCAGGCTGTAAATCTGCAGCAGGCAGCCAGTCAGACACCAAATGCCACAATGTTTGCAATGCTTGTAAGCTGTATGATGTATCTGGGGGAAACGCTGCACAGACTGTACAAATGAAACACTCAGCAGGGCTGCAAGCCAGTGCATTTGCACATTAAAGTGACATTTATCCCCCTCCCTCCACTTTTTCAAAGCGCTTTGAAAGACCCGCGACTCTGTTCCAGCTCGGTCTGGCCGTGGCCTTCTGAGCCGCTGTTTGATCTGCCTCCTTGTTTCCTGTCCAAACAAAGAGCCACAGGAGGAAACTGTGTTTACCGAGCTGAGTGCTGCACAGTCGGAGCCCTGTGAAGTCTCAAGGCTGCAGAGACACATGTTTGGTATTTCTGCTGCTCTCCGGATTGAATATTCCAGGTAAATGTTAAAAAGAACCGAGTCCTTACAGATCTAAACAGAAATGCTTACATATAAATATAATTCACCCAATGCCAAGCCCTGGCAGTGAGAGCACATTCAAATAAACTGATTTCCACAGACCTTGGGCAAATGAAAAGCAGACCTGTTGTTCCAGCAAAGGCTGTTTACCGGAATTGTTTAAAAGGGCTGAAGGTAACGCCGCACGCAGCAGTTCCTTTCCCCTCATCACAGCGTCGATGCACACAACTTCAAAGTTTGGCAAGTTGTACAAATTATTTACCCTCTTTTCTAATTGTGCTCACAAACACGTCATTATGTCTGATTTGTGTGTGAATAATGTGGCAAATATTTCATGACTAGTGGCTTTTCTCTTAACGTAAAAGGTCAAGTGGTGCAGGAGATGTGACAAAAGAGCAGATAACGCCAAAAGCAACCTGAAGTGACATGAAAAAAAAAATACCGTCTCTCTTATCAACTAGCAGTGAAACTAAAAGGGAGGCTGAAATGCTGGAGTGTTTTCCAAAGGTTCATAAAGTAATTTCCTTGTCAAAAAGAGCTTTTAACATGGAGGGCAGCAGAGGCAAGGCCGGGAGATTTTATATTAAAACCAAGGACCCAGATCCACTCTCGCTATAGTGGCTTTAATTCCTGCTGCACTCTCCATGACTTGTTTTGATTTAAAAAGCTGTTACTAGGTAGCCTTGTTAATTAGGAGTCACACCTTTATCTACAGGATATGTGTGACTAATGAAAGAAAAAGAACAAGAATCTTGAGGATTCTGATCTTTCAGGTGTTATAAGGTTCAACATAGACACTCAGCCTTTCATTAAAAAGTGGATGCATTTCAGGCTACGACTTGTATATTCAAGCATTCCTTTGTTTTCCATCAACGGCCTTGAGCGAATGTCCTTTGTTTTCAGATGAAATCTACTGGAGTGACCTAATGTCCCAATGACAGCGTGCTGGAACATTTAATGACAGCCCTGCTCTGTTTCTTGCTGATTGACACAAAGACACGTTGGAGGCGGAACGGGAGAACACACATTTCCCGGTCAGTTAGCCGCTCAAGGTTGCAGGGAGCCTGGAGCGGCACGGCTGACCTTGGTTCAGCTCGAGCAGACAGAGAGGAAGCCTTGAGAGACAGCGGAGCAGTGGGATCTGTGCTCTCAAGGAGCTGGGAAACATAATGTGTTCATGTTTGACCATATATCACCGCATACAGCACGCATATGAATGTGGCTGGGGAAGTGGATTTCACCCACATGTTCCTCGTGAGGAAAATAAAAGACTCATATGTTGACTTTTTCCTCATGATGAGGATTTTCAATTTTTTTATTATTATAAATGTAAAATCATGTGTTTTTATTTGTTAAATAATGGGTCTGAACATATACTGAGCTGAATCTACTCGCTGACACATTGGTTTGTTTTGATGTGTGATGAAACGGGCAGTAATTCCTAAAAATCTGTGAAGCAAACACAGAAGTGCCAAAAATTGCAGTTCTCTCATCCACTGGGGGTGGGTCCAGAAGTGAGCAAATCCCCATTGACTCCCATGTTAAAAATGCCAACTTCACAGCAGAAATTGAGCTGCTTACGGCCTGGTTCAATTTTCCATTTTGTGTTTAATAGGTCTAGTTTACAGTCCTGACAACTCTGAGGGGGTGAATTATTTTTCTAACTCTTCCGTTTAGTTGTAATTCAATTCTTGAAATTATGAATAATTAGATTTGATTGACAGGAAGCATGAGCGTCAGAGCTAGCTTCAGAGCTAGCATAAGCAGCTAGCTCCAAGGATTCACACTCACGTTAATAGATGCCTTGGGATTCCTCCGGAGGAGCTGGCCCAAGTGGCTGGGGAGAGGGAAGTCTGGGTTTCTCTCCTTAGGCTGCTGCCCCCGCGACCCGACTCCGGATAAGCAGAAGACAATGGATGGATGGATGGATCTTCATCCACACTGTACCCAGCCATCTGGAGGAAGTCAATTCCAGCCACTTTAGGATCTTATTGTTTTTGTCATGAACCAAAGTTTGGAACATTGATGGACTAGGAAGTCAAGAGTTTTGCCTCTCAGTTAAGCTTCTTCTTGCTAAGCCAGCCTGAAGCAACGTCCCCATGACTGATGACAAAGCTCTGATCTGTCATTCCATCTCAGGTTCCCAGCACCTTGAGCCGCACAAAGCAAATAAAACCCATAACTACAATTTATGCCAACACATCTACTCATTAGGAAAATCACATTAAGTTTTTCTTTTGTTCAGTTTGCATTAACACTAGGGATGCGCCGATATGAAAATTTGAACCGATATCAGTTTCTGATATTAATACTGCTGTTATGACGGAAAACCAATATTTACCATTATTATATGTATTAAATATAATATTATTTTAGTTTATGATGGTGTAATGACTGCCATCTTATTCTGTGTTTGTCGTATAAGACCTGCTCAAAAACAAGATGTCACACCTCAAGCAGTTTATCCTCCTGAAAAATATAAATTAAATCACAGCACCTGCTTCTCTGCTTCAGGTAAAGGTCCTATGTCATACAAAATCCACCCCCTCAGAGTGGTTTTTGGTTTTCCGCGTGCATTTTCCTGTCTCAGCTGCTTCCCCTCTTTAGCTCTGCTAAGCGGTTGCAAAAGCCTGGATGGAGCGTTGTTGCATCATCATCTGCTCTGCTCCTCCCCAACAAGAGAGTCTTGAATTGGGATCCTTCTACCTCTGGACTGTAAAGACTAACACTCACTCGCTCCGTGTAGCTAACTGGAAGTTTAATTTCTTATGTAGTCTGCACTTTAAATAATGCCTAGAACCCAAACCCATAATGGATTTGTGTATGTGTCTTCTGCCAAAAATGGTTGCTTTAATTTTCAAGAGCTCTCAAAAACCGAGCCAAAATGTCACCATGGTTTCACAGACTGCTTGTTAAACCACCACCAGTACGTGAGTGGGTTTTCAGGTGGATTACTTCTTCAAACTGGGGCCATTCCAACGTTAAAACCACCCGATGGATAGACCAGGGTGGTGAGTAAAACCAAATTACCTTTAAAGTTTAATGCAGTTTGTGTTGTACATTCATATTTATCACCACACCCTTACAACTGATTTCACTAAATCACCTTCAAAAAGCATCTGAAGAAAGCAGCAGATAATAAAACAGAGAATGTAAAAAAAAAACACGTGAGAAGAGTCCATCACCCTGTCTAACAGCATAAAGAGAAACTAACAAAGAGAAGAAAGGGTTTGGAGTAAATCATTCTGTGATTAATACAAACTAAAGTAAAGGAATTCAGAAGGACAAGGTCTGACTTTGTTAGTGCTTGATTTGTTTGGCAGGGTTGTGTAGTTGTCAAGGTGCCCCAGAATAAAAAAGGAACCCCGTGACTTCAAACCAGCATGCAGGTTGCATGGAACTGACAGTTAATTGTATCGGGTTTGCAGTAGTTTAAATTATAGTATAATTATTTTGGAATATTTAAACCTTGAAGGAAAGGAAGGTAAACTTGTGCTCATGTCTCATGACTTTCCAGATACATCAAAGGACAATCAGACACACATGTTCCACCATAGGTTTTCAGTGTAAATATGTGAATAACTGTCCGATACATCAACAAAATAGGTGCTCCAAAAATATTAAAATGCACCATTTCACAAAGCTCAAACGTCTCTAAAACTGAGGTCATAATTCTCAGCCCCAGTATGTCGGATCACAACATGGACCCTTTAACGCTTAACGTGAAGACTAGTGTCAGAAATTTAGGGATACAAATGGATTTGGCCCTCAAGTTTGATGCACAAATCAAACAAGTTGTGCTTCTTAAATTTGTGCCCATTGGCCAGACTCAAGCCCCTGTTGTCTAGAGTCCACCTACAGCAGGGGTGGGCAACTCCGATCCTCGAGGGCTGTTATCCAGCATGTTTTAGTTATTTCCCTGTTCCAACACACTTAAAGGTAGAATATGGAACATTTTAATAAAAAGCTACATTTCTAAAACATAATACCTCCACGGGGCGTTTAGAGGTATGCAGAATGAATGTACAGTTGAATGTTCCTTTAAAAGCTATATTTAAAAAAAATAATCAAAATTTTATTTTGACGGGCACAACACTGGATTTATGTTTACATCTACCAGCCACTAGAGGGCACCACTGTGGTAAAAAGTCTGCTTGGCAAGGCGAGGCTGGGACTGTGTGGTGGACTGAGCAAGTCAAGCAGCTGATTCTGGGCCCAGAAGATGTTCTAATGGTAAATACTGTTGTAAAATAAACGTATTAGTAGAAATTAGTCCTTACCCTGTACGATTCATCAGTGGACATGGTGCTGGCTGGTCACTTCACGTATCAGCAGTGAACCAACACCCCGACGGCTGGAAAATTTGTTCCGTTGTTGCAATACCACCTGTAAACACTAGGAGTCGCTATAGTGTCTGTGTTCCATATTCAACCTTTAATTCAATGGCTGTATCACCTTTTCAGCAGGTCATCAAGCTCTGTAGAAGCCTTTCAATAACCTGCTGATTAAAATCAGATGTGTTAAAGCAGGGAAACAACAAACACGCTGGATAGAGGCCCTCTAGGACCAGGATCGCCCACCCCTGACCTAGAGTCTGCCACCCATGCCTTTGTCTTATTTATACTATACTACTGCAATGCATTGTATGCTGGCCTGATTCAGGGCACAGTTGCACGATTGCAGTTAGTTCAGAACTCCGCTGCTAGGTGTGTGACAGGCACTAGACCAGGGGTGTCGAACTCCGGTCCTCGAGGGCCGCTATCCCACATATTTTAAGTGTTTTCCCTGCGTCAACACATCAGCAGGTGATTAACAGGCTTCTGGAGAGCTTGATGAGCTGCTGCACAGGTGAATCAACTGTGTTGGAACAGTGAAACAACAAAGAGGTGCAGGATGCCAGCCCTCAAGGACTGGAGTTCGACACCTGTGCACTACATGCAGGGAGCACATCACTCTTGTCTTGGCATCCTTGCCCTGGCTCCCGGTGCAATAGGCCCAAATTTAAGGTGCTACTATTGGCATACAAGGCCCTTCAAGGAACGACTCCACCATACCTTGCCAGCCTCCTGCACAGGCATGCCCCATTTCGGGCTCTTTGCTCGGCTGACAGGGAGAACAAGGTGGTTCCTTGTTCCAAGAATAGGTCACGGGGGGATTGTGCTTTCTCAATGATGGCACCTACACTTTTGAAAGAGTTGCCTTTAGTATTACATCAGTCATCTTCACTGACGGTTTTTAAGTCTCGTCTGAAGACACACTTTTATGTTAAAAGGAACCCCAGTTACAAGAACATGTGGTTCTTAAAAGATAAATGTTAGTATCAGTTATATTAAAGTGGTGTGAAAACCTTCTTGATGTCATCGTTTTTATAAAATTTGTAAAAATAGTTTACCTTGTAGGTCGCCATTGTTGTTAGCGTCACAATGTACTCTGAGTAGTGACGTCATATGGTTGTACCTTGGTTGCACCGGCCAGCTTTGGGACCTTGTAGTGACTGTTCATCGACATAAACACATCTGTTCAGCCTTTTCAATTTGAACCAGAGCGAAACATTAATGAGGAGGACATCACTGACGATGTTTCACAAAACGAGCATCAAAATGAAGAGCAAGAAGGGCGGGATGAAGCAAGAACATGACAAAACCGGTGGTGCGTGTGCGGCAAATGCGTCTCCATGCTAACCGAGAGGGAGAGTGTTTGTTGTCAAGAGCTCCCATTTTTGTCAGCAGAAGTTAACAGTAAGCTATCGTGTGATCAAACTTCTCTGTGTAAGCGTGTTCCACGGTAACAACTTGGTGCACATCAGCTGACCACTGTGCCGCTGCGCTGCATCTGACGTGTCTGAATCTGTCTGAGTGGCAGCAAAGCATGCTGGGATAGACTTCGCCAGTGAGGATACACCAGACCCATCCTCAAAATTGGGGTGGAATGAGGACCCATATGATGATGCAGGAATGAGTATCCTTCGAATTCGGACAGTTCTCGTTGCTGCGCGCTGTGACGTCATCGACCTCAAAATGTGTCCTCACAAGCATCCTGCCCCTGGATTCAGACACACCGAGCCACGCTCATTGAGCTTCAGCTCTAACGGACAGAACCTCCAGGAGCTCTGCATTGCTCCAGTTTATCTTCTCAGCTGATTTTGTTTACAAAAGCGAAACATATGCCCATGTTTACTTTCATTTTCAATATAGCTGCTGACCGAAGCTCGGCATTAATTCATCACATGATCATGACCATAGATATCATATATATCATTACATGCCTTAACTGGGAGTCAACAGTGTCCCTACATGGCGGCCATCTTACCTCGGACAGCTTACATTCCGTTCTCAATGGTAGCAGATGGAAGGTGAGTGAACAACTTAAACAAAAACACTCTTAACTCAATTAAATATTAACGGGTTTACAAGCGGGTTGCATTATTACATACCTTATAACACATAAGCTTGATAGGACATACTTACACATTTTTTAATTAATGAGCCAAATCCATCATATTTTACAGCCACATCTGTGGCGTTTATAACAAATCAAACCGTTTGAAATTCGGTTGAAAATTAAGAAAGTTAGTTATTTAAATAGTACATTCACCATTGACACCAATGTTACGAAAGGCAGCAGCTGTCCGAGGTAAGATGGCCGCCGCGTAGGGACGTTTGTCCAGTCGACGAACAGCACGGGTAAGGCATCTAGTGATATATATGATATCTATGATCATGACACCACTCTCTGTTGCGCCAAAGCATAAATACATCCAGGTCAAATTTGCCATTTTGCGTCACCAACTTGTTCTACATAACTAACTGGAAAGCTAAGTCTTCATTGTTTGATTCCGATTATGTATGCCAATTAAAGATGCAATCAAAACTTAAGACACAGTAACCAATTTTACTAAATCTCTTAGAAAAATATTTCAAACTCACTGTTCTTAGCTGTGCCTGCACATCACAGAGTCATCATATCACACAAAAACAATCCTTACGTCCAGTTAATGTTCTCCAATAAAGTACTTAGTCCACAAGTCTTCCTCCAAATCGTGCCCTGCCGCTTAAAACCTTAGTAAATTCTTCTTTATCCACATATTTCTCATGTTTACATCACGGATACTAGTTAGCATGCTACTCTTAGTTGTGTGCTTCTTTTTCTTGATGGTGTCATGGAGTGGTGTGGTGAGGCAGAACCCAAACGCAGGTGGAGCATAGGCAGCAGGCAGTCAGGTACATAAAACTAAAGATTTATTAACAGGGGTGCAGCACAAAGTGAACAAACTAATTAGACAGGACAAAACAAACTAAAACACAACTGAAGATCCGACAGATGGTAAACAATGACTTGGTGCGTTACCGCCACCAGCTGGTAAGAAGTGTGCACTGCGACTGTGCTGGAGGCACGGAGAGAGGAGGAACAGAATTAAGCGCTTGTAGCAGCAACGTCTGGCTGCATTTGCCTTTTTGATGATGCATTATCCCTACTTGTACTAGCATTGTTTTTTTGTTTGCTAAACCAAGCTCTAATGTCCATTTTAGCAAGCTACTGTAGCATCTTCTTTTACTGCATATAAAACTCCCGATTAGTAACCTAGAGCGCCCTCTGTTGGTCGTCTTGAGCCAATACATTTGCATGAGGTGTTGTAATCTGTCCTGGGCGGGCACGACCTGCGAATGGGGGGTCGGGCCCGCCCTGGCCTGCCCATGGCGCCGGGCCGCGTGATTTGGAATCGTAGGACGGCCAAGGAAGGTCCCGCCTTTCTCGCCTCTGATTGGCTAGAACGGCTCTACTACGATTGGCAATTTAATTTAGCAGCAAACCGTCTTCCCTCGCTAAGTGCAGACTGTCCTGCCCATTGATATCATATGATATCTATGGTCCTGCCACCAACAGAACAGCTGCTTTGGGGAGTTTTGTAAAGAAAATGCGAACTTAGCGCTATAACCATTTTGTTCTGTTTTGGAAAAAAAAAAACCTGTTCCTTTTATTAAAAAATAAAATGAAATACGTAAAATGTGAACATATATTAAATATTGTTGCATTTATCTGTTGGATTTACTTTATATCTGTTGGCTCTCAAGCATTGAGGTTAGCAGAGTACATATGCTATGTGTGCCTTAACTGGGTATGAAATATAATAAAACTGCCCTATTTTACCCAGCTGTGTGCAGCAGGTCTGTTTCTCTTCTAGAATAATGAAAATTGGTGAAAAATAGGTCTGAATCATAAGTATAAAATCCCACTGGTCTGGTTTGTTAGCAATGTACTGGTGAAGTGTGCCTGCTTTAGTGCCTTTATATGTCAGACTGCCCTAGGGAGGCTGTGGCTACATAGTAGATTACCATCACCAGCAGTGTGTGAATGTGAGAGTGCGTGAATAATGGAAAGCGCTTTGAGTGCCTTGAAAAGCGCTATATAAATCCAATCCATTATTATTATTATTATTATTATTATTATTATTATATGCCACCATAACTTCATCCTCACTATGCTTATGAGTAGATAGATTTGTTGATCAAAACGAAGAAAAATCGGTGTGGGTGAGGAAAATTCTATGCATCAATGAAGTGGTTATAATATCTTATCATGATAATATCTCAATTGGAGACACTAGTATATTCAATCAGTGTAATTTTCAGCAAAAAGTAATTTTCAACAATATTAGTTTTGTGTCAGTATTATTATTATATATGGACAAATCAACCGTTTGGTAACGGATGTTTTTAAAAAATTATTTCAACCTCATAACATTTATTTATTTTTCATAATATGAATAGATAATGTTTAGTAACCCCTTTGACATTGTACAATGTTGAAAAAGTTTGCCTACCTTTGAATTTCTGGGCAAAAAGAGCTCTCTTCATGTAGCATGCTCAACTCATTGCTAACTTCCTGTGAACAATGGTCCTAAAGAGGTCAACCTTTTTAAGACACAGTGCCCTACAGTGGATTTTTTTAAATGTAAATACAGATGTAAACCAATTGGTAGAGAAGGCTTAATAAGGTAGGTTAATTTCAGTGAAAGCCTCAGTTAGATATAGGGCCTCAAAATGTACTTGCCATTTGGTTGACCAGAATGCTAAAGGGTTAATAAAAGAAACTGAAACTGGTACGTTATGGCAAGCCGTTTTAACATTAATTAAGCAGACTGGATATGTGTTCCAGATATTTATAATTATATTGTTCCTAGTAGAAATTAACATTCCAGATATCCATAATAACATTCCTACTATCCACAATGAACATTTCAGATATCTGAAATGTAATTCTTCCTAGGACAAATGACGTCACATTTCCCATTCATGTGTATTGGGTTTATAACGCCTCCTATCCACAATTACATTCTTCCTAGTAAGAATGGACAATGAGGATAGGAGAAACTGAATTCTTCCAAGGAGAAACACTCATTTTAGATAGCTCTAATTCAGTTATTACTAGTATAAACTCTTATTTCAGATAGGTAAAATTAAAACTCTATTCTTGCTATCTGTAATTTTATTTTGAATATCCAAACCTACATTTATACTAGTAACAATTGTATTTTGGATATCCTTAATTTATATTTGAACAAGTTAAAAACACTTTGAGATATCAGCAATTACATTTATGACTAGCAACAATGTATTTTTAGATATCTAAAAAGATTTTCAGGATATGGTGAGATGTTATTGGGTGGCCATTTTAACATAAAATATGCTCACATACTATCTGGAATTATATTTTATATATCTATAAATAGATTCTTCCTAGTCAAAATAGCATTCTTGATGGTGAAAATGAAATTCTTGCTAGTAAGAATGCCATCTTTACTAGTCAGAATGGTATTTTTACTAGTAACATTGTAAAATATCAATAACAATTGTAATAGGAGGAAAAACAATAAAGGTTTAGGTGGCCATTTTAACATTTAATAAGTGGCTTAGATATGTACTCCAGACATCCATAATTCAATTCTTCCTAGTAACAGTGAACATTTCAGATATCTAAAATGTATGGGATGCCAAGTGTAAATTGCTGGTCCAAATTATTTAGCAGACATTTTTTTATATTTAGCTAATTTTTCCTACATTTAGCAACTTTTATCACATTTAAAATAATGTTTAAATGTCACATAATTTCAGATAATCTAAATGTTATATCTAAACTTAAATGTTTATTCTAAATCTATCAATCAGAATGTTAAATCTAAATGTTAAATCTAAATCTTAAATCTAAACCTAAATGTTAAATCTAAATCTAAACGTTAAATCTAAATCTAAACATTATATCTAAATCGACTTAACATTTAGATTTATAATAAACATTTACATTTAACATTTAGATTTAGATTTAACATTTAGTTTTAGATTTAGATTTAACTTTTACATTTAGATTTAACATTTTAGGTTTAGCATTTAAGATTTAGATTTAGATTTAACATTTAGGTGTACTTAAACATTTACATTTAACATTTACATTTAGACCTATCATTTAGATTTAACATTTACATTTAACATTTAGATTTAAATTTAACATTTGGATTTACATTTAGATTTAACATTTATGCTTAGCATTTAGATTTAGGTTTAGATTTAGAATTTAGATTTAACATTCTGATTTAGATTTAGATTTAACATTTAGATTTAACATTCTGATTTAGATTTAGATTTAACATTCTGATTTAGATTTAACATTTAACTTTATATTTAACATTTAGATTAGATGAAATTATGTGACATTTAAACATAATTTTTAATGTGGTGAAAGTTGCTAAATGTAGGAAAAATGAGCTAAATATCAAAAAAATGTCTGCAAAATATTTTGCACCAGCTATTTACACTTGGCATCCCATAGAAAGGTAATTCTTCCTAGGACAAATGATGTCACATTTCCCATTCATGTGTATTGGGTTAATAGCGCCTCCTATCTACAATTACATTCTTCCTAGTAAGAATGAACATTCTTGATAGGAGAAACTGAATTCTTACTAGGAGAAACTTGTTGATGACACTTTCAGGCTCTCTAAAACAGCAATATGGATAGGAGGAATGAAATAAAGGACATCAACAATATCAAAATAGATAGTAAGAAAATATTTGTTTCTCGGAAGATTGTAGTTCTGCCTATCTAAAATTTAAATTGTACTAGTATAAATGTAGATTTGGATATCCAAAAAAAAAATGACAGACAGCAAGAATAGAGTTTTAATTTTACCTATCTGAAATAAGAGTTTTTACTAGTAATAACTGAGTTAGAGCTATCTAAAATGAGTGTTTCTCCTAGGAAGAATTCAGTGTCTCCTATCCAGAATGTTCGTTCTTACTAGGAAGAATGCAATTGTGGATAGGAGGCGTTATAAACCCAATACACATGAATGGGAAATGTGATGTCATTTGTCCTAGGAAGAATTACATTTCAGATATCTGAAATGTTCATTGTGGATAGTAGGAATGTTATTATGGATATCTGGAATGTTAATTTCTACTAGGAAGAATATAATTATAGATATCTGGAACACATATCCAGTCTGCTAAATAAATGTTAAAACGGCCACCTTAAATTCTTAAGGATTTTGAGAAATCTCAAACTTAATTCCTACTAGTGCAGTTGTTATTATGGATATCCCTAATTATAATTTCTATTTGTAACAAATAGCTGTTGATCTCTTCATTAGCAATTTTGACTAGTAAGAATTCAATTAGTACTAGGATAAATTATATTATTGCTATATAAAATAGGAATTAATGAGAGGTCCGATTGTTGAATAAATTTTAAAACGGCTTGCCATAGCTGCCGGGCCTGCACCCTACCCTCCGGCGTCCGTTGGCGCGGACCGGAGCTCCGGGGAAGGAAGAGGAGGGGACTTTCAAGAGTCGGNGAAAAAGATCCAAGTGAAGCTGCACTGAGAGCACAGGAGCTTTTAAATCAGAGCAGTCTATTAACTTTCCTTAAGGTTAGGACAAAGGGCCGGGGGGGTCATGAAGTGGTGTGTTGAGCAGGACCCAGTATGCAGGAAATCCAGGAGGCAGCAGGAGCAAACACAAGGAACCAACAGTGAGCTGAGAACGGAACTAGTTAAATAGACAGGGGAGTGCATACAATGACAAAGGAGCAGGTGTGATGATTACAGATGATGAGGATGGCCTACAGGTGTGACTAGTTGAGGGATGGAAGGCAATACAGAAACACAAAAGGACTGAACTGAACAGATAAAATGAGACACAGTAACAAGAACTAAATGCTGAAGGAATATTCTAGAATGAATAAACAGAATACAGGAGAATGATAATAAATGAATTGACTGAACTAATAAACAAACACAAGAAGCAAATCACACCAGAGGGTACCAGCACAAGATGCAAACTATGAGGATGAATGAGTAACACAAAAATGACTGAAGACCAAAAGGCTAAACTTAAAGGAACTAGAGGCAGGATCTTTAAAAAATCTGTAAAAAATTAAACATGTATGTTCATTTTTTCAAAGCTAATGGGTGATGAAGCGTTATAAACCTAAAAGAATGAGGCCACCCATGTATCGTTCCATTTTCTTGAACAGGCTGTTTGCTGCAAAATGCGCTGCAGTTCGGTCACGAATTTCCCGCGCTGCCCTACGGATGTGGCGTCAATTGACACTGCTTGCGCGTTCACGACAGCTTCAAAACAGAAAGAAAATGTGTTCGACACTGCAGATCGGTAGGTGGCGCTAATGCACCTTAAGTTGCTTGCCAACCGCCAAACTCCAAAAGAAGAACTGTGGGAATGGATTCTACTGCAACCAGCAAACGACCAAGCGTGGCACAAAGGAAGTTTATTCAGCGGCATCTCGTGAGTCAAAAACCAAATATGGTAAAAGACAGGCAGGGACCCGAATCTATATCGGATACGTGATTGACGAATGGAGGCTGCTTCAACTATATCTGGGACTCAAAAAGGATGCTGCCATGGCTCATTTCCTAGTGAGCAGGTAAGAAACATTATAGGTTGTGTTTAGAGATGATGACAATGATCTGACCTCACCGATGACTCAGAGAGAGCTAGCGTGCAGTAGCATTAGCTGTGATAGTAGCATTAGCTGTGATCAGGGCTGCAGCGTGGATTGCTTCGCCGCAATATTGTCCGTGAGAGCGGTGGGGAGTTGCCTTTTCAGCGTGAGATATTGGAGGTGTGGCGTGAGAGCGTGTGAAGAGGGTCAGGTAATGGTATTTTTGTGTTTGTGTAACATAGCCGTCTGTGCACGCTCCCGTGCTGGGCTGCAGTTACTCGCAGAGCCGGGCGCGTCGCTCGTGAGCATCGTTTTTTTTTTCCTGCCTCTAGTTCCTTTAAATGTTGAGGGGGAAATTAATGTAACGTGATGGCGTCTACAATATGCAAATTAGCACGTGACGTCACCTGGCGACTTTCTGTCGGACGCAGTTGGCAAGCCTCCAGTAGTATCCAGTAGTCTTTTGAGAAATGTGCTTCCACAAGTATGTTGTAAGGAAACCAAGAATAGTTTTATAGATAAAAACATACCAGTGGTTTAATCTACGACGAGACAAAGCAGACCATCAAACACGGGAGTACAATGTACAATGATGAGTCAACGTTTTAAGATTTGTAATGAACCTCAAAGCTCCATACTGTATCTAGAGCATGTTTGTGAGGAGGCATGCATGTAAATGACATCACCATAATCCAGCAATGGCAAAAAGGAGCTGAAACAAGCCGTTTTTTAGCTTCATGTGACTTGATTCTGAAGAAGAAACTGAGAAATTATACCCACCCCTCCAATAAATTGCAGTTTTCTAACTATAACTTAAATTCAAACCTTCTTTTAGCTACAACTCTTCAACTAAAGGAATTTATTAAAGTGCATAGAATTAATTTAACCTTAGATCTTTTTAAAATCATTGATATAATAGGTGATCAACTGTTTTTGAATAGATCTAAGTCAAGAGTACAATTACTTTCAAACAAAGGAATGATGTTGAATTAATCTTTTGAGCGTTCATTCTGTGTCTTCTTTCTAACTGTTATCATTGGTTCTTTTACACAGATCAGGAGTTGTTTATACCTTTATTCTTGCTGACGTTTCGATCACAAACTTTCTCACAGCTCCACTCTCTATAATAATAATCTATGTAATCTATAATAGTTTAATATCCATTTACAGTAATGGAATATTAGTACTACACACATCAGTTTTTGTAAATAGCATTAGCACATCTTCTGTAGGTGATACAGGAGTCTCAAAATTATTTACCAACAGATTTGATTCATTTTCAGCCAGACATTTACAGAGAACATTTCTTCGTGGATGCTGATTAGCAGCTGTTACAAGTGACAATGACTACGTTTACATGCAGCCAGTATTCGGGTTTCTGAAACATTCGGAATAACCTGTTTACACCCACAGAGAGAGTTACCCCTGTATACATGGAATGTTTAGTATCCCGATTACATAGCGTCAGGACCAGGACGTACGGGCTACGTTAAGACGCAATATGCGTCATTTCCTGTTTTCTTCCTGTCCCGAATAGAACATGCAGAGCGCACCTTTTGAAAGGGTTATCCAAATACGCGTTTACATGACTTGATATTTGGGTTAGAAAAGGGTTACCCCAGGGGTAATAACCCGGTTTTTTTAAAACTCTTTGCCGGTGTTTACATGGCCTTGCGGAACCGGGTTATTGCAAATAACCGGGTTTTGAACGGGTTATTGGCTGCATGTAAACGCAGTCAGAGATTAAATCATGCCTTCTTGCCAAGTCACAGAGCCAGCCGGTTAGACAAAATAGGACTTCAGTGTGTCCCGTTGCTGCTTAGCTGACCAGAGTAGGCACATGAAAACCTTTTACAGATGCAAAAATATTGATTATGCGTCTTTGGATCGCGGTCCTAAGACGGACCGGACCGTGAATGGTGTACCGTACGGTCCGATCTTGGACAGAGAATTGTTACATCCCTACTTGACACTGAGAAATCTTGCGTCTGGGCAAAGGGCCAGAAGAACTCTTCTGCATGGAACAAGCTTGAGTTGTTCTTTTTTAATCTAATTTGTATCGAATTTAAACCTTTTGGTGGGAATTTGGGAGTCCTTTCTGTTTAAGGAGAGGCAGCTGTTATTTCTCCAGGTGCCTATGGCGTCTCGTCTGTCCTCCTACGTTTCCTTATTCCAGACTTTTCCGTTTTAGTTCTGCTTTTGTTCAGGTCTTGTAGAGTGTCAAATTCAGCTTTATTTTTGCTGGTTTCTCTAACAGATGTCTGAACCTGCAGAAAATCTAATTGGTCTTTCTTGACATCTGGGAATGAGTGTAACGTGCTCTCCCTGTCCTCAGATCTTTGCGTTTTATTCAGCTTTTTATTGTTTTTCTGCTCAGAGCTCAGAAATTCAATGGTAGAATCCTCTGTTTCCATCAGCTGAACTGGCAACTCTGCATCTCTCGTCCTAAAATCTTGTGTGTCCTGATAATTTTGTTTGTTAATTATGTTTAACTCCTGTAGATTGGTCTTTTTTGTATCATATTTCAACCTTTTGGTGGGAATTTCATCAGAGTTCGTCAGGTTTAAGAAACTTGCTCCCTGGACCTGATAGACAGGAGTTGCATTTGGAGTCTCACATCCTCTTGCGTTTGTTTGAAGGGAAATTACTTTCTAAATAATCCTCAGCTTTTCTTTTCTTCGGACTATCTTTTGGCAACTGCGGTATGACAGCCACGTTTTCCCTTGGTGTGGACTCTGTAGAGACCAGGGCCTCATTTAATTTATAATTGCGCTTCTGAGCTATTTCCAGCTGTGAACGCAGTTCAGCCTCTCTCATCTTAAACTCCTTCGCTTCCCTTTCTAATTGAAGTATATATTCATTAGTTCTCGCTGTGGACAACTCGTACAGAAGCTGGGATTCCTTTACACTGCTTTGGTGCAAATCGTATTCAAGACTCTTGAGCGATAACATTAAATTATCTTTCTCAATGTTGAAACTCCCTCGTTCTTTTTCTCTGTCCAACTTTACATTCACCAGTTCATTTTGGAAAAACAAAACCTGATCTTCAGACAGACGCCATTTAAACTCCATAACGTCAGTTGCTACAACTTCTTTGGAAAGTTTGTCCTTTAGAGACTTAATTACTAAAACCGGGTCATCCTGAAGTCGTGAACTGGTGTTAGACGTGTCATGCCTCTGGGGAGAAGTTTCCCCACGAACACACACCTTTTTAGCTTTGTGTAGATATTCTCTCACTCTGCTCATTTTGAATAAAACAGTTGGTTACTGAAATATTTCAATAGGCAGATAGCTAAACGCTGGTTGAAGACAGCCAGATAAATGGTCTGTGTTCTCCTGAGAACGCAAGGTGAATGACTCTAAGCACTCCAGATCAGGTCAATACTACTTGCTCTTTGATGATATCATCAACTAAGCCCCTCCCCCTTGCAGCCTCCTTGATGACTACTACTACTACTACTACTACTACTACTACTACTACTACTACCTGTTGACCTACTGCAATGCTGTTTTCCGTTTCCATGGAGACAAAATGCTTGTTTGGAACCTGGCCAAAGCAGTAGTAGCTCTACAGAAATCAGTGCTGCTAGTGATCATAATGTTTTATTTATTTATTTATTTATTTATTTATTAATTTATTTATTTATTTATTTATGTGGCTCAAACAGCTGTGTGCACCCTCACAAACATTACATCAAAATGACGAACTCGGCCGTGGGAAGTGTAGCACATTATGATTTTGGGGTGATCACTCCAACATCACCCCAATACCCCGATTTTGGGGTGATCACCCCAACATCACCCCAATACCCTAATTTTGGGGTGATCACTTTGACAGTTGAACTCATTATCAGCTTCAGTTCAGTTCTTAGGCATCTTCAGCTTTGAGTTTCAGAATTCAGCATCCAAACAGCAAGAAATGCAATTCATCCAGTGATAGTTTTTACTCACCTGACTTGGATTTAATGCAGTGATGATCACTGTTGTTTATGTCCTGCAAGCTAATATTGCTAACTCAGGTCTGACTCAGTTACATAACACCATCTGCAGTTCAAAGAGATTTGAATGAAGGCAACTAGACTTCTTTGGTTTCTTGAATACATTTCACTTCTCATTCGAGGAGCTTTGTCAATTCTGACTGGAATATGGGAGGGTCAAGCTTATAAGCCAGTGGTAGGGAACCCTGGTCCTGGATAGTTGCTATCAAGCACGGTTTAGAGGTTTCCGTTCTTCAGCACAGCTGATTCCCCTGTTCAGCAGCTCATCAGGCTAAAACACTGAGCATTCAAAACAAAACAAACAAACAAACAAAAAGCCTGCTATATAGCAACTTCAGTATTTACAATCAAGGTCACTACAGAAAGCAGAAAATCTAATCAAAAACAATTACAAGTGGGCATAACATGTTCATATACTGCCGATTTAAACAATCTAAAAGATGTAATTGACCTTAAAGCACCTGGTAAGTTGTTCCAGTCCATCAGTGCCTTAACAAAAAAAGCCAACTTTCCAGAGTTCTTTTTAAAACGAGGTACTACAAATGAGATTAGATCAGCTCTGCATGTTCAGAGTTCAGATTAGATGCAGGAGGATGTGACCTAGACGGAAACTGTTTTGGAATTAGGTTCAGAGCTGCATTAAATGTGAAACCTGAGGCCTCCTCTGCTTAATGTACGTTTTTCCCGTTTGACATAGACATTTGACATTTTATTTAAAGCTGCTTTTACCTACATTTTTTGTGTTTTTCTTCTTTTAAAACTTGAATTTATAATCGTCTTTCATTTGATTACATTACAGAAAATAATGAACTTTATCACAATATGCTAATTTTTTGAGAAGGACCTGTATACTGTAGAACTGTTGCCTCCGTGGAAGAAATCTCAGTTTTAAATGTTTAATGCACGGGCTTTTCTGTGTGCATGTTTTCCTTTTGCATGTTTGAATTTTCTTCAGGTTCCGTCTTTCAGTCCTAAACCTGCACACTAGATTACTCTGTAGAAGCTAAACTGATGTTGGGGTGAATGTGGGCCCTTTGATTAAGCGGTGACCTGTTCAGGGTGTAACTCACCTCTCACTCACTATGCATCCCAAATGCAGAAAACACACACCATCTGTGTCACATTCTGTCTCGTCTCCCCAGGTTCTGTTTGGTCTCTTGTTCATTTTAATTGGTCCCACCTGCCTCTTGTTTCCCTAATCACCCAGGTTCCCAGCTCCTCATGTATTTAAACCCTGTCATTCCTGTGCTGCCTGTCGGTTCATTGCTAATGTTTCAGTGTCAGTCAGTCCTGTGTTCAGTGTGCTCAGTTTGTTCATTAAAGCCTTCAAAACTTCTTCACCTGCATGCTCCAGTATCTCACCTGCATTTGGATCCTCACCTCAGCCCTCAACTGTGACAGTCTGTGGCGGGCGTCACTTTAGAGCAATAATTTGATGGTGTAAGTCATTGGTAACACTTTACAATAAGATACGCAAAATAATGCTTAGTTACTAGGGAACTACGTAGAGGTTAATGTGTAATGAAGCAGGGACTAATGGGTAGTTAACCAGTAGTTACTGGTGATAACGCTCATCAGTCTTATTCAGGGACTAATGGGTATTAACCAGTAGTTACTGGTGAAAACGCTCATCAGTCTTATTCAGGGACTAATGGGTAGTTAACCAGTAGTTACTGGTGAAAACGCTCATCAGTTTTATTCGGGGACTAATGGGTAGTTAACCAGTAGTTACTGGTGAAAACGCTCATCAGTCTTATTCAGGGACTAATGGGTAGTTTACCAGTAGGTACTGGTAAACACCCAGCAGTCTTATTCAGGGACTAATAATTATCTATGAAAGCAATAAGGAATGGAACCCAGATGATTGTAGTGCCTGTAGACTCTGTTTTGTAAACTTCATGAAGGATGCAGATAATTTGCAATGTCACAGTGATTTAACATCCCTGTATCATCTTGATTTCACTTGTCTGTCACTTCGTCGTCCCTCTTCGGCATCCGTCCGTCCCCAGAGACGATGGAAAGTGAAGCCTCCTTCCAAGTACCTGGGGAACTAATCAGTAACTACTAGGTACTTAACCATTACCTACTGCTTATGTGTACCCTAAAGTAAAGTAATGCCTCCTCCCAAGTACCTAGTGAGGAACTAATCAATAACTACTAGGTACTTAACCATTACTTACTGCTTATGTGTACCCTAAAGTACTCAACTCAACCCAATCTTTATTTCTAAAGCACCTTTCAGGCACAGGGGTGTCAACAAAGAGCTGTACAGACATTTGTTAGTGAATGACAAGACAATGATTAGACAAGAGTAAAATAATTAAAAACAACATACAAATCATTAAAAAAGAAAATACAAGCAGACTAATGGCCACAGTTAAAGGCCAGATCAAATAAAAAAGTCTTCAGCCTGACCTTGAAAACTGTCACCAATGGTGAAGCAAGCACATCGAAGGGTAACTCATTCCAGAGTTTTGGGCCCGCCACGGAAAAAGCCCTATCTCCTCTTGTCTTTAAGCGAGTCCTAGGAACCGTGAGTAGGAGACTATTGTCTGAGCGTAGTGCCCGTGCCGGTGTATATGGATGTATCAGTGTCTGCAAATATGAAGGAGCCAGTCCATGTAGCGATTTAAAAACCAATAAAAGGACTTTAAAACAAATCCGAAAATCCACAGGCAGCCAATGCAAGGATTTCAAGACTGGGGAAACATGGTAAAATTTTCTTTTTCCCACCAAATATTTTCCAGCCGCATTTTGCACTAATTGCAACCTTGCCAGGGTTGCCCTGGTCACTCCAAATAGAAGGGAATTACAGTAGTCGATCCGTGTTGTAATAAAAGCATGAACTACTATTTCCAGGTGTTGTCTTGTCAAAAATGGCTTTATTTTAGCTAAGCGACGCAGATGGTAAAAAGAGGTGGCCACAATTCCATTCACATGGGCATCGAAACCCAAGCCATTGTCAAATTTAACTCCAAGGTTCGTGACAACTGCCTTTATCTTTGAATTAAATGGCCCACAGTCAAGCAAGGTTGTATCAATACGACCCTTTGGTCCAAACAGGACAGCCTCTGTCTTGTCCTCATTGAGGCACAAGTACTTTGCCAACAACCACCTCTTGACTTCGGACAGGCAGTCCACTAGGTTGTCCACCGATTTGTCATGTCCACCACCAAGAGGGAGATAAAGTTGGCAGTCATCAGCAAATAAAATGAAAACTAATACCAAAGCGATAGAAAATATCCCCCAATGGGAGAATATAGATCAAAAACAGAAGTGGTCCCAGGACAGAGCCCTGGGGAACACCCCAGGGTAGCTGTGAGGAGGCAGACGAGAAACCACCCATTTTGATGCAAACTGTTCTGTTAGTAAGATACGATCTGAACCAGTAAAGTAAAGTAATGCCTCCTCCCAAGTACCTAGTGAGGAACTAATCAGTAACTACTAGGTACTTAACCATTACCTACTGCTTATGTGTACCCTAAAGTAAAGTAATGCCTCCTCCTCTAAAGTACATACTGAGGAATAAATCAGTAACTACTAGGTACTTAACCATTACTTACTGCTTTTATTATACAATCTTGACAAATAAAAGATTTATTAAAAATACAACACTAGGAGTCGCTATAGTGTCTGTGTTCCATATTCAACCTTTAATTCAGTGGCTGTATCACCTTTTCAGCAGGTCATCAAGCTCTGTAGAAGCCTTTCAATAACCTGCTGATTAAAATCAGATGTGTTAAAGCAGGGAAACAACAAACACACGCTGGATAGAGGCCCTCTAGGACCAGGATTTCCCACCCTTGACCTAGAGTCTGCCACCCATGCCTTTGTCTTATTTAGACTATACTACTGCAATGCATTGTATTCTGGCCTGATTCAGGGCACAGTTGCACGATTGCAGTTAGTTCAGAACTCCGCTGCTAGGTGTGTGACAGGCACTAGACCAGGGGTGTCGAACTCCGGTCCTCGAGGGCCGCTATCCCACATATTTTAAGTGTTTTCTCTGCGTCAACACATCAGCAGGTGATTAACAGGCTTCTGGAGAGCTTGATGAGCTGCTGCACAGGTGAATCAACTGTGTTGGAACAGGGAAACAACAAAGAGGTGTAGGATACCAGCCCTCGAGGACTGGAGTTTGACACCTGTGCACTACACGCAGGGAGCACATCACTCTTGTCTTGGCATCCTTGCCCTGGCTCCCGGTGCAATACAGGCCCAAATTTAAGGTGCTACTATTGGCATACAAGGCCCTTCAAGGAACGACTCCACCATACCTTGCCAGCCTTTTGCAAAGTACTTAGTCCACAAGTCTTCCTCCAAATCGTGCCCTGCCGCTTAAAACCTTAGTAAATTCTTCTTTATCCACATATTTCTCATGTTTACATCACGAATACTAGTTAGCATGCTACTCTTAGCTGTGTGCTTCTTTTTCTTGATGGTGTCATGGAGTGGTGTGGTGAGGCAGAACCCAAATGCAGGTGGAGCATAGGCAGGGGGCAGTCAGGTACATAAAACTAAAGATGTATTAACAGAGGTGCAGCACAAAGTGAACAAACTAACTAGACAGGACAAAACAAACTAAAACACAACTGAAGATCCGACACAGACATGAAAAGCAGAAGGGCTTAAATACACAGCAGACAGCAGGGACAGGTGTGAGAAAAAATCAGGAACAGGTGCCATAAATTAGCTGGGTAGGAGGGGCAGCTCCTGACAGATGGTAAACAATGACTTGGTGCGTTACCGCCACCAGCTGGTAAGAAGTGTGCACTGCGACTGTGCTGGAGGCACGGAGAGGGGAGGAACAGAAGCGCTTGTAGCAGCAACGTCTGGCTGCATTTGCCTTTTTGATGATGCATTATCCCTACTTGTACTAGCATTGTTTTTTTGTTTGCTAAACCAAGCTCTAATGTCCATTTTAGCAAGCTACTGTAGCATCTTCTTTTACTGCATATAAAACTCCCGATTAGTAACCTAGAGCGCCCTCTGTTGGTCGTCTTGAGCCAATACATTTGCATGAGGTGTTGCAATCTGTCCTGGGTGGGTACGACCTGCGAGTGGGGGGGCTGGGCCCGCCCTGGCCCACCCATGGCGCCGGGCCGCGTGATTTGGAATCGTAGGACAGCCAAGGAAGGTCCCGCTTTTCTCGCCCCTGATTGGCTAGAACGGCTCTCCTACGATTGGCAATTTAATTTAGCAGCAAACCGTCTTCCCTCGCTAAGTGCAGACTGTCCTGCCCATTGATATCATATGATATCTATGGTCCTGCCACCAACAGAACAGCTGCTTTGGGGAGTTTTGTAAAGAAAATGCGAACTTAGCGCTATAATCATTTTGTTCTGTTTTGGAAAAAAAAAACCTGTTCCTTTTATTAAAAAATAAAATCAAATACGTAAAATGTGAACATATATTAAATATTGTTGCATTTATCTGTTGGATTTACTTTATATCTGTTGGCTCTCAAGCATTGAGGTTAGCAGAGTACATATGCTATGTGTGCCTTAACTGGGTATGAAATATAATACAACTGCCCTATTTTACCCAGCTGTGTGCAGCAGGTCTGTTTCTCTTCTAGAATAATGAAAATTGGTGAAAAATAGGTCTGAATCATAATCAACTTTCAATAAAATTTTGATTAAATGATACACATTTAAACAGATGATGAGATGTGTCCTTACTTGCAAACAGCCTTAACCTATGAAAGTGAATACGTAAGATAGCCTATAGTAATAAGATAACCCCAATATTGAGAGCCAAGTCTTTGGAGCCAACAGATAAAGTCAAACCAACAGTGTGATAAATGCAACAAGATTTATTACAAGTTCACGTTTGACATCTTTCAGGTTCTTTAACCCTTTGAGGTTCACACCAAGAAAACTGCAATTAAAAAAATATTTCTTTGCAGTTTCTAATTCTTTAGAACAACAGTAACAAAATATATATTTATTTTTTTCAAACAACTCCATAGTTTTTTAAACACAGGCCTCTACCAAACGGTTGAGATGTTCATTCATGGTAAAAATGAATGAATGAAATTGAATACAATAAATATTAATAAAATATTAATAAAACAGTTATACACTTCTGTATTTTAGAAACAGATAATTTGGAACAGGCACAAGAGTGTTGTAGTGCTACAGAACCAACTGCACCTGCAATTTAAAGGCATTAGATTCCCTTTATTTCTGGTGATGTGCAACTAAGCTCTGCTGGTTGGCAGTTAGGCACAGAAACACTTTGCACTTCTGACATTTCCACTTTCACACTCCTTTGGACAGAGGTTACACCGGCCTCAGTTAGAGTGAAGTGGTAGATGTCAAAGTTGTCATAATGCACATCTGGTTGTGAACGAGAAGGTCTTGGGGTATAACATTTCTGCTGAAGCAACATTTGGGGTGGAGAAGACGATGGTTTGACCTGCATAGAACTGGTGGCCTAGTGGTAGAGTGTCCACCCCGGGACTGGGAGATCAGGGTTTGATTCCCGGTCGGGTCATACCAAAGACTTTGAAAAAATGGGACCCAATGCCTCCTCGCTTGATACTCAGCACTAAGGGGTTGGATTGGGGGGTTACACCACCAAATAGTTCCCGAGGGCGGCCACTGCTGCAGCTCACCGCTCCCCACCATGGGGATGGGTCAAATGCGGAGATGTAATTTCACCAGTGTGTGATGAATACTTGGGACTTTAACTGTGAACAACTGCAAGATGAAGTTTTTTGAGAGAGAAGTGGTTTCTCATTTAGTAGGGCAAAGTCCCTCTTATGAACAATCCAGGGGCCTCATTTATCAAACGTTCGTAGAAACGTTCCTATATTCCCTCCTACGGATGAAATTTAGAATGTGTGTACAAACAGTCAATGTCCTGATTTATGAAACATGCGGTGGCCTCTCGTACGCATGTTCCTCCGCAATCGTCTGATGATAAATCCCACCTGTGCGTATATAGGAGCTTGTGCCCGTGTATCGTCATTTACACACAGAAACGCCCTGAATTAACCATATTTGGTCACACTACGTCCTCAGGTTGGGAGGGGATTCCCTGGGTTCTTCCCGGAAAAAAAAGACAAACTTTATTGACAGCGAGATCGAAACACCGGACACTTGACAACGCGTGTGTGATCGGGGAGCAGAGGAGGTTCTGGAGGGTTCTTTTATTTGTAAAACAGAATATGGACTGGAATCGGATGAGTGCGCTGCGCTCACGGAAGAGCTGTTCCCTCCGGAGTGCACTCTGCTCTGCTAAATCCTCCAATAATAATAATAAGGTTAAAAAACAATCTTTTATATAGCGCATCTCACAAAAAATCACGATGCGCTTCACAAGGACAAAATATTTAAATTAAATTACAAAATAATAAATAAATAAATGCAAAATGATTTAAAACATCATAAACATGGTAAGAATAAAAATTGTGATTACAAAATAACACGAAATCAGCCGTTCTACAGTCAGATTTCCGTCGGTCACGGGTGTTTTAGCACCAATAATGTGACACAGCTGTTTATCCACCAAAATATTTATTTATTGGGTAGAATAATTAGTGGATGAGGAACACGCGTGGATCACTGAGACCTTCAGAATTGCTCTTCCCTCGTTCTGCCACTAGATGCTGTTCCTACGCATGGTTGGAGCTGTTCTTATATTTAGGAACATTTTCACGCACAAATACAAATTGGTAAATACCACACAATGCGTAAAATCGTTCCCACGCACGAAATACTCACAGATCTGTACGTAAGTACGGTTGATAAATGAGGCCCCAGGTATTTGAGATGCACAGGTCAAGGATGTAGCCAAATACCAGAAAATACCAATGATTGTGCAGGAGTCTTGTACATGTGGACCAACATCTCTGAGAGACCAATGCCTCCCATATGGTGATTGTAAGCTTGGATATGTGATGGGCATGGGACATCAATCTTTGTGCAGGCCTCTTTATTCAATTGTTTGACACTTGTAGTAGGCACGATCCCATGCAATGCTCAGAAGACTGACACATTTACTGTCAAACCCTTTGACAGCATGGACCCCTACAGCAGACCTGAAATCCAGATGTTCCATGACTTTTCTTTATCCGTTCTTTGTTGTTCATGAGTGAAGCTCCACCCATTCGATTGGGTTATACAGTGCCAATGAATTTGACCACCAGATCTGCATGGAGGTTTTGTATCAGATCAAAATTTGTAAAGTAGTTGTCACAGAAGACAAATGAAAGCTGTGGCTCTGTTATGATTTAAGATAATATCCTTACCACTTTGACTTCAAGAAGTAGCATTTGTTCCTCCTCACTACGAGGAACACAGAAAACATGAATGCACCTTGGTAGAGCAATGGGTCATGAGTGATGCTAGAGGAACTTGCATGGCAGAACACTAACAGTATAAAATCCCACTGGTCTGGTTTGTTAGCAATGTACTGGTGAAGTGTGCCTGCTGTAGTGTCTTTATATGTCAGACTGCCCTAGGGAGGCTGTGGCTACATAGTAGATTACCATCACCAGCAGTGTGTGAATGTGAGAGTGCGTGAATAATGGAAAGCGCTTTGAGTGCCTTGAAAAGCGCTATATAAATCCAATCCATTATTATTATTATTATTATTATTATTATTATTATTATTATTATTATTATTATATGCCACCATAACTTCATCCTCACTATGCTTATGAGTAGATAGATTTGTTGATCAAAACGAAGAAAAATCGGGGTGGGTGAGGAAAATTCTATGCATCAATGAAGTGGTTATAATATTTTATCATGATAATATCTCAATTGGAGACACTAGTATATTCAATCAGTGTAATTTTCAGCAAAAAGTAATTTTCAACAATATTAGTTTTGTGTCAGTATTATTATTATATATGGACAAATCAACCGTTTGGTAACGGATGTTTTAAAAAAATTATTTCAACCTCATAACATTTATTTATTTTTCATAATATGAATAGATAATGTTTAGTAACCCCTTTGACATTGTACAATGTTGAAAAAGTTTGCCTACCTTTGAATTTCTGGGCAAAAAGAGCTCTCTTCATGTAGCATGCTCAACTCATTGCTAACTTCCTGTGAACAATGGTCCTAAAGAGGTCAACCTTTTTAAGACACAGTGCCCTACAGTGGATTTTTTTTATGTAATTACAGATGTAAACCAATTGGTAGAGAAGGCTCAATAAGGTAGGTTAATTTCAGTGAAAGCCTCAGTTAGATATAGGGCCTCAAAATGTACTTGCCATTTGGTTGACCAGAATGCTAAAGGGTTAATAAAAGAAACTGAAACTGGTACGTTATGGCAAGCCGTTTTAACATTAATTAAGCAGACTGGATATGTGTTCCAGATATTTATAATTATATTGTTCCTAGTAGAAATTAACATTCCAGATATCCATAATAACATTCCTACTATCCACAATGAACATTTCAGATATCTGAAATGTAATTCTTCCTAGGACAAATGACGTCACATTTCCCATTCATGTGTATTGGGTTTATAACGCCTCCTATCCACAATTACATTCTTCCTAGTAAGAATGGACAATGAGGATAGGAGAAACTGAATTCTTCCAAGGAGAAACACTCATTTTAGATAGCTCTAATTCAGTTATTACTAGTATAAACTCTTATTTCAGATAGGTAAAATTAAAACTCTATTCTTGCTATCTGTAATTTTATTTTGAATATCCAAACCTACATTTATACTAGTAACAATTGTATTTTGGATATCCTTAATTTATATTTGAACTAGTTAAAAACACTTTGAGATATCAGCAATTACATTTATGACTAGCAACAATGTATTTTTATATATATAAAAAGATTTTCAGGATATCTGATGAGATGTTATTGGGTGGCCATTTTAACATAAAATATGCTCACATACTATCTGGAATTATATTTTATATATCTATAAATAGATTCTTCCTAGTCAAAATAGCATTCTTGATGGTGAAAATGAAATTCTTGCTAGTAAGAATGCCATCTTTACTAGTCCGAATGGTGTTTTTACTAGTAACATTGTAAAATATCAATAACAATTGTACTAGGACGAAAAACAATAAAGGTTTAGGTGGCCATTTTAACATTTAATAAGTGGCTTGGATATACTCCAGACATCCATAATTCAATTCTTCCTAGTAACAGTGAACATTTCAGATATCTGAAATGTAATTCCTCCTAGGATAAATGATGTCACATTTCCCATTCATGTGTATTGGGTTAATAGCGCCTCCTATCTACAATTACATTCTTCCTAATAAGAATGAACATTCTTGATAGGAGAAACTGAATTCTTACTAGGAGAAACTTGTTGATGACACTTTCAGGCTCTCTAAAACAGCAATATGGACAGGAGGAATGAAATAAAGGACATCAACAATATCAAAATAGATAGTAAGAAAATATTTGTTCATGGGAAGATTGTAGTTCAGCCTATCTAAAATTTCAATTGTACTAGTATAAATGTAGATTTGGATATCCAAAAAAAAATTACAGACAGCAGGAATAGAGTTTTAATTTTACCTATCTGAAATAAGAGTTTTTACTAGTAATAACTGAGTTAGAGCTATCTAAAATGAGTGTTTCTCCTAGGAAGAATTCAGTGTCTCCTATCCAGAATGTTCGTTCTTACTAGGAAGAATGTAATTGTGGATAGGAGGCGTTATAAACCCAATACACATGAATGGGAAATGTGACGTCATTTGTCCTAGGAAGAATTACATTTCAGATATCTGAAATGTTCATTGTGGATAGTAGGAATGTTATTATGGATATCTGGAATGTTAATTTCTACTAGGAAGAATATAATTATAGATATCTGGAACACATATCCAGTCTGCTAAATAAATGTTAAAACGGCCACCTTAAATTCTTAAGGATTTTGAGAAATCTCAAACTTAATTCCTACTAGTGCAGTTGTTATTATGGATATCCCTAATTATAATTTCTATTTGTAACAAATAGCTGTTGATCTCTTCATTAGCAATTTTGACTAGTAAGAATTCAATTAGTACTAGGATAAATTATATTATTGCTATATAAAATAGGAATTAATGAGAGGTCCGATTGTTGAATAAATGTTAAAACGGCTTGCCATAGCCACCGGGCCTGCACCCTACCATCCGGGCCCGGCGTCCGTTGGCGCGGACCGGAGCTCCGGGGAAGGAGGAGGAGGGGGCTTTCAAGAGTCGGGGTTGCTAACCGTTGCTGGCTGCTATTCTAGTTGTTGCTATAGCAACCCCTAGCCACCGCCTGGCGCCGCCCATGGCACTTTGGTCCTGCCTGTATTTGACAAATAAAGTCAGCGGGAGTTTGAACCACCGTCCCGTTAACAAACGCAGCTCTGTGGCTCATTGGAGTTTCCTTCAGTGACACATGAATAGTATTTTAACATATTTCATTTCATTTTAAAGGAACTAGAGGCAGGATCTTTAAAAAATCTGTAAAAAATTAAACATGTATGTTCATTTTTTCAAAGCTAATGGGTGATGAAGCGTTATAAACCAAAAAGAATGAGGCCACCCATGTATCGTTCCATTTTCTTAAACAGGCTGTTTGCTGCAAAATGCGCTGCAGTTCGGTCACGAATTTCCCGCGCTGCCCTACGGATGTGGCGTCAATTGACACTGCTTGCGCGTTCACGACAGCTTCAAAACAGAAAGAAAATGTGTTCGACACTGCAGATCGGTAGGTGGCGCTAATGCACCTTAAGTTGCTTGCCAACCGCCAAACTCCAAAAGAAGAACTGTGGGAATGGATTCTACTGCAACCAGCAAACGACCAAGCGTGGCACAAAGGAAGTTTATTCAGCGGCATCTCGTGAGTCAAAAACCAAATATGGTAAAAGACAGGCAGGGACCCGAATCTATATCGGATACGTGATTGACGAATGGAGGCTGCTTCAACTATATCTGGGACTCAAAAAGGATGCTGCCATGGCTCATTTCCTAGTGAGCAGGTAAGAAACATTATAGGTTGTGTTTAGAGATGATGACAATGATCTGACCTCACCGATGACTCAGAGAGAGCTAGCGTGCAGTAGCATTAGCTGTGATCATGCTACAGTAGTAGCATTAGCTGTGATCAGGGCTGCAGCGTGGATTGCTTCGCCGCAATATTGTCCGTGAGAGCGGCGGGGAGTTGCCTTTTCAGCGTGAGATATTGGAGGTGTGGCGTGAGAGCGTGTGAAGAGGGTCAGGTAATGGTATTTTTGTGTTTGTGTAACATAGCCGTCTGTGCACGCTCCCGTGCTGGGCTGCAGTTACTCGCAGAGCCGGGCGCGTCGCTCGTGAGCATCGTTTCTTTTTTCCTGCCTCTAGTTCCTTTAANGTCGGGGTTGCTAACCGTTGCTGGCTGGGCCTATTCTAGTTGTTGCTATAGCAACCCCTAGCCACCGCCTGGCGCCGCCCATGGCACTTTGGTCCTGCCTGTATTTGACAAATAAAGTCAGCGGGAGTTTGAACCACCGTCCCGTTAACAAACGCAGCTCTGTGGCTCATTGGAGTTTCCTTCAGTGACACATGAATAGTATTTTAACATATTTCATTTCATTTTAAATGTTGAGGGGGAAATTAATGTAACGTGATGGCGTCTACAATATGCAAATTAGCACGTGACGTCACCTGGCGACTTTCTGTCGGACGCAGTTGGCAAGCCTCCAGTAGTATCCAGTAGTCTTTTGAGAAATGTGCTTCCACAAGTATGTTGTAAGGAAACCAAGAATAGTTTTATAGATAAAAACATACCAGTGGTTTAATCTACGACGAGACAAAGCAGACCATCAAACACGAGAGTACAATGTACAATGATGAGTCAACGTTTTAAGATTTGTAATGAACCTCAAAGCTCCATACTGTATCTAGAGCATGTTTGTGAGGAGGCACGCATGTAAATGACATCACCATAATCCAGCAATGGCAAAAAGGAGCTGAAACAAGCCGTTTTTTAGCTTCATGTGACTTGATTCTGAAGAAGAAACTGAGAAATTATACCCACCCCTCCAATAAATTGCAGTTTTCTAAATATAACTTAAATTCTAACCTACTTTTAGCTACAACTCTTCAACTAAAGGAATTTATTAAAGTGCATAGAATTACAGTTTTTCTCCATTGGTTTGGCTCATTTCTTGAAACAGAAATTACATTCTCAAAATAACATGGACAAATCTCCAAACCTCTTAGCAAATGTTCACAACAGAATGGCATTTCTCATTCATTTAATCAAACGACAAATGCCTTAGTACATGTCTCAATTGTCTCAGTGCATCTTTGCAAATGATTAAGTACAAGTAGCCTACAGTTATACAGTTAGCCCACATTTAGCACATTTTCCAAATGAATAGATCTTGTAGATCTAAACTGATTAGTTGATTCTCAGTCCAATGATCATTCTCTCCAAAACATGTCAGCATGATTTTATTGTATAAGTACTCGCATGCACAACTGTCTGTTCAATTGTCAAAACTGGTCAAGAACATAGTACCATGAATACCATATATGAATTTCTTTGAATATTTGATACATTGATGACAGTCATTGACAGTCAGGTGAAACTAGACTATAAATATAAACACAATAAGCATCTCCACAATAGACCGGGTTTTGAAGAAGCATCAGATGACAATGAAACAAAACTACAAGGTACCATTTGAGAGGAACTCTGACAGAGTGAAGGAGCTGCGGTACCAGTATGTAAATGTAAGTCAGTTACTGGTTGTCTCCCATTATAACCTTACCTGTAATCACAGTAAGCAGTAGTTCACTTATTTGGTTTCAATGCCTCCTTTACCTGATTTCAGAATCAGTATTTGCTTCATCTGACTTCAACAATTTCAACAGAAAACCGCAGTTTACTGAATTATACAATTATCATTATGATACTTATATCATACATCATTGTCTATTGTTGGTCCTCTGCCATAGTGACAACACATCTAAACATTTTGTATGGCAGTACTCACACAATGCCAAAGGGACGATGCATTTTGGGGGCACTGACTATTCAGATTAGAAAGGAATGTAGTTTTGACACGAGTGAACTGTTTTAGGAGAGATATGAACTTTTGCAGGTGAACCATGTTGTTGTGATCAACCATCCAGGTTTATTTTGACAAAAGCACCAAGAATGATGAGAATGTCCGATCTGTGTCGAGAAATGAGCCAAAGCTATTGAGAAGGATCTTTGCCATTTTTGAGACACTGACTGTTTAAATGAGAAAGGGATTTAGATTGAAGCCTGACCTAACAGTTCTGGAAGAGATATGAGCTTTTGCAGGTGAGCTATAGTGTTGTGAACATTTGCCAAGAGGTTTGGAGGTTTGTCCATGTTATTTTGAGAATGTCATTTCTGTTTCAAGAAATGGGCCAAACCAATGGAGAAAAACTGTAATTTAACCTTAGATCTTTTTAAAATCATTGATATAATAGGTGATCAACTGTTTTTGAATAGATCTAAGTCAAGAGTACAATTACTTTCAAACAAAGGAATGATGTTGAATTAATCTTTTGAGCGTTCGTTCTGTGTCTTCTTTCTAACTGTTATCACTTGGTTCTTTCTTTTACACAGATCAGGAGTTGTTTATACCTTTATTCTTGCTGACGTTTCGAACACAAACTTTCTCACAGCTCCACTCTCTATAATAATAATCTATGTAATCTATAATAGTTTAATATCCATTTACAGTAATGGAATATTAGTACTACACACATCAGTTTTTGTAAATAGCATTAGCACATCTTCTGTAGGTGATACAGGAGTCTCAAAATTATTTACCAACAGATTTGATTCATTTTCAGCCAGACATTTACAGAGAACATTTCTTTGTGGATGCTGATTAGCAGCTGTTACAAGTGACAATGACTACGTTTACATGCAGCCAGTATTCGGGTTTCTGAAACATTCGGAATAACCTGTTTACACCCACAGAGAGAGTTACCCCTGTATACATGGAATGTTTAGTATCCCGATTACATAGCGTCAGGACCAGGACGTACGGGCTACGTTAAGACGCAATATGCGTCATTTCCTGTTTTCTTCCTGTCCCGAATAGAACATGCAGAGCGCACCTTTTGAAAGGGTTATCCAAATACGCGTTTACATGACTTGATATTTGGGTTAGAAAAGGGTTACCCCAGGGGTAATAACCCGGTTTTTTAAAACTCTTTGCCGGTGTTTACATGGCCTTGCGGAACCGGGTTATTGCAAATAACCGGGTTTTGAACGGGTTATTGGCTGCATGTAAACGCAGTCAGAGATTAAATCATGCCTTCTTGCCAAGTCACAGAGCCAGCCGGTGAGACAAAATAGGACTTCAGTGTGTCCCGTTGCTGCTTAGCTGACCAGAGTAGGCACATGAAAACCTTTTACAGATGCAAAAATATTGATTATGCGTCTTTGGATCGCGGTCCTAAGACGGACCGGACCGTGAATGGTGTACCGTACGGTCCGATCTTGGACAGAGAATTGTTACATCCCTACTTGACACTGAGAAATCTTGCGTCTGGGCAAAGGGCCAGAAGAACTCTTCTGCATGGAACAAGCTTGAGTTGTTCTTTTTTAATCTAATTTGTATCGAATTTAAACCTTTTGGTGGGAATTTGGGAGTCCTTTCTGTTTAAGGAGAGGCAGCTGTTATTTCTCCAGGTGCCTATGGCGTCTCGTCTGTCCTCCTACGTTTCCTTATTCCAGACTTTTCCGTTTTAGTTCTGCTTTTGTTCAGGTCTTGTAGAGTGTCAAATTCAGCTTTATTTTTGCTGGTTTCTCTAACAGATGTCTGAACCTGCAGAAAATCTAATTGGTCTTTCTTGACATCTGGGAATGAGTGTAACGTGCTCTCCCTGTCCTCAGATCTTTGCGTTTTATTCAGCTTTTTATTGTTTTTCTGCTCAGAGCTCAGAAATTCAATGGTAGAATCCTCTGTTTCCATCAGCTGAACTGGCAACTCTGCATCTCTCGTCCTAAAATCTTGTGTGTCCTGATAATTTTGTTTGTTAATTATGTTTAACTCCTGTAGATTGGTCTTTTTTGTATCAGATTTCAACCTTTTGGTGGGAATTTCATCAGAGTTCGTCAGGTTTAAGCAACTTGCTCCCAGGACCTGATAGACAGGAGTTGCGTTTGGAGTCTCACATCCTCTTGCGTTTGTTTGAAGGGAAATTACTTTCTAAATAATCCTCAGCTTTTCTTTTCTTCGGACTATCTTTTGGCAACTGCGGTATGACAGCCACGTTTTCCCTTGGTGTGGACTCTGTAGAGACCAGGGCCTCATTTAATTTATAATTGCGCTTCTGAGCTATTTCCAGCTGTGAACGCAGTTCAGCCTCTCTCATCTTAAACTCCTTCGCTTCCCTTTCTAATTGAAGTATATATTCATTAGTTCTCGCTGTGGACAACTCGTACAGAAGCTGGGATTCCTTTACACTGCTTTGGTGCAAATCATATTCAAGACTCTTGAGCGATAACATTAAATTATCTTTCTCAATGTTGAAACTCCCTTGTTCTTTTTCTCTGTCCAACTTTACATTCACCAGTTCATTTTGGAAAAACAAAACCTGATCTTCAGACAGACGCCATTTAAACTCCATAACTTCAGTTGCTACAACTTCTTTGGAAAGTTTGTCCTTTAGAGACTTAATTTCTAAAACCGGGTCATCCTGAAGTCGTGAACTGGTGTTAGACGTGCCATGCCTCTGGGGAGAAGTTTCCCCACGAACACACACCTTTTTAGCTTTGTGTAGATATTCTCTCACTCTGCTCATTTTGAATAAAACAGTTGGTTACTGAAATATTTCAATAGGCAGATAGCTAAACGCTGGGTGAAGACAGCCAGATAAATGGTCTGTGTTCTCCTGAGAACGCAAGGTGAATGACTCTAAGCACTCCAGATCAGGTCAATACTACTTGCTCTTTGATGATATCATCAACTAAGCCCCTCCCCCTTGCAGCCTCCTTGTTGACTACTACTACTACTACTACTACTACTACCTGTTGACCTACTGCAATGCTGTTTTCCGTTTCCATGGAGACAAAATGCTTGTTTGGAACCTGGCCAAAGCAGTAGTAGCTCTACAGAAATCAGTGCTGCTAGTGATCATAATGTTTTATTTATTTTTTTATTTATTTATTTATTTATTTATTTATTTATGTGGCTCAAACAGCTGTGTGCACCCTCACAAACATTACATCAAAATGACCGGCTCGGCAGTGGGAAGTGTGGTACATCATGATTTTGGGGTGATCACTCCAACATCACCCCAATACCCCGATTTTGGGGTGATCACTCCAACATCACCCCAATACCCTAATTTTGGGGTGATCACTTTGACAATTGAACTCATTATCAGCTTCAGTTCAGTTCTTAGGCATCTTCAGCTTTGAGTTTCAGAATTCAGCATTCAAACAGCAAGAAATGCAATTCATCCAGTGATAGTTTTTACTCACCTGACTTGGATTTAATGCAGTGATGATCACTGTTGTTTATGTCCTGCAAGCTAATATTGCTAACTCAGGTCTGACTCAGTTACATAACACCATCTGCAGTTCAAAGAGATTTGAATGAAGGCAACTAGACTTCTTTGGTTTCTTGAATACATTTCACTTCTCATTCGAGGAGCTTTGTCAATTCTGACTGGAATATGGGAGGGTCAAGCTTATAAGCCAGTGGTAGGGAACCCTGGTCCTGGATAGTTGCTATCAAGCACGGTTTAGAGGTTTCCGTTCTTCAGCACAGCTGATTCCCCTGTTCAGCAGCTCATCAGGCTCTGCAGAAGCCTTTTAATCACCTGCTGATTAAAATCAGGTGTGTTGAAGCAGGGAAACCTTTAAAATTGTGCTACATTAGCAGCTCTCCAGGACCAGGATTCCCTACCCGTTGTAAGCTGTATCTGTCTGTTGTTGCTTAACGAGCTGAAACTACCTATGAAAACCCCCCACACCTACTGAGGATGTGTTGATGTCGTTAGGTCTTATTGTGTTGGAATGGTTGTCTTGATTATTTATTTATTTATAAACTTATATTTAAATTCAGGATAAGTCGCTTGAGATTTAACATCTTGTTTTCAAGTGAGTCCTCATAGCATCCAATCAACAGAAATTAATAATAATAATAACAGTTCTAAAACACTGAGCATTCAAAACAAAACAAACAAACAAACAAAAAGCCTGCTATATAGCAACTTCAGTAATTACAATCAAGGTCACTACAGAAAGCAGAAAATCTAATCAAAAACAATTACAAGTGGGCATAACATGTTCATATACTGCCGATTTAAACAATCTAAAAGATGTAATTGACCTTAAAGCACCTGGTAAGTTGTTCCAGTCCATCAGTGCCTTAACAGAAAAAGCCAACTTTCCAGAGTTCTTTTTAAAACGAGGTACTACAAATGAGATTAGATCAGCTCTGCATGTTCAGAGTTCAGATTAGATGCAGGAGGATGTGACCTAGACGGAAACTGTTTTGGAATTAGGTTCAGAGCTGCATTAAATGTGAAACCTGAGGCCTCCTCTGCTTAATGTACGTTTTTCCCGTTTGACATAGACATTTGACATTTTATTTAAAGCTGCTTTTACCTACATTTTTTGTGTTTTTCTTCTTTTAAAACTTGAATTTATAATCGTCTTTCATTTGATTACATTACAGAAAATAATGAACTTTATCACAATATGCTAATTTTTTGAGAAGGACCTGTATACTGTAGAACTGTTGCCTCCGTGGAAGAAATCTCAGTTTTAAATGTTTAATGCACGGGCTTTTCTGTGTGCATGTTTTCCTTTTGCATGTTTGAATTTTCTTCAGGTTCCGTCTTTCAGTCCTAAACCTGCACACTAGATTACTCTGTAGAAGCTAAACTGATGTTGGGGTGAATGTGGGCCCTTTGATTAAGCGGTGACCTGTTCAGGGTGTAACTCACCTCTCACTCACTATGCATCCCAAATGCAGAAAACACACACCATCTGTGTCACATTCTGTCTCGTCTCCCCAGGTTCTGTTTGGTCTCTTGTTCATTTTAATTGGTCCCACCTGCCTCTTGTTTCCCTAATCACCCAGGTTCCCAGCTCCTCATGTATTTAAACCCTGTCATTCCTGTGCTGCCTGTCGGTTCATTGCTAATGTTTCAGTGTCAGTCAGTCCTGTGTTCAGTGTGCTCAGTTTGTTCATTAAAGCCTTCAAAACTTCTTCACCTGCCTGCTCCAGTGTCTCACCTGCATTTGGATCCTCACCTCAGCCCTCAACTGTGACAGTCTGTGGCGGGCGTCACTTTAGAGCAATAATTTGATGGTGTAAGTCATTGGTAACACTTTACAATAAGATACGCAAAATAATGCTTAGTTACTAGGGAACTACGTAGAGGTTAATGTGTAATGAAGCAGGGACTAATGGGTAGTTAACCAGTAGTTACTGATGATAACGCTCATCAGTCTTATTCAGGGACTAATGGGTAGTTAACCAGTAGTTACTGGTGAAAACGCTCATCAGTTTTATTCAGGGACTAATGGGTAGTTAACCAGTAGTTACTGCTGCAAACGTTCATCATTTTTATTGTGCTTCATTACTAGGGAATTACTTAGGGGTAATGAGTAATGAAGCAGGGACTAATGGGTAGTTAACCAGTAGTTACTGGTGATAACGTTCATCAGTCTTATTCAGGGACTAATGGGTATTAACCAGTAGTTACTGGTGAAAACGCTCATCAGTCTTATTCAGGGAATAATGGGTAGTTAACCAGTAGTTACTGCTGCAAACGTTCATCATTTTTATTGTGCTTCATTACTAGGGAATTACTTAGGGGTAATGAGTAATGAAGCAGGGACTAATGGGTAGTTAACCAGTAGTTACTGGTGATAACGTTCATCAGTCTTATTCAGGGACTAATGGGTATTAACCAGTAGTTACTGGTGAAAACGCTCATCAGTCTTATTCAGGGAATAATGGGTAGTTAACCAGTAGTTACTGCTGCAAACGTTCATCATTTTTATTGTGCTTCATTACTAGGGAATTACTTAGGGGTAATGAGTAATGAAGCAGGGACTAATGGGTAGTTAACCAGTAGTTACTGGTGATAACGTTCATCAGTCTTATTCAGGGACTAATGGGTATTAACCAGTAGTTACTGGTGAAAACGCTCATCAGTCTTATTCAGGGACTAATGGGTAGTTTACCAGTAGTTACTGGTGAAAACGCTCATCAGTCTTACTCAGGGACTAATGGGTAGTTAACCTAGCCTAGTGAACTAGACCAATTCTTGCTTTGCAGAGTTTGGTCTAGGCACGCTTCGTTGGAATCCTCGCAGCCTGTGGCTGTCCAATCACAGCTCGCTATAGTTTTGGTTGGGCCAGTCACAGAGCGGGAGTAGCCGATGTCGTCAGCGCTGCGGCCGCGAACCCAAGGAAGATGGCGGCAAGGCCGGAGCCACGTTCTTTTGAAACGGCTTTGCCATCAACATTGGATTATTTAGACTCCAACGTGCGTAAGTCTGTCGGCTATACTTAGCGGCTTCTTATTTTTATCAAACAAAGTAGTGCAATGTCCCAGTACACCTGATATTCACATGTTTTTATACAAAAACGACAGAAATCATTGATGTTAGATGCCATTACTGCCTCCCACTTTTCCGTCGCTGTGATTACGTCACGTTGTTCGTTACTCTGATTGGTCCTAGCGCTATCCAATTGCGTGCTGACATTTTGAAAGACAACCGTAGATCCCGCCTCACGACTGAGGGCCGTCAATGGGTCGTGGCCAGACAATATATACACATATATAGGATGGCTTGCCAGGCTATAGTTAACCAGTAGTTACTGGTGAAAACGCTCATCAGTCTTATTCAGGGACTAATGGGTAGTTTACCAGTAGTTACTGGTAAACACCCAGCAGTCTTATTCAGGGACTAATGGGTAGTTTACCAGTAGTTACCCAGCAGTCTTATTCAGGGACTAATAATTATCTATGAAAGCAATAAGGAATGGAACCCAGATGATTGTAGTGCCTGTAGACTCTGTTTTGTAAACTTCATGAAGGATGCAGATAATTTGCAATGTCACAGTGATTTAACATCCCTGTATCATCTTGATTTCACTTGTCTGTCACTTCGTCGTCCCTCATCGGCATCCGTCCGTCCCCAGAGACGATGGAAAGTGAAGCCTTCTTCCAAGTACCTGAGGAACTAATCAGTAACTACTAGGTACTTAACCATTACCTACTGCTTATGTGTACCCTAAAGTAAAGTAATGCCTCCTCCCATGTACCTAGTGAGGAACTAATCAGTAACTACTAGGTACTTAACCATTACTTACTGCTTATGTGTACCCTAAAGTACTCAACTCAACTCAATCTTTATTTCTAAAGCACCTTTCAGGCACAGGGGTGTCAACAAAGAGCTGTACAGACATTTGTTAGTGAATGACAAGACAATGATTAGACAAGAGTAAAATAATTAAAAACAACATACAAATCATTAAAAAAGAAAATACAAGCAGACTAATGGCCACAGTTAAAGGCCAGATCAAATAAAAAAGTCTTCAGCCTGACCTTGAAAACTGTCACCAATGGTGAAGCAAGCACATCGAAGGGTAACTCATTCCAGAGTTTTGGGCCCGCCACGGAAAAAGCCCTATCTCCTCTTGTCTTTAAGCGAGTCCTAGGAACCGTGAGTAGGAGACTATTGTCTGAGCGTAGTGCCCGTGCCGGTGTATATGGATGTATCAGTGTCTGCAAATATGAAGGAGTCAGTCCATGTAGCGATTTAAAAACCAATAAAAGGACTTTAAAACAAATCCGAAAATCCACAGGCAGCCAATGCAAGGATTTCAAGACTGGGGAAACATGGTAAAATTTTCTTTTTCCCACCAAATATTTTCCAGCCGCATTTTGCACTAATTGCAACCTTGCCAGGGTTGCCCTGGTCACTCCAAATAGAACGGAATTACAGTAGTCGATCCGTGTTGTAATAAAAGTATGAACTACTATTTCCAGGTGTTGTCTTGTCAAAAATGGCTTTATTTTAGCTAAGCGACGCAGATGGTAAAAAGAGGTGGCCACAATTCCATTCACATGGGCATCGAAACCCAAGCCATTGTCAAATTTAACTCCAAGGTTCGTGACAACTGCCTTTATCTTTGAATTAAATGGCCCACAGTCAAGCAAGGTTGTATCAATACGACCCTTTGGTCCAAACAGGACAGCCTCTGTCTTGTCCTCATTGAGGCACAAGTACTTTGCCAACAACCACCTCTTGACTTCGGACAGGCAGTCCACTAGGTTGTCCACCGATTTGTCATGTTCACCACCAAGAGGGAGATAAAGTTGGCAGTCATCAGCAAATAAAATGAAAACTAATACCAAAGCGATAGAAAATATCCCCCAATGGGAGAATATAGATCAAAAACAGAAGTGGTCCCAGGACAGAGCCCTGGGGAACACCCCAGGGTAGCTGTGAGGAGGCAGACGAGAAACCACCCATTTTGATGCAAACTGTTCTGTTAGTAAGATACGATCTGAACCAGTAAAGTAAAGTAATGCCTCCTCCCAAGTACCTAGTGAGGAACTAATCAGTAACTACTAGGTACTTAACCATTACCTACTGCTTATGTGTACCCTAAAGTAAAGTAATGCCTCCTCCTCTAAAGTACATACTGAGGAATAAATAAGTAACTACTAGGTACTTAACCATTACTTACTGCTTTTATTATACAATCTTGACAAAAGATTTATTAAAAATACAACACTTTACATATCTCATTCCCAAAAAAATACACAGGACAGATAAGAATAGCAGAAGACAGTTTTTACTCTAGAGACTATACAGTTTTATTCACACACACACGCACGCACGCACGCACGCACGCACGCACGCACGCACGCACACACACACACACACACACACACACCACTAAATGGTGGTGAAAGAGAGGTACTGGCCCCCACTCCAGGTGGTGGTAATGCACCTCATGTTGTTTCCAGGCTGCCATAAAACCCCTAATAGAAGAAGGAGAATTCAGATGAGTGCATAAACAATGTCAAAGCAAAATTTATAATACAAAGCACTCTTTTAGTAGTCCATTAGCACTTCACTAATAGTCCCCCAATTTCCAGACCGGAATGATGAAGAACAGCCTCCATAGTTTGCTGAGTTAGCTAAACCAGAACAGCTATTTTATTAGCAAACTCTTAAATATTCAGTTAAACCACTTTTAAGTGCAAAAGAAACATAACTACCGGACAAACGTCAAGTTGAAAAATGCCCATACGTAGTTCAAAATCCCAGAAACAAGTGTCCATTACCAACCATCCAGTTAACGAGTTTTTGGGAATGAGATATGTAAAATGTTGTATTTTTAATAAATCATTTATTTGTCAAGATTGTATATTAAAAGCAGTAAGTAATGGTTAAGTACCTAAACTGATGAACCTTTTCACCAGTAAATACTGGTTAATACCCATTAGTCCCTGAATAAGACTGATGAGCATTTTCACCAGTAACTACTGGTTAACTACCCATTAGTCCCTGAAAAAGACTGATGAGCATTTTCACCAGTAACTACTGGTTAACTACCCATTAGTCCCTGCTTCATTACTCATTACCCCTAAGTCATTCCCTAGTAATGAAGCACAATAAAAATGATGAAAGTTTGCAGCAACTACTGGTTAACTAGTCAAGTCAAACTTTATTTATATAGCACCTTTAAATGGCAACATCGTTGCCCCAAAGTGCTGCACAACAATAATAGAAATAAAAACGAATAAAAATCAATTTAAAAGCCAACAGAGCCTTACTACTACCTATTAGTCCCTGCTTCATTACGCATTAACCCCTACGTAGTTCCCTAGTAACTAAGCATTATTTTGCGTACCTTATTGTAAAGTCTTACCAAGTCATTTTTGTAGACATTTCAAGTGTTTGATTTTCAAGTAAATATAATCATGTTTTAATGACAAAGGAATATAGAAGGAGGTGTTTCTGAATAATCTGAAAATTCTGAAAGATGGTTTTCCAAAGTGAGAGCTCAAAATCAAACATGTGGCTAGCTTAGTCTTCCTCATTTTTACATTTTTACTCAAAGCCAGGGCTATTCAGGTCAGGTCCTGGAGGGCTACACATTTTATCTGCTCTCCTGCTCCAACACACCTGATTCAATAACCTCTTCAGCGTCTCCTGTAGTGGTTTAGAACCCTTATTATCACTCATTGATTCAAACCAGGTGTTTTGGTGCAGGGAAACAGAAAATATGCAGCCAGTGGCTCTCAAGGACCAGGGTTAAATAGACCTCCTCTAAGCTAAGGTGCAGCTCGCTGCAGCTACAAAGTTGCATTGATTTGGTCATAAACTGAAGACAGAGAGAGAGCCATAACACCTCGATGCATTGTCTGAACCTCCAGACAGTAATGGTCTCTATACTGAAGTTTACGTTTCTTTAAAGGAAAACCGGACACTTTAGAACAGGGATCTCCAGCCTTTGGGAGACCGTAAAAAATACAAAACAAAACAAAACAAAAAAAAAGCCTGCTATATCGCAACTTCAGTATTTACAATCATGGTCACTACAGAAAGCAGAAAATCTAATCAAAAACAATTACAAGTGGGCATAACATGTTCATATACTGCCGATTTAAACAATCTAAAAGATGTAATTGACCTTAAAGCACCTGGTAAGTTGTTCCAGTCCATCGGTGCCTTAACTGAAAAAGCCAACTTTTGGAGACTGTATGCTAATTTTACACAAAGTACAGATGAGGTACTGCCATACGATTTATTCACATTGATACTTTCCATGTGTGAATATGCTTACTATGTTAAAAATACAATGCCATGGCTTACTATATTAAAATGCATTGTATTCACAAGTTGCTTTCTCTATTTCAATACGTCACTATTGTAAACAAAAAAAAGTAAAAGGGAAATAGTGATATTCCTGTTTTGAAACTCAAACTAAACAAAACATATTTTGTTTTTTAACTAATTTCAGATAATGTGATACAAATCTACTTTGTGTGAATGATTTGACTTTTTTTTTTAGAGTAGATCAGTATGGTCATGAAAGTTAACTTTTGCTTCACTAGTGAATAACTGCTTTGCTGCATTTTTTGTTGACAAAATTAAAATAAATTTGGAGGTTTGTCCTTTTTCTCTGCCTCTGGATCAGCTGATCCGCGGGTCTGATGGCTGCGAAACACAGAGCAGAAAGAGAGAGAGAGCTTTCAAAACTGTATTTTATTGCTAAATGGGACAATCAGCTGAAACAATTGAGGGAAATTTGTTGAAACTAAATCACAGGAGATGTCCAGAAAGTTTGGAAATGTGTGTTCATCATGTGTTAATAAGCGAAAGGCATTCAATTTGCGTTAACGAGCTTTTACCACAGATAAGACTTTATAGTAAATGGTAAATGGTCTGTATTTGTATAGCGCCTTCTTAGGGTTCTATAACCCCCCAAGGCGCTTCGCAAAAAAAATCAGTTATCCACCCATTCACACGCTGGTGGTGATGAGCTACATTGTAGCCACAGCTGCCCTGGGGCGCACTGACGGAGGCGAGGCTGCCGAGTCCCTCCAACCACCACCAGCAGGCAAGGTAGGTTAAGTGTCTTGCCCAAGGACACAACAGCAGCATTCTCTGACAGGAACCAGGATCAAACCTGCAACCTTCCGATTACTGGACATCCTGCTCTACCTCCTGGGCTACTGCTGCCCTTTACTGTTGCCCAGAATATTTTACTGAGGATGCTTTTCAGCTCAACATCAGACTCCTGAAACCCAAACCAGGTCTGTATAATCGAACGTCTTCATCACCGCTCCAGCTGCAGCCGCTGAGATCAAAATTGACAGAAACGGGGATCTGTGCTGTAAACCCCTGCAATTAATCTGCGTATTCCAGTAGAACACGTTTGCCGAAAGATCTGTGCAGTAATCAGGTTTTTTTTTTACTTCCACAAAAAGCTGATTTTAGATTAGATATTACGGAAAAACAGGGACGGCTTGCCATCAAATTTAAAAGCCGTCCCTTGTTAATTACATTTTTGAAGTCAGGCAGGATGGCTCACTGGCTGCTTTCAGGCAAGCGACTTTCAAGTGCATTGCAAGCTAGCGACGTGTTGGGGACCCCTGTGCTAGAGAGACAGTTCAAGATTCGTACTGTGGTCGTTAGGTGGGAATGACAGATAGAGCTGGGTGTCAGGCTCCTCACCGTAGCTCAACGAGGTGAGCAGTGAGTAGAGCTCACAAACACAATAAATAATAAAACAAACACAAAATGAACAATAGAAAACATTGAAGACTAAAAGTAGAAAATTAACACAATATCAATTAAACATTGTGAAGAGAACTAAATGCGGTCAGCCAGGAATTACTAAATAAGTGAAAACATTGATTAAGCTAAAGGTGTAAGGAGACTAAAACTAAGGCAGTAAAACTGGTACAATGAACTACAAAAAACAATTGTTGAAAACTAACAGAATGTCAATGCTTTGAGTTTGTAAGAAGGCTAACCACAAATTACAATCAACTATAAAAAATTAGGGTTGCAGGAATTAAGTAGCCTGGCCTGCCAGACTCTCCCTCTGTCTATTCTACACAGAGGACTAGTCTGGATACTCAGAGGCAGTGAGCACCATGAGGGGCGGGACTAGCCAGCTCAATAATAACCAATCCAAAAAAAGGTGGAAATGACGACTTATCGCGCGACGCTGTGGTTTTTAAGATGCAGTCAAAGCTGGCATCAAAGTAGCGCTGCTAACAATCTCACTCTCACTGTTCACGCCGAGCTGCATTGCAGTTAACCCCAGCTTTTTTTACTTGTTGCTCCATTAGTGCAAATAAAGGTGACACCATGATAAAATGTGTTTTTTAGCTGGGTAAGCACCTTCCTCAGTATAAATTAATGCACTGGGGGCGAATGGAGACCCATCTAAGATGGCGGCTGGCCACTACCACAGCACCAAACCAAGAGGAGTCTACGTATATATGTCTGTGGGTAGCACAGTGCAAACATCTTTCTTTAGAAGAAAGGCTTTTAGCACTAATTCTTTTTGTGGTTTTAAAGACATGTCCAAGTCATTCAGAACAGAGGAAAGAGCCGCAGCTAACTCAGCTTCAGACACCATCTTCGTTGTTTATGAGAAACTTAGCGTCGTGGTGTGTGACGTACGTTGCTCAGCGCTGATTGGCTCGGTGAGAACTCTCAGGGGGTGGGGTTACTTGAATAGGAGCGTTACCAGACCCATTGCTTCCCATAAGGAAGCATCGGTATGGCTGGCCAGGCCAGGAATTAAGCAGACCAAAACTAAAGCAGTGAAAACCGGTAAAATGAACTACAATGAATTGCTAAAAGTAGAGAACTAACAGAAATTCAATATTTTGGGTAGATAAAAAAATGCTAACCAGGAACTACTGAGTGTAAGATGACTGTAAGTAAGGCAGTAAAAACTGGCACAATGAACTGCAGACCAGAACTAAAACAGTGAAACTGGTACTAAAACTAACATATAATTAAAACTAACAGAGATCAGGTAGGAAGGCTAACCAGGAGTTACTAAGTGTAAGGTGACTAAAACTAGAGCAGAAACCTTTAAAAAAGTGGTCAGCCAGAAATAACTTAAATGACTTACTGGTTGACAGAACTGGTACGTAGACTGGCGGGTCTCGAAGAGACTGGCTGGTGAAGAAGCTCTGAAACGTTAATCAGAACGCTGAAACGCCAGAGCGTTAATTTAGAATCAAACGAAATGATGACTGAGCCACGAACAGTAATCCCACTTCCTCATATATCCATCCATCCATCCATCCATTTTCTCCCGCTTATGCGGAGTCGGGTCGCGGGGGCAGCAGCTTAAGGAGGGAAGCCCAGACCTCCCTCTCCCCAGCCACTTGGGCCAGCTCCTCCGGGGGAATCCCAAGGCGTTCCCAGGCCAGCCGAGAGACATAATCTCTCCAGCGTGTCCTGGGTCTTCCTTTGGGTCTCCTCCCGGTTGGACGTGCCCGGAAAACCTCACCAGGGAGGCGTCCAGGAGGCATCCTAATCAGATGCCCGAGCCACCTCAACTGGCTCCTCTCGATGTGGAGGAGCAGCGGGTCTACTCCGAGCCCCTCCCGGATGACCGAGCTCCTCACCCTATCTCTAAGGGGGAGCCCAGCCACCCTGCGAAGAAAACTCATTTCGGCCGCTTGTATCCGCGATCTTGTTCTTTCGGTCACTACCCAAAGCTCGTGACCATAGGTGAGGGTAGGAACGTAGATCGACCGGTAAATTGAGAGCTTCGCCTTTCGACTCAGCTCTCTCTTCACCACGACAGACCGGTACAACGCCCCCATCACTGCAGATGCAGCACCAATCCGCCTGTCGATCTCACGCTCCACCCTTCCCTCACTCGTGAACAAGACCTCGAGATACTTAAACTCCTCCACTTGGGGCAGGACCTCGTCCCTGACCTGGAGAAGGCATTCTACCCTTTTCCGACTCAAGACCATGGTCTCGGATTTAGAGGAGCTGATTCTCATCCCAGCTGCTTCACACCCGGCTGCGAACTGCTCCAGCGAAAGCCGGAGATCACGTTCTGACGAAGCCAACAGGACCACATCATCTGCAAAAAGCAGAGACCTGATCCTTAGGCCACCAAAACGGATCCCCTCACCACCTTGGCTGCACCTAGAAATTCTGTCCATAAAAGTTATGAACAGAATCGGTGACAAAGGGCAGCCTTGGCGGAGTCCAACTCTCACCGGAAACGAGCCCGACTTACTGCCGGCAATGCGGACCAAGCTCTGACACTGGTCGTACAGGGACCTAACAGCCCGTATCAAGGGGCCTGGTACCCCATACTCCCAGAGTACCCCCCACAGGGCCCCCTGAGGGACGCGGTCGAACGCCTTCTCCAAATCCACAAAACACATGTAGATTGGTTGGGCGAACTCCCACGCATCCTCCAGGACCCCCCCAAGGGTATAGAGCTGGTCCAGTGTTCCACGGCCAGGACGAAAACCACATTGCTCCTCCTGAATCCGAGGTTCGACTATCCGACGGACCCTCCTCTCCAGAACCCCTGAATAGACCTTACCAGGGAGGCTCAGGAGTGTGATCCCCCTGTAGTTGGAACACACCCTGCGGTCCCCCTTTTTAAATAGGGGGACCACCACCCCGGTCTGCCAATCCAGTACATCAAAGTTTGTCACTTGTTGATTTGATATGTTTTTCCAGCACATCAGATTCTTGATCAACCAACATCTCAGGAGTTTGGAGAATGAGAACCTAACAGGTGGTGTTATCATTGAGGCTGATCTGTATACATCATATTTCTTTTAAAGTAGCTCCATGAAAGACTGCTGCCTCTAAACAGGAAGTTCAACAACTTTAGAAGGCATTTAGTAAAGGCCTTGGCCTTGGCAAAAGCAAACATGTATAGAAAGAAACACCCTGAAAAGAGGAAGAACGATTTTCTGGTACAAATAAATTGTGTAGAGGAGGCAGAATTATGTGCAAAAGAATTTTTTTTTAGTTAAGCAAGGCCAATGTATAAACTTGAAAAGGTATAAAAGATTGAGGCATAATTGGAAAGCAGTTTGTGGTACAAAAGAATCAAGGATAAGATTAATAAAGTTGAAATGTGGCGTACTTTAAAACTACAGTCTGTTGTAATTATTAAAGACCCTGAACTCCTTTGTTTGGATAAGCGGAGCTTACAATGAAATCTCGACAGGAGGGGCCCAAGGAGACTGATTTAGGTCTTTCATCAGTAAATATTTGACTGTGGCCCATTCCTTCATTTCAAGCTTACAATTGAAGCTCACTGAGCAAAGTGAAGAAAAATAATTCAAGGTCAAATATTTGAAAATTAATTGTGTGAACATTGCAACGATGCCTCAGAGTTCAAATAGTTTTGAACAAGCAGCCATGGACGGTTACACACAGTATGGTTGGTTTAGTGAATCAACCAGCGGTGCAGCAATAATGGGAACAAACTTTTGATGCAAAGGTTTTTTAAAAGTAAATATCTGTCCTTTTTCTTGTTAATTGGGGTTATGTACACACATTTTCACACAGAGAATTGCATTACATGTGGAATTTGTTCAACATCAAACTTGATAAGAAACTTCCTCAAAGGATTTTTTTCTTTGATCTTTAATGACCTGAATAAATAAAATAAGCAAAACTCAAGTTATTTTCTTTAGATCTGATCTTTTGAAGAGCATGATAGCTTTGTAGGTTCTTGAGATGGCTTTCATATAGCTCCAAGTACAACCAGAACCATGTTTGTTCTTGTTTTCACCTTTAGCTTAAGCATGAAAAACGTTTTAGGATCATTTCAGTATTAGTACATTTTGGAGCCTCCTTTTTCTTACAAATGTGAAAAACTGGTTCATGTTTTCATTTTTCATGTTTTTATGTCTGCCTGTGAAATTGTGGATGAAACCCAAAAGTAGTCACTGACTAAAGATCAATGAATTATTATGGAGAGGATTTCTAGGCACAGCAAAGGTGATGAGAGGATCCATTTTGGTGGCCTAAGGATCAGGTCTCTGCTTTTTGCAGATGATGTGGTACTGCAGGATTCATCAGACCGTGATTTCCAGCACAAGTAGGTGGGAATAGAATCAGCTCCTCTAAACCCAAGACCATGGTCGGAGAAGGGTAGAATGCCTTCTCCAGGTCAGGGACGAGGTCCTGCCCCAAGTGGAGTAGTTTAAGTATCTTGGAGTCTTGTTCACGAGTGAGGGAACGGTGGAGCGTGAGATCAATAGATGGATTGGTGCTGCGTCTGCAGTGATGCGGGTGTTGTACCGGTCTGTCGTGGTGAAGAGAGAGCTGAGCAGAAAGGCGAAGCTCTCGATTTACCGGTCGATCTACGTTCCTACCCTCACCTATGGTCACGAGCTTTGGGTAGTGACCGAAAGAGTGAGATCATGGATACAAGCGGCCTAAATGAGTTTTCTCCGCAGGGTGTGTGGGTTCTCCCTTAGAGAAAGGGTGATAGACCTGCTGCTCCTCCACATTGAGAGGAGTCAGTTGAGGTGGCTCAGGCATCTGGTTAGGATGCCTCCTGGACGCCTCCCTGGTGAGGTTTTCTGGGTACGTCCAACTTGAAGGAGACCTAAAGGAAGACCCAGGACACGCTGGAGGGACTATGTCTCTCGGCTAGCCAGGGAACGCCTTGGAGTTCCCCTGGAGGAGCTGGCCCAAGTGGCTGGGGATAGGGAAGTCTGGGCCTCTTTTCTTAGGCTGCTGCCCCCATGACCCGACTCCAGATAAGCCGACAATAATGGATGGATGGATACAATAATTTAAGATAATTTAGCTTATGTAAGAAGATCCCCACCGAGACAGAAGAAAAGAAAAGGAACAGAAACAGAAAGCACTCCAAACCTGCAAATACCAAAACTGAGTCTTTGTTCAATCAATAAAGAAATCTGAAAAATACTTGACAACAGCAAATAAAGACAACAAGGACAGCAGACACAAAAACATTGTCATCCATACATGGCAGAAGAATTTTCTTCAAACCTAACATCCTGGTGGATTTGAAATCTATCAACACCCTCAGACTGGTTCGTCGAAAGGACAAAACTCCCAATCAGAAGCTTAGTGCCGTTATTTGTGCTGTAGGTGCAGTGAGGAATGTCTTTATTGAGAAACAAAGCTCAGGTGCATGTGAGTACTGGAGAACCTCCTCTTCAGGTCAAGACTAAGCGGTCCACCTGCAAATCAAGGACAAGGGACACACTTTTGAGGATGATAATGTACATATGGCACATTTACACTTTGGTCAGCTCAGCCTGGGCCAGGTGGGGACAGCCCACCCCCTTGTGACCAGGTTGTGTTTACACAGCCTTCTCAGGAACGCAGACGTGGGCGAGGACATAGGCGGGCTCCCCTAAAGTGCACAGAGAAACCCGTGTTGTCCTTCCTAAGTGCCTCAAGTTAGTTAACAAAAGTGGGTATTGCTTTTGGAGACTCTGACATTAATCACACTGCTTCCTACTCTTCTCACTGAGCAGTGGTGCTGCCATGAGCTACCCTCCATTCCAAGAGTGCTCACAGCAGACGGTCAGTCCTCGCACTGCTGCTGCAGCTCCGCCCGGCCCAAGCTGCACTCAGAGAAGACATTTACCCCACAACATCCAGATTTCTAAATCAATTCAGTTTCAGTTTAGTTTATTTATATAGCACCAGATCACAAGAGTCGTCTCAAGGCACTTTACATTCCAATTGAACCTACTTATTAGTGCATCCAGTTCAGTTCATTGTGTCGAGAGCTTTCTACAGTAGCTAAAAATAGATTGTGACGTAATGTCGCAAAGCACTCTGGGATGCAGGGTCATACAAGTAAGCGAGCAGTTATAATAGATTCCTATGGGTCTGAGTTGCTCCAATCTGGCTAAAGTTATTTGTTCATCTCCAAAAGATTTTCAAACAGCAAGGAACTAAGCCACAGGCTGGGTGAGGTGCTAATTGGACTCTAGATACCCAGATCAGATGTCGGAGAGGACTTTTTATTTTTTTTCCAAAGCCGGGTAACGTCTGCGACCACATGAAACAGATGGAAAGCGACATGGGCTAAGCGAAAGACAGAAGAAGCAAAACGGTGATAGTTTTTATGTGGATGAGCGGATTTTAATAGTGTGGAGCAGATCAAGAAAAGCACGTATATTTGTTCCTTACATTTTCCCGGAAGGGAAGGTCCTACAACTGAGAATGACCAGCCAGTCCTAGTGACGCTCTCAGACGTGGAGTTATCCAGGAGGGGCAGCAGTGTTAATGGAAGGGTCCAGCTGAACGTCTCGGCCAACAGCATGTCCACCCAAATGTCCACGAAAAAGGCTTTTGACCAGAGGTGGGTGGTGTGTAAAAAGTAACCTGACAGTTAAAAAACTACCTTGAGAAAATGTTACTTGAGCACTGTGAGTAATGAACTTATTTTTATATTACTCTAGAAGGAGCCGTGATGGGAATAACAGCGTTTAAAACAACAGCGTTACTAACGGGAGTTAGTTTTTACTTTCACCGTGACATTTGAGCTAATGCTTCAGTTCTGGTGATCGATAATTAGCAGGGTCACCATCAAGAAAAGCTCTCTGGTATGTCTTCTCCGTCAACACAACTTCCTCCATTTTATGCCTTCATATCGATGTCAAAGCGCTCTAAACCTGTATATTTTCTACTGTCAAATGCGGTTTGACCCTACCCAGAAGCCTTGGCGTGGTGACGTCAACTGTAGAATACCCTATTAGTTAAAAGTTTCCTATGTAAGAAAATCCATCAGATTGCATCGAGTCACTGACTTGTTGTGTCATAGACTTTACAGCAATCCTCATACTAAGCAAGCATGTAGCAACAGTGGGGAGGAAAACTCCCCTTTAACAGGATGAAACGTCCTACAGAACATGGCTCACTATGAGCAGCCATCTGTCACGACTCACTGGGGGTTTGAGGGGACAGAGCGCATGCACAAACACACACACACACACACGCATGCACGCACGCACACACGCACGCACACACACACACACACACACAATGAATGAACTAGTGGTAGCACATTCTATGTTAAAGAAAGTATAAAGTTAATATCAGGAGATGGAGAATGTTCAGTGGTTAAAGCGGATGGCTTTGCACGGACAATACACATACAGTGTAAATGTAAATGCAATGACCCAACCAGGGCCAGACCGAACTGACCCAGTGTAAGAGAGGAGTCAAGGGACAGACCAAAACCTCCCCAGCACCTACACGTAGCTCTGATCCTAACTCCCCAGACAGTTTCAGTTTCACATTCCTGAATCTGATCAAAACATCTCCCAAGTGGACCAGTCCAACACAACAGGGCCAGATGACATAAACAACTTAGCGCGTAGGGAGGAGGGTGATTTTTGTGTAACTTCAGATTGCTAATCAACAACAGCTCACTGCAGTTATAAACATTACACATTCCAGTTAGAATTGACAAAACTCTTGGGATTAGAAGCAAAATGTCTTTAAAAACATCAAAGAAGTCATGTTTCCTTCGTGTGGACCAGCCATGACCCAGATGACTAAGAGCACTCAAGAGCAATGACCTCTTCTCCTCATAGATAAAATCCTTAGTGGCCAAACTCTTTTCTGTCATCGTGGTTGTTTCCTCCCAACAGAAAACTTTGTTTTCTATTGCTGCTCGTATGTAACGTTAAAAATACACCCTAGATTAATTTAGAGGAAATTGAATTGGACTCCATTTAAAACTGAACAAAACTTATTTACTTTACTGATTTTGGTACAAAATGAAATGTCAGAAAATATTTTATGATATTTGAGATCTCTCCAAACAAGGTGAGTATCTTAACATCACTTCAAAAGAGATTAAAGTTGAATGATTTTGAGTTTAGAATATTAAAAATCTCAAGCATTTCTTCTCAAGGCTATACTTTTTAAATAAAACTATTATCAAGGAAGCAAAGTCAGACCTCTTGACTGATGCCCTGCCTGCAAATCACTTTCAAAAGTTTGAAAGTATCTTCATTATGTGCCGAGGTGTTTAAGTTCAAAACGAAGAATCCTGGACAGAAACGCTTATAGAGATATTTTGCAAAGGGCATGAAAATGATCTATTTCATCATTTGTCAAACTCAGTATGTTATTAATCATTTTTTGTATTTTATCTTTCAAATTATTTTCACTACAAGACTTCTCTCCACATGCTCACATCCCCCATCCCCCCTTTGCTCCTCCGGGCGCTCTGACATTGTTATTGGTGTCATAATTTACCTTTTTATGCAAACATGACCCTGTCCTCGATATGCTGTAAGGCAAAATATTCATACGGTAGTTACTGAGACACCAATAAACAACGAGATAGAAGGGACATAAATTATTTGCTCCATGACTCTTAGATTCTTCTTTCAATGCATCAGATCGCCTGCAGACATTAATGCATGCATGCACGTCACAGCTGCGTTTCCATTTGGAGGCTATACTCATACAAAAAAAGAAGGGGCGCTATTTCATTGTTTGACATGATTAAGACAAATAGATCAGTGAGGACATGCAGGGTGAGTGTTTTGCAGAAATGAGAATAGAATAAAACAGGAGTACAGAGGTCTGAGTGTGTATTCAGTAGCACATGTACACTCATAGATTTGACCTTGGCAGCCTTCGCCTGCTTCCATCCACTCCCCCCTAACCCACCATCACAGTCCCATTCAACCTTGGCTAATTAGCTCACATCCCAGTGGCATTTGTTCAACACACAACTTACCCACAACAAGGACATCGCAACTGCAATGTCCCACATCTGCACAGTTCCTCTCTGTGGTACTTTACAGACTTATAATCTAGTTTTTTGATGCAACATTAACAATTCTTTAGTCAATTTAAAATGTTCAAAATTGATTTTTAAAAGTGGTAGAGTTCAAATCACACAAAACATAGGTTCTACCTGTGTGCAAAAAGCACAGAAAATGAGTCGTAACTGAAGAAATAATGCACCATATAGTGAATAAGTGAGAGTTTTAAACATGACAGAAGGCGTGTTGCCACTACCGGAACTTTGAGGTAATTTAACCAGAACTTTCCGTCATGTGCGTGTCTCCACTTCACCGGCCAGCTGAACGGTTGTTTTCAGGGCCATTTTCAGGAACTTTTGGAGTACCTGAACAGGTGTAGGTACTTGGAAAGGCCCTGTGGAGTTGCTGAGCAGAACCTTTGGTTAACGCACACTGACTGGTTGTAACTCAATAGGAACTGACATCATCCAAAACTGTAATTTAAAATTAGACGAGTTTCTTGTGAAGCAGAATTGAAGCAAAAGAAAATAAACACAGATTGCACTGCTTTAAAATTGCTGTAACTAAACTCCCAACACCGAAAACATTGCAGAATTCCTCAACGATATAATTCACAGGGAATACAAGGAGCTTTGAATGAAGGCAACTGGACTTCTTTGGTTTCTTGAAGACGTTTCGCTTCTCAGCTGCAGAATTTTGTCAGTTCTCACTGGAATATAGGAGGGTCAAGCTTATAAACTGTAGTTGTCTATTGTTGCTTAACGAGCTGACACTACCTATGAATACCCCCCCCCCCCCTTCCTCCTGAGGAGTCGTTGTTAGGCTCTATTGTGTGGGGATGGTTGTTTTGATTATATCTATGTCAAATGAGAAAGACCAACATTAAACAGAGGAGGAAGCCTCAGGTTTCACCTTTCCAGCATCTACAATGCAGCTTTACACCTAATTCCAAAACAGTTTCAGTCTAGGTCACATTCTCCTACGTCTAATCAAAACAACCATCCCAACACAATAGGGCCTAATGACTTCAATGACTCCTCAGGAAGTAGGGAGGAGGGGTACAATAGACAGCTACAGAGCTTCTTCCTGTCATGAACTGCTGCAGGCTGAGGTGAGGATCCACACACAGGTGAGAGGAAGCAGGCAGGTGAGCAGGTTGAAAGGCTTTAATTAAGAAATTGAACAGGACTGGACACAACATAAGCAATGAACCAACAGTGAACAGAAAACGGACAGGGCTTAAATACAAGAGGATCTGGGGAGCTGGGTGATTAGGAGAACGAGAGGCAGGTGGGACCAATTAACAGGAACTGAAGCAGGGGAGACGAGACACTGGTGAGCAGGGAGCTGGAGGACAGGAGGGCAGAGCCTGACAATTCCGTTTATTGAACGCCACATTTTACATCATGCAGCTGCTCTCGTCCTCTGAATGGATTAAATTATGCCATACTACCATACCATAGAATACAAACTTTTAATGATATTAATGTTAATGTGGACGATTTTTCGTGGTAATGAGTGACATCACTCACTGCCAAAGCCGTCGCGATATGCTGACATCTGTGCCCACGTCACTGGCCCCCCAGGCCTTCGAGGTCCCGACTCCTGGTTCCCCGGCCGGATCTGGGGGGCCGGCTCCTGGGAACCATGCTGACAACTGTGCAAAGTGCTGAAAGGGCTGAATTTGTATAACCGGGCCATCAGATCTCCCGCTCAATTTCCTCCTCCCAGAATTTACCCTGAGGTTCCGACAATAGAAACACGCCTAGAGACAGCTGAGTGAGACCAGTGTCATGTCAAAAAGCGTTCCTCCTCTGTGTGAGCGTGCACCCAGTGTTTCTTTGGGCTCTCTTCTACTTGAACCTACTGTGCAGCTTGACTCGGCTCAAATAGACTCTACAGTGTTTGGGTGGTTTTCTAATACAACTGAGAAATGTCTCCAATGGGTGGCGTTGTGGGCCGCCTTGACAGTAGCACAAGGCGATCTGTACCTGAGACAAAGGTAGCATGAGGCGATCTGTACGTCACACAAATACAACACAGCGCAGAAGTTGAGGACAAGGTAGTGATGTTGAATATTCTGCTGTGTCTTGGCTTTTCGTCAGACTCGATAAAGGAGAGACCCAGAAAACGCTGTGGGCAGCAAGGTGAAACACTCTGGAGCAACCAGTGACTCCACCTTGTAGCCAATCAGTCACAGACAGTCTTCTGATGTTTCATTTTTGGCTTAGCTTGGTACACTTGGAACCACATTGAAGCAGGTATTTAACACGGGGTGGGAAACTGATACCAGTTACTATTAGAAATACTTTGGGACCAAGCTGAACCAAGTAGAGCCGTACTTAAAGCTAAAGATTCCCATACCTTCTATCTGTGTTTGTACATGATATATGGTGACATTCCCCTAATCTGACTTCAGTGGTTCCCTACGTTTGTATAATCATGTTTTAATCAATATCTGGAGAGTAGTCAGTATCTTTTTTTTATCCACACAGAATTTCTTACATTTTAAAATTTTGTTTCTAAAATGTATTCAGATTTTTGAATTTTAAATATTTGAGTTTTTGAATCTTGAGTATTTCTGTGTTTTATGTTTTCTTGTGTTTTTACTTACTCCTCTCCCTGGGCTGCCACCTTATCGTGGTGGAGGGGTTTGAGTGTCCCAATGATCCCAGGAGCCCATGGCAAACAGGTCCTAGGTGAGGGATCAGACAAAGTGCAGCCCAAAGACCCCTTATGATGATTACAATAAATGGAATCAGTGTTCCCTCGCCCGGACGCGGGTCACCGGGGCCCCCCTCTGGAGCCAGGCCTGGAGTTGGGGCACGCTGGCGAGCGCCTGGTGGCCGGGCTTTCACCCATGGAGCCCGGCCGGGCATAGCCCGAAGAGGAGACGTGGGTCCCCCTTCCCATGGGCCCACCACCCGTGGGAGGGGCCAAAGGGGTCGGGTGCAATGTGGAAAGGGTGGTAGCCGAAGGCAGGGACCTTGGCGGTCTGATCCTCGGCTACAGAAGCTAGCTCTTGGTACGTGGAATGTCACCTCTCTGGTGGGGAAAGAGCCGGAGTTGGTGTGTGAGGTTGAGAGGTTCCGACTAGATATAGTTGGACTCACCTCAACGCATGGCTCTGGCTCTGGAACCAGTTTCCTCGAGAGGGGTTGGACTCTCTACCACTCTGGAGTTGCTCCCACTGAGAGGCGCCGAGCAGGGGTGGGCATACTTCTTGCCCCCCATCTTGGTGCCTGTACGTTGGGGTTTACCCCGGTGAGCGAGAGGGTAGCCTCCCTCCGTCTTCGGGTGGGGGGACGGGTCCTGACTGTGGTTTCTGCTTATGCACCAAACTGCAGCTCAGACTACCCACCCTTTTTGGAGTCCCTGGAGGGGGTTCTGGAAAGCGCTCCTTCGGGTGACTCCCTCGTTCTGCTGGGGGACTTCAATGCTCACGTGGGCAACGACAGTGAGACCTGGAGAGGTGTGGTTGGGAGGAACGGCCCCCCTGATCTGAACCCGAATGGTGTTCTGTTATTGGACTTCTGTGCTCGTCATGGATTGTCCATAACAAACACCATGTTCAAGCATAAAGGTGTCCATATGTGCTCTTGGCACCAGGACACCTTAGGCCGCAGGTCGATGATCGATTTTGTTGTCGTTTCATCTGATCTGCGGCCGCATGTCTTGGACACTCGGGTAAAGAGAGGGGCGGAGCTGTCAACTGACCACTACCTGGTGGTGAGTTGGCTTCGATGGTGGGGGAGGATGCCGGTCAGACCTGGTAGACCCAAACGTGTTGTGAGGGTCTGCTGGGAACGTCTGGCAGAGTCTCCCGTCAGAAGGAGCTTCAATTCCCACCTCCGACAGAACTTTGAACACGTCCCGGGGGAGGCGGGGGACATTGAGTCCGAATGTGGGGGGTACTCTGGGAGTATGGGGTACCAGGCCCCTTGATACGGGCTGTTAGGTCCCTGTACGACCAGTGTCAGAGCTTGGTCCGCATTGCCGGCAGTAAGTCGGGCTTGTTTCCGGTGAGAGTTGGACTCCGCCAAGGCTGCCCTTTGTCACCAATTCTGTTCATAACTTTTATGGACAGAATTTCTAGGTGCAGCCAAGGTGGTGAGGGGATCCGTTTTGGTGGCCTAAGGATCAGATCTCTGCTTTTTGCAGATGATGTGGTCCTGTTGGCTTCGTCAGAACGTGATCTCCGGCTTTCGCTGGAGCAGTTCGCAGCCGGGTGTGAAGCAGCTGGGATGAGAATCAGCTCCTCTAAATCCGAGACCATGGTCTTGAGTCGGAAAAAGGTAGAATGCCTTCTCCAGGTCAGGGACGAGGTCCTGCCCCAAGTGGAGGAGTTTAAGTATCTCGGGGTCTTGTTCACGAGTGAGGGAAGGGTGGAGCGTGAGATCGACAGGCGGATTGGTGCTGCATCTGCAGTGATGGGGGCGTTGTACCGGTCTGTCGTGGTGAAGAGAGAGCTGAGTCGAAAGGCGAAGCTCTCAATTTACCGGTCGATCTACGTTCCTACCCTCACCTATGGTCACGAGCTTTGGGTAGTGACCGAAAGAACGAGATCGCGGATACAAGTGGCCGAAATGAGTTTTCTTCGCAGGGTGGCTGGGCTCTCCCTTAGAGATAGGGTGAGGAGCTCGGTCATCCGGGAGGGGCTCGGAGTAGACCCGCTGCTCCTCCACATCGAGAGGAGCCAGTTGAGGTGGCTCGGGCATCTGATTAGGATGCCTCCTGGACGCCTCCCTGGTGAGGTTTTCCGGGCACGTCCAACCGGGAGGAGACCCAAAGGAAGACCCAGGACACGCTGGAGAGATTATGTCTCTCGGCTGGCCTGGGAACGCCTTGGGATTCCCCCGGAGGAGCTGGCCCAAGTGGCTGGGGAGAGGGAGGTCTGGGCTTCCCTCCTTAGGCTGCTGCCCCCGCGACCTGACTCCGGATAAGCGGGAGAAAATGGATGGATGGATGGATGTGTTTTTACTCTTTAATTTCTAATGACTCTTTATTGTTTTACTTTCCTATTTTGCTCCTGTGTGAATGTAATTGCGGCTGTGACACCAACATTTCCCCACTGAGGGACAATAAAGTGATTTTCTATTCTATTCTATTCTATTCTATTCTATTCTATTCTATTCTATTCTATTCTATTCTATTCTATTCTATTCTATTATTCTGTTCTATTCTATTGTTCTGTTCTATTCTATTATTCTATTCTATTATTCTATTCTATTATTCTATTCTATTATTCTGTTCTATTTTATTCTATTATTCTGTTATATTCTATTCTTCTATTCTATTCTATTATTCTATTCTATGCTATTATTCTATTCTATTCTATTCTATTCTATTCTATTCTATTCTATTCTATTCTATTCTATTATTCTATTCTGTTCTATTCTATTCTTCTGTTCTGTTCTATTCTATTGTTCTGTTCTATTCTATTATTCTATTCTATTGTTCTATTCTATTATTCTATTCTATTATTCTGTTCTATTTTATTCTATTCTTCTGTTATATTCTATACTATTCTTTTGATCTATTCTATTCTATTATTTTGTTCTATTCTATTCTATTCTATTCTATTCTATTCTATTCTATTCTATTCTATTCTATTCTATTCTATTCTATTCTATTCTTCTATTCTATTCTATCTATTCTTCTGTTCTATTCTTTTCTATTATTCTATTCTATTCTATTCTATTCTATTCTATTCTATTCTATTCTATTCTATTCTATTCTATTCTATTCTATTCTATTCTATTCTTCTATTCTATTCTATTCTCTTCTATTCTATTCTATTCTTCTATTCTATTCTATTCTATTCTATTCTATTCTATTCTATTCTATTCTATTATTGTATTCTATTCTATTCTATGCTATTATTATACCGTGGATATCTACGTCCTATTATAGTCTTTTAGACCATTAAAATAAATTGTATTGGAAAAATAAATAAAAAATGTGCTTTTCTGATCCTTTTTTGTAAAGGGCATATTTTCTCGCTAGATCACATGCGATATTTCGGCTGTGTCGGATGCGCGCCGGACTGCGGGGCGCGTTGATTGGTGGAAGGAAACAGGAAGCAGCTTCATTATCTCACTCCAAAATTACAAAAGTTATAACTGAATCCGACCTGGCAGTGACCCACGGGATCCAACACTACGAGCCCGAGCCTCACCTCGTGCGTAATGGCTTCCTCGCTTGTTGTTGAGTTTTTTTTTCAGCGAAGTGCCGTAAACCAGAAAATGATGGGACGCGGCATTGGAGATCTGTAAACAGTCTGGATGGGACAAAGCAAGCTAAAACAGCCTGGCATTGGCTCATCATGCTGTTGTGAAGATCGTATACACAAACCGAGTGGACTTTTTTTCCCCCGTAACAGCAACAATAAGACATAATTTATGCGTTTCACGTTATGAAATGAGCTTTGTTGTGCTGGTTTGTTCGCTGCTGGCCTCATATTTGGTTATATCTGGCCTTTGTGACGACATATAGGCCAGAGCTCAAGTTTTACTCGTTTTGGAGTGCGCGTGCTCGTGGGGTGCATGTGAGCTGGTTGAAGAAGGCAAGAGTAAACAAACGCGTCAATGTTAAATATCGGCTTTTCGGCCAGTGGAAAATCATTAGGAAGCCATTATAGACATTTTTTCAAGTGGAAAAGTGAAAATTTCAGGTGATGACTCCTTTAAAGCTTCATATCATTGACAGATTACTGAGTTAGTTATGAGCTTTGTTTTTTTTCATAACAAACTATATTTCCATAAGATGTTGCAGTTAATAGACCTGCCTGATTTGCTCATACTCTTTCAAAATGTTAAATATCTGACAATCCTCAGCTGTTGCTCATGAGCCAGATCTTTGAGTAAATTACTGCCAAGAGGGCTGGAGCATCTCAAGACTCCCATTAAAGCTCAGATATCATCCTGAGGCAGCTATTTTCAGGGCAGCGTGCCCCAGATGGATGTCACTGCTTGTATCCACCCTAATAGCTCAAGAGCTCACACACTGTGAGCGGATCTCGATTTTCTCACTCGCAGCAGTTTAGACTTTTATATCACAGAGATATGTGTGAAATGACAGAGAAAACAAAGATCTTCAGAGTACAATGCATCATTATGTTGTCAGGGAACAAAAAAAAACATTTAAGATTTGCTGATTGTTCTGGGAAGCTGTTGCTGCTGACTCATCGTTTACTCCCAGTCTCCTCCTTTCTCGTCCCAGGGTTATCAGTTTTAGAAAAAAATGTTTTTCTCAAAAGAATAAAATGTTTTGTGAGAACGTACTCCCTTATCGCACAACAACACATCCTAGAGTAGATGCAGCTGCATCGGGTTTGATTGACAAGTTCTTGTATGGAAGCACATTCACGCCACTGGACAAAAATGGCTGCATGGTGTTTTGTTATTAAGAAATTCTTCATTATTCTGATTTTAAAAGCCAAGTTCACTGAGAAACCATTTTTACTTTTAAAATATGAGTCACTCTGAGTTTAACACTAACCCCGGCTTTCCACAGGACGTGAAAGCGGCGTGTAACGTAATAGCGCCATTTTACCCGCAAGCTCATTCCCAACCGGCAGCGATTCTGACGCAAAACAGGAGTGAAAGTGTTCCACACAGCTGATCCCGCGAGGTCACAAAATCACGGGAGAATTGTAGCACCATTTTTGATTTTAGAAGTCCACACAATGACAAGCAAGGAGAATGTCAGCTGCATGTAGCCAAAAAGGTCACGGCTACGGGGGTTTCACAGGAAATGACGTACTGCACCTGCCTTTTATTTTGGAAGTTTCCGGATGTTTCACACTGCCTTCGTGTTTGACTTCCTGTCTGTCCCAATCTAAACTGCGGAGTTTGATGTGTTTCAGAAGCGTAGCATGTAAAAAATAGACTCGAGATGTAACTATAGCATCCCGTTGCTTCTGGGACGCGTCCAGAATGTTGCACTTAGCTGCCAGTGGAAAAGACCCTGTCCACTATAACGGCGGCTAATTGCCGTGTAGTACGTTTCGCGTCCGTTTCGTGACGCTTTCACTTGCGGTGGAAAGCAGGGGTCAGGCTAAACATGAAAACAGTCTATTCTCTATTCTCAGGAATAGGTAGTGCCTAACTCCGTACCCTTCTACAGAATCCCTTCAGGCTTGTGGAGTCCATACGTATCTTAAATGTTTTTGTACCCTGACGACATAATAATGCCCTGTACTCTAAATATCTTTGTTTTCTTTGTGAGTTATTTTAGTCTTCAATGTTGCGTTGCTGTTAGCCAATCAGAGGCGAGATGTCCGAATATCAGGAAATAAGACTCCAAATCCTCCCATCTGCTCTGGTTAACTTCTAGTTCCTGAAACAGGAGCGCCAGAGCATTTTTCACACAGAAACTCACAAAGCATTCATTTATACCAGAGACCACTGAAACAACGAGTGACCTTAGTCTTTAAATGTGATAGTGAGTTTCTAATTGTGGGATACAAAGTTAAAAAGTCATGATTATGACATAATTAACAGATAAATATTAATTTTAAAGTCAACCATGAGTTTTGCAGTTATAAGTTTGACTCTTTTTTTTTCTTTTATGTGGCAAGAATGGGCTTCCATACACTTTTAATTAATTTATCTGGAAAAACAAAAGCCCAGATGGATTTTTATACATTAGGTATGTGTGGAAGTAGATAGAAGTTGTATAATACTAATCATAAGCTCACAGCTCTGTCAATACCGCTCTGAACAAAGCTGTAACATCCTTATAACATCTTCACTTAGACTCAAGAATGTTTTCAAAGGATCAGAATATAATAAATGTTCTCAAATTCCTGAGATTACTGAATGCACAAAAGTAACGTTATAATAGAAATACAGTTAGAAGCACTTTGAAAAGAGATGTTTCTGTTGTTTTCAGATGAGTTAACAGAACACACCGAACACACACACACACACACACACACACACACACACACACACACACACACACACACACACACACACACACACCCCTCTGGGACAGAAGAATCAGTCATGCCTGACCTAAAAGCTGGCGTATCTGCTACTTTGTTTGTTGTAATCAGGGTGACCTTGTGTTTATGCAGCGACCTTGAACGCTGTTACAAGAGGAGAGACAAACAGACGATGAGCCATCCTATCACAAGCAGCGTGTTACGTGTGCTGTTTACCCACGTTCACTGAGAGGTACACAGCTGAGGTAAACAATGAGTGACGTCGTGTTTGTTCACAGAGCCGGTCCGTCTGTCGTTGAGCTGAGTGTTAAACGACCGATCGCCCCTTCCACACACAGCCGGGAGGTTTTAAAGAGACTGCTGGGGATGGCTGGTTCTATTTTTTCTACTAAAAATCTGTGATGAGCTGAAAAAGCACTGTGATCACCTCTGCATGCTCAGTACATTTTAGTATTTAGTATAACTTTACTGAAAAGTAAAGCTGAGCTGCAGCAGCAGCTTCAGACCTGCACAACTTTAACACCCAGAATATTTTTTATCAAGACATATTCCTATATATAATGCATGCAGGCTGCCCCCTCTACATAAATAAATCACGGTGCAGCACTGGGCAAAACTTCTGAGTCATCCCACTTTTCTTTGCTCTTCGCTTTCATAAGTCAGACTTTCCTAATAATCTCTTAAGAGTTATTTTACATTTTCTGAATGATTCTTTTGATTTCGGCAGCTTTCTTGCAGATCTGAAAATTTCTAGAGAAAAGTTTGTTGCAAGGAGTAAACTAGTGTTGCGTCGACTCAAAAGAACAACAAAGTAAAGACTCATTCACACTGAATGTGCAACGAATGCAGCTCGGTTTCCAGACGACGTCTCAGAAACACACAACTCTGACTACTGCTGGTTAAAGCATAAAGCCGGGACCACACTGTGCGTTTTTCGGCCATCTTAGCCAAATCTCTCGTTGTGAACAGAATTGTGTCGAAAAACGGTGAACGTGAGGGTGATTTGCAAGTCTGTGGCCGTCCAGTGTGACCGGCTCTGCGACAGCTTAATGATCACCCTCACAACCAAAGTCAGCCTCCAACAGTCTTCAAGCACTGCTTGAAAAATTACGACTCCCGCCTGCAATTGATCAATGAAAATACACCAAGGGAGTGATGCGAACAGCTAGTGACGAGAGTAGAATTAGCAACAATGGAAGCTACATGCAGGAACATGTGGACCACTCCTTTTTGGAGTTTGGTTCGGAGTCTAATAAATGAAGTGCTAACGGCAGCGCTTTTTCCTCTTTGCACCTTTGATGTTTATAGCTGTCGGCTTTTAGTGATGTGTGCTTTTCGGGAGGTGCGCTCCTGACATTAGCATGTGCTGCTAGAGCAAAGCATCGTGCAGTCTGGCTCACTGAAATCTTGCGCCATACAGCGTGCCACCTTTCTGCAGTTCTCACAGTGTGACATGAGCAGGCCTGTGCGACAGCTGAAAAACGCACAGTGTGGTCCGGCCTTAAAGGAAAAGTTCGCTTTTTTAGACATTAAGTTTTATGTCTTCCTTCACCCACCCAGTGCTCTGTAAACTTTGACCCATTTCACACACACCCCCCTGCTCAGAGATTTTCAGGGGAGAAGTGATTCATAAACGTAGTTCTGGCTTGTTTCGGGGGCGCTTTATCTGCGCCGTTTAGCCTCACAAAAGGATTAGCCTCTGAAAGCATGGCTAATTTGCATCTCACAAACAAAGAGAAAAAATTTACAACGTCACATTACAACGGGACTACTTTTTGTCATTCGTATCCCTGCGCCGCTCCCCGCAGCTATAGAACGGGCTCGTGTCTGGCTGCTAATCCTGGCTGTATGAGTGAAACAACAACTTCTAAATTCACTTAAAAGTAGTTTTTCTTAAATATATCGAGCCATGGTGCGTACCTGCAGGTTCCCGGGTTGTAACAATAAGGATGTTACAGGATCACCTTTTCGGTTTGACACTTTTCCTGCTAAGGACGTTTCTCTAAGGCATCAGTGGCTTTTAGCAATCGGCTACTCCAAGGATACTCGGCTGGAATGAGTCAAAACCTTTCGTTTGTGCAGTGCACACTTCAAAGAGGATGATTACATCAGGAAAAAGTTCGGGAAAAGTGAAAGACTGTTTTTGAAGAGTTCGGCCGTACCAGAAATCTGGGTAAGTTTTGTTTTTAAAAAATTATTTATTCCGCTATGTCTGCCGTATTCATGCAATCATCTTCGCATTTTAGCGCATTATTTATGCAATCATCTTTACACCGATGGTTGATCATAGACTGCAGTAGCTTTGTCAACAATCTGTGTTGATGTGTGTGTTTTGTGTAGCAAATGCAATTCTTCATCCGTGTACTCTGGCTCATAAAGATATCCTAGTAGTAAAATAAGTTTCTTCTTCATCTGATATAGTGTTAAAATGAAATTCGTCATCAGATGAGACGGAGTCTGACATGTTTTCGGCATTCGGCAGTGAAACAGCTGACATACAAAGCGCTGTTTAATATCCGCGGGGAGCGGCGCAGGGATACGAATGACAAAAAGTAGTCCCGTTGTAAGGTGACGTTGTAAATTTTTTCTCTTTGTTTGTGAGATGTAAATTTGCCATGTTTTCAGAGGCTAATCCTTTTGTGAGGCTAAACGGCGCAGATAAAGCGCCCCCGAAACTAGCCAGAACTACCTTTCTGAATCACTTCTCCCCTGAAAATCTCTGAGCAGGGGGGTGTGTGTGAAATGGGTCAAAGTTTACAGAGCACTGGGTGGGTGAAGGAACACATAAAACTTAATGTCTAAAAAAGCGAACTTTTCCTTTAAGAACGTTGCTAAAAGTGAAATTAAGAAGATCAACCACTATGGTCCTGATCATGTGGTTTGGTGCTGCTCTCGTGTTGCTGATTTATAGTTTCATGTTTTCCACTGATTAAGATTTTTCACCATTTTCCTTCATTTATCCTATTGTATCCACTCTGCTCTTCTGCACCCTTCCCTTTACTAGTACTCCTCAGTTTCCTTGTCTCTTTGTCAGATCTGACACTTTGATTCCCAAAGTTTAGGTCTGTTTTTTTTTTTTCAAATTCAGTTTAAATCTCTCTTCTGCCTTTGAGATCCAATTTCTGTCAACCATGACATTTATATATTTATATTTGGTTTCATTTGGCCTTTGAAAGTATTAAATAATATAACAATCCTTCTCCGAGTACCAATACATTTCTGTTTCTTCTGAGGTTTGCTCCAGTCACAATGCTATTTAAGTCAATTTAACATCTAAAACATGAATTAAATCTTTGTAAATCTTATCTTTGCAAATCTTATGTGCTGTACCTTCATTTTCTACGACATGGAACCACTTCTTAGTTCATGTTATTCTTAAATCATTAATTCCTTCAATTTTTCTAGAATTTGTCGTCTTTCATTTCTTCATATTGGTTCTTTTTTTAACCCCATGAATCATAAATAAAAACCAACCTGTTTTCTCTCAACCTCTAACACACACACACACACACACACACACACACACACACACACACACACACACACACACACACACACACACATAAACTTTCACTTTGCTGTAAGTTGGTGACATGAGTCCTTGGAAAGTGCAGTATTCAATTTGTAACTATTATAGAGACAAGGACGCAGTCCTTTATGTGAGCAGCCACAGAGAGAAAATGGAGGCAGTCTCCATGGCAACCGCCAGAAGAGGGCCCAACAAATCAACAAACAATGCAGCACAAGACTTTTCCAGGGAAGCCATTTAATGCAAAGCCTTGAATCATACAAAGTTGTCCTCTTAGGTTTCTGAGACCTGTCTTGGAGTGTCTGTGGGTGTCTAAGCTCCCGCTGTTTGGTTAAAACCTTGTGTTTTTTTTCTCCACACATGTGTTTCAAGGCCGAGCACACTGAATGTGCCAAAGAACTGTCGACTTGGGTCACGGCAACCTCAGAATTTCATTTGCGTGATCAGCTTGTAGAAAGTGCTCACTGCTGCAAAAGCAGATCACAGTACTTATATTCAGAAAAAGCTCATTATTGCGTGTTTAGAAACCCATTTTGATCCAAGAAAAGAAGAAAAAACGAAGAAACTTGCTTTGCTGCAGCTGAGATGGAAATTTAATATAATCTTATTTTTCATTCTCACAAGATCTTTAAATAAATAAAACTAAAAACAGCCCAAAGCATTGAAATCTACATTTAACACCTCTTAATTTTAAATTCCCTTTCAATTTACTTCCAGAGCGTAGCTCTCACTTTCCCATGCTCCTCATCTGAGTAAATATCCTCTTTGGTTCTGACCTTGATCTGAATTTCACCACTAGACACTTGAAGCGGCAGCGTGGCTGATGCTGTCTGACTCGGACTGTCTGGGTGTCAAAGCAATTACAGGAGTTGGGATAAAAACGGAACGCTGATGAACACAGACATGCGGGTGCTTCAGATTGCACGCACAAAAAACATTTGCTTTGTATTTTTGAAGTGATGAGTCTTTTTTTCATCAATAACTGACTCGATGGCAGAAAAGTGAAATTACACTCCTGTTTTCTAATTATTGCCCACACAGCTCCAGTCAGAAGATCTGAAAAGAGAGAAATGTGATGCTTGAGTTTTGTTTAGAAGGTTTTGAGACCAAGTTCACTGAGAATCTGTTTTGTAACATGCAGGCTGAACGTGAAAATAGCATTCTACCCCCATTTCCTGCATTATCCACCGATAGAAAATAGGCGAGGAAATGGTCGCGTATGAAAAGCCAGTCAGATCTACATCACACTGAAAATTAGCATTCACGGACTCACCGATCTGGGCTCCTGAAGGGAAAGGCTGTTTTTGGTTTAACGTCTAAGGCCCAATCCCAATACCCGCACTGCGCCCTACGCACTTCTGTGAAGTGCACTTAGAGGAGGTAAGGCTTTGAGTGCGTAGTACACAAGTGTGCCGAATTGGGACAGGGAGCATTGTGTCATCGACCGCTACACATGCCGGGATGCTGGTCATTGTTTGTGCTACTTTTTAAAAAATCTTTATTAACAACTTTAAAACAAACAATTATTTGACTAACTTTAAATTCAATTGCTGTCCACATTAGATCTTAGTCTAAAACATTCAGAGCATGAATAAATATCATTAATCATTTTAAAATGAACTTCTTTCATTTGAAAATACATATTTTCAGAAAAGCCATTGCTCCGCCTTCTTCTCAAACTTCCCACACAGCAATGGATTGTGGGTAATACCCTTGCCCGAAGACTGCATCGATGCAGACTTGGGCGAAGTGAGGATCAAGGGTGCAAAAGGGGCGTGGTCACCTTCTGCACTTGAGAATCGGGACACCCTACGCACTCGCACCCCTGGCCGGGAACGTGCAATTGAAGGGCGCAAGGCTGGAAGTGTGAGTATTGGGATTGGGCCCAGGAGGGAGCAGAGCATATTAGCATTAGCAACTCCACAACATGCTGATGGTTATAGACGAGGGAGTGAGAGGGCCTCCGCATGCTGAGAGACTTTTAATTGGCCTTTGGACCAGAAGGCACCCTGCCAGAGAGAAAATTTATCACAGGAACTTAAATATAAAAGCACCACAAACCCTTTACCATTTATTATTGTGTGTTTAGTGAAGAGTTCATCCAAATAATGAAAAATAATATGATTCGATATCAGAGGACAAAAACTACATAATTCATGCACAAAGTCTTTTGCGATCATTTATCTGACTTCATAAATATTTACTGCTGGCAATGAAAAATCAGTCACTTTTCTGCTGGTTTTGTCTGAAATAAAACATTTTTCAGAGTGTTTAAAGTTGTAGAAAATGTCATTGCTGTTTCCCATTCAGCTCATTTAGCAGTTTATAAGAAAAATGAAGCTTCTTTGTGGAAAGTTTTTGATATTTGTGGGTCAAATGTTTTTTAAATAAGGCAATAAAAACACTGGTTTATCTCCACCTATCATTAAAGATAAAGCAAAATCCTAATAATCACGCAGTCAGCAGGTGATAATGTGTGTTTGTTAGCAGAATATCTGGATGGTTGTTAAGGAAAAGTTGGGATTGGATGTACGTCAACAACTGATTAGTGCTGGGAGGAAACCTAATTCAAGATGGCCGTCGCAGCTAATCATTGCAAACACACAAAACAGGCAAAAAAGTCAGACCTTATAGATATTGTACAGGACTTTCATATGAAATGAGAGAAATTTTCCCTTTAAATATAATATTTAGGCTTTAAAGACACATTCCGCAACTTTTACACCTTAAAATAATGTTTTTTGGAAAGTTTTGGCGTCATACTATCATCTATTATGTTCATTTTTGGAGCTGTGATGGTGTTAGGGGGTCCCACGTCTGTTTACCGCACTATACAGTTTTTGACCCGCGGTCTGCTGCCGGAAGTACTGACTGCATGTTGCTTTATGGCAATATATGGCAAGCCAAAGGGGTCAAAAAAGCGCATGTTCTAAACGTGCATTATGTCTGCCAAAACACGCGTCTTGAACACACGTTTTGATGCCAAAGGGGGCAAAAAGCCACGCATTCTAAAATCTCGCATTATGTCTGCCAAAACGCGCATTTTGGTGGACATAACGCAAGTTTAGATCCCTTTTTTGATCCCTTTGGCTTGCCATAGTAGTATAACATAGACCCGCATTTTAGAGACTTGAGCAGTGGCAGATGCACCAAAGAAAGCTAGAAATCCCTCATCAGAGGAATCTAGGAAAAGAAAAAGAACGCGAGCAAAGACCAGAGTTATTATTGGGCCGTCTTTTCCTCGCTGGAGAGCTCTTTTAGAAAGAACAGCATGAACTACGGACTCTGACCTAGCCATGCTGCTAATGGCTAGGTAAGTAATAAATGATTTCACCAGGGTTATTGTGTTTGGTCGGGCATAAAGTTGTTATACAGTCCTGATAAAACTATTTATTCAATGTGTGGAGGTGGAAAAGTTTGTTTTCGTTGTTTTGCCTGACATTAGGAATGTAAACATGCTCTTATGCCCGAGAGTGATTTAATGTTACGACAGTGACGTTACGCAGCAAGCCTTGAGAGGGTGACAGAGAGCATATGTCTACAAAGTTGAGGAGTGTGGCTTTAATTTGTTATAACAGTTTGGGGAAGATGGTTAGCAGCTGATTATTTGTTCATTAAATGTAAATTTTTTATTTTTACATGTCTTCATTAAATTAGATTAATTTATGGTTTTTGTGAACATTAATATGACTTATTAAAGAACACTGGTCTTCCCTGGAATGGCCAACTCTTGGGGGCGCCACTGCTATTGGCCTCAATGGTACATTCACCTCGACCTTCTGAGAAAATCCTCCGTAAAACATCTGACAGACCAATTGGAAACCTTAGCGACAAGAAAACCTTTTTTATCTGTTTCTGAAAATAAATACTTTTACGTTTATGTTATTTTGTCATCTGAGAAGATGAACACTTGTAATAAAAAAGAAAGTAGCCACAGGACACGTTCTCACTGGGTTTTATTTTATTTAAATTCTTTATTTGCATTAAAGTGAACAAATATACAAAAGTTCTCTCATTTTTACAGACCACTTTGATTCACCAACTCATTATTTTTTAAATCTGAAAAGAATCAATAAAACTAGACCCAGCAGTGTTTCTAAACCTTTTGTTTTCAATGAGAATTACATTTTTGCTTCTTGCTGCAAATATTCCACTGATTAGATTTGCATCTTTTGTCCAAAACTATGAACAAAAACAGCTTGATACGTTTCAATAGCTGCACATCATGAACTGGGTCGAGCCAGCGGCAGGATTTTCAGATGGATTGTGTTTACTTTGTCCGACGCTGGAGCAGAGAGCTGATAAAATACGTCTCACACAAATCTGATAAACCAACCCAAGAAGAAAAGAAGAGTAAAACAAAGAGAGACAAAAGGTGACAGAGTGCCGTCTCTTCAGCTCTGTGCTTTTGCAACAAGACATAATGTAATCTCTCCTTGAGACGGAAGGATTTTTATAACCTGTGCAGGCTGGGCCTTGAGCAGGAGAAGAGACTAGCTGAGTGAAGGCTGTTTATCCCACAGTGTCCTTGATATAAACATGTGAAAAATCTCTCTGTTTTTTCCCCTCTCAGCTAAATCAATACAAAGACATTTGGCCTCTGAACAATGTTGCAGCACCACAGCAAAAGTTTTTCATCTTGTCTGAATTCATTGCCGTGTCCTTCGGAGCAGCAGAGGAAGGGACCGAGGTCCTGCTCCATGAAAGCAGTAAAGAAGACCTTGGCGTTCGTTAGAATATTTTTGACACAGAGGCTCTAATCTTAGACAAACACAGGAAAAGGTTTGTATTACTTTAGCTTGTTTTGTGCACATGTGGCTAAATCACATGTGATTTCCCTCTTCTCCTCTCACAGGTAGCAGCCTAAAGCCCGGGTCCCTCTTTGGAGCAATTAAAATAAACCTCTAATTCTTCTGCTTTTCTCCTCTGGCTCTCATTTACTGACCTCCCCCCTCTTCCTTCACTGCTGCTCCCCATCCTCCTTCAGTGACAGAGACAAGGGGAGCACTGAGTCATGACATCATAATTCACCAGCTCCAGTTTTCACGGTTAAATCAATATCAGTGTGTCCGAGTCAAGGATGGAGGCTGGCCTTCACAGCTCAGCTCTTCCTAACATTTTTTTCTCTCAAAGAAAATCATATAAATTGTCCTTTAATTAAGGCTTCGGCTCCATCTCTGGTCTGTATTTTTCTCTGGTTCCTGCTTTATGAACAGCAGGCTGAGAGTCAGAGCTGGTAGCAGAATGGGCTACGTCCATCTATGTGGCGCTGATTATAAAATGATGCATTAAGAACTCAGCAGCTTCATTTGACCACATTTTGTCTCTCACAATAAAAAAATAGGTAGTGAAATTTTTAAAGTGACACCACATTTATTAAATTAAGCACAATTTTATGTCTAAATTGTGCAAAATAAACTCAAATGATAATATTCAAAATGAATATTTAAAATCAAGCCTAAACATGAATTTTAAAGCCACACTGTGCAACTTTTTCATATTTTTAGATCATGTTCTTGAGCCAGTATGTTCTAAAATGACCCTTTACAGGGTTAATGAAATGTCACTCAGACCCCCACTGCCCTCTGTGGCCAGAAAATCGCATTTGCAACTTCAGCGTGGCGGGCCGCCACCTGTGGACTTCTGCTTCCAGCATGTTTTAGATCTTGAACACAGCTTGATTTAGTGATGAACCGCTCCTGTAGACACTAATGAAGGCTGAGAAGACATTTCAGCAGTTAGATTAAGGCGTTAAAAAGATGAACGCACAACTAGGAGATAAGTTTCACTTTCGGTTTTACAACAGGGAATTAATATTGGACTCTAGGGGGTGCTAAAAGCAAGCCAAAACTGCATAGTTTTCCTTTAAATGCAGCTATTTTGAACTAAATATTTATTTGACATGCAACTTTAGACAGCTGTAAAGCTGAGGTATCATTTTAAAATAAAAATTCTGGTAAAATTGAGTAAGTTTATTATTAATTTACCAATTTTCCTGTCTGGATTTTTAGTGCACATTGATAAATGACCAAGCGGGCACACACAACCTTAATATCAATTGGACTTTAACTTATTAAAGAGGCACGTTCTTCACCCCCAAACTTATTTGCTTTCTTATTATTTTCTTGTATGTTAGCAAAATAACTTTAGCTAATTTGTGTTAAGCTTTACACGTTTTGATATTACTTTTATAATTATTTCATTTTGGGAAAAATTAAGGTTTAACTTTATATATTTAGAATGAGTTTGAAATTTTTGACTCAAATTGTATATATTAAGAATTTTTTTTAATTTTTAGATTGAACTTAAACATTTAAATTTGATTTTATATATTTAGATGCAGGTATGCATGGTGGTACAGTTGATAGCACTGTTGCCTTGTAGTGAGAAGGTCACAGATTCAAGTCCCAGCTGCAGCCTTTCTGCACAGTGTGGATGTTCTCATGCATGTGCTCCGATTTTCTCTCACAGACCAAAAAAATACATGTCCAGACTATAAATTGTCCCTAAGTGTAAGTGAGCGTGTGAATGGTTGTTTGTCTCCATATCCCTGTGATGGACAAGAGACCTCTCTGAGCTTCCTGAGACCCCCGAGTAGAGATAATGAATGGATGAATACTTAGATATTTAGATTTCATCCTTAATATATATGAATTCTAAAATATTTGAATGCAACCTTATATGTTATATTTTAAATGAAATATTTAGATTTCATTCCATATATTTATTATTTGAAGCTAAATGTGGTTAAACATAGCTTATTTTTTTCATGTATTATCTATAGGCACCTCATACATTTCTTTTTAATCTATTTTTTATTTTATTTTAATCTTTTGTACTAAAAGGCTGAGATATTGAGATAACCCATTTTAAGGTTAATGGAGCCCTACTCTTGACAGGTGAGATAAAAGGTCTAATTTGGTTGAAGTTGTTGTCTAAAACTAATTTATTGTAGTCCTGACTGCGAGCGGCTGCGAGCTGAGGAGAGAGATAGACGGAGGTGGAGAAAGAGGAGGTGCATAACTCTGGGGAGGTGGAATAAGCAGTAATTCGGAACAATTTCTCAAAGTGCGGGGACACACGGAAGCCGATATAAACGGGCTGCCCTTCACTCGGGGCTATCAGGGGCAAAAGAAAACAGCTGCTGCTGCCACTGACCTCCAGCTTCAAAGAGGCTGAGCGGCCCGCCGGCGGTCATGGCCACGCTGGAGGGCTGCCGCTGTCGGGGTGCCAGCGCCCGAAACAACAGCAGTATTCTCTACAGCATTTTAAAGAGCGATAGCTTTGTGACCCCTGAGGAGCAGCAGCAGCATTCCCATCATCACACACTGCAACACTTGCTCCAGAAGACCCCCTCCTCCTCCTCTTCCTCCTCCTCCTCTGCTCCAGCCTCGCTGCAGGAGCTCCGGCAGCAGCAGGCTTGCTCCTGCGGCTCCACGCGCCGCCGGGGCGTCCTGCGCTCCCCGCAGGTCACCTGCAAAGCCGCGTCCGCGGTTCTGGTCAAGACGCTGCGGTTCGTGAAAAACGTCCCGTGTTTCCGCGAGCTGCCAGAGGACGACCAGCTGATGCTCATCCGGAGCGGCTGGGCTCCTCTGCTCGTGCTGGGTCTCGCGCAGGACCGCGTGGACTTTGAGACGACGGAGACGGTGGAGCCCAGCATGCTGCAGCGCATCCTCACCGGGGTACCGGAGCGGCAGAGCGAGGCTCCGACCGGGCAGAGCAGGGCGGCGGTCGGGGTGTCCGTGGTGGACATCGAGGCGATCAAAGCTTTCCTGAAGAAGTGCTGGAGCGTGGACATCAGCACCAAGGAGTACGCGTACCTGAAGGGGGCTGTGCTGTTCAACCCAGGTGGGTCGCTGAATCCTATCAAGTATCAACTCACGGGCGTAATTATTTTGGGTGGACAGAGGGGGACGGGGGACCCCCCCCACACACACACACACATACTTTTTCATAAGGCAGTCTGGATCCATTCATGATTTATTTTATCTGTACTGAAATGAGAATGTTATGTTTATGTAAATGAAGTCTAGTAACCATACTTTCCAAAACAGAGTGTAAAATTTCGATCCTTGACCCCCCCCCCCCCCACACACACACACACACTTTACGTTACTTCCTTGATTTAACTCAAAAGGAACAAACCTGACTAACATCTTAATGACACGCCTGTTTATTATCGAGCTTATAATAATAACGTAATAAAATAAAGAAAATCTTAAGTTAACTAAACTTTTCTCGTCCTCACCCTGTTCCTCCTCTCAGATCTGGAGGGTTTGAGGTGTCTGCACTACATCCAGTCTCTGCGTCGAGAGGCGCATCAGGCTCTGAACGAGCACGTCCGGCTGATCCACCGCGAGGAGACCACACGCTTTGCCAAGCTGCTGATCGCTCTGTCCATGCTGCGGGCCATCAGCCCTCCAGTGGTCGCCCAGCTCTTCTTCAGACCCGTCATAGGGACCGTGAACATCGAGGAGGTCCTCATGGAGATGTTCTACGGAAAGTAGGTCACGAGCAGGACCCAGAAGAGCTCTGAACTTTTACTTGTTCTTTGTTTGTTATTGGGACTGGAAGGCGAGGACATGATATCTGGACTTGGCGTGTGAATGAATGTTGAGGAGAAAAGATGTTGTTTCAGAGGAAAAACACAAAGCAGCTGCTGGGATTCATAACTTATTTGTTTTTATAAAAACTATTTTTCTATAATAATAAACAAACTTCACCACATGTTCTTGTGTGTGTGTGTGTGTGTGTGTGTGTGTGTGTGTGTGTGTGTGTGTGTGTGTGTGTGTGTGTGTGTGTGTGTGTGTGTGTGTGTGTGTGTGTGAAAGAGAGACATTCATCACTGACACACTTATGGGAAAGTGTGTCAGACATCTCGTGCAGAAGATAAGACGTCTCACTTAAAAATGTGATGAAGTAATCGGATTGAGGATGTCAACACTGGAGCAGCTGATAAAGGCCTTTCACATCAGCCATCTGGATGAAATATCCAGTTAGACCACCAGAGGGCACCACTGCACCACATACAGAAACCGTCCCATTCCCATGCTCTTTCACCCAAATCTTAGGCACAAACATTTAAACCTGCTACTAATAATAAATTAGATTCTGCCCCTCATGCAAATGTATTATTGTCTCACGGTCTAAAGATGGCTGACACGTTTTCCAGTGCTGCTGATGCTTCCAAATCAGCAAAATAACCTGACAAGAAATGTTGCATTTTACCACAAACATGAACAACGATTTCAATCTAAGAAAGACTAAAAAACACATATGAAGTGAGTTTCTGTGGAAATTTGATGATCAATTAATAAGTCAACTGTTGTGCATATCATTTGAATGGCATCAGCTTAGAAATATAGAGATGGATAAAGGATCAGTTTGAATGTATTAAATTAATTCTAATGAACAAAAAAATCCTAGCAGTTTTTTAAAAGCTCTTTTCAAACTATTATATTGATATAAATGTAGCATTTGTATTGTTATTCTGGCAGAAATAACCACATATATTCATGGTCTGATCAGAACGGTTATGTTTCTACAAGCTGAGGTTGTTCGATTATTATTATTATTATTTAAAATTGATTTTTTTGTCCAATGAGATAGAAAACACCTGTAACAAAAGATCCAAAACAGCTTTGGTTTTCTATGGTAACATTAAAATATGGTTTTGTCCTCAATTAAGAGAGAAACTGTAGAAAGATCAGAATGTTTTCCCTGGGAGACAGCTTGGTTACGTAATTTAATCCCAGTAACTATTAGGCTGTGTTGGAAAAGTAAACCAAACGTTAACTAGGATCAAAATGTAAAAATAAATAGAAAAAAGGCTTTTATGCATGAATAAATGATCACGTTTGTAGATAAAATTCTAATGAAGACAGATGGAGATATCACCCTTTAAATAGTTATAAAGGGGAAAATAAGCTATTTATGTTATGCCTTTATGTTGCTCACATAAACTTACACATCCATAGGAGCTCCATAAGGTCATCAAATGTTTTAATTTTGCTTGATCAATCAGGAAGAAGTGAATTAAGGCATGGCTTGTCATAATGACACTAGTAATCTAAAACACCGTCTGAAGAAAATCATCACAGATAAATGAAGATCCTTTCTGCCACAGCTGGGCAAAGAGACAGAAAGACAGAGACAAAATACACACATTCTCTGCAGGTCGGAGAGCCAACAGACCATAAAATCACCTCTTTTCCCAGGCTTGACCATCAGTGCAGCAGCAGATGTGTTATTTATAAATGTTAGACAGAGAAATCCTTCTGATTTCTCCTTTAACTCAAGCAGCTGCCAGGATGAAGCTGTGATGTCAGAAAGGTTTTAGTTTTCCACCAAATCTTAAGTTTAAGGATAGTTTGCAAAGAGCTTTTTAAAGTTTTGCCTCTGTGCAGGTTCCAGCCCTCATCTCTGTAGAATGAGCTCGTGCAACAAGATCAGAAAGAACACAGAAACTTTGGTGACACGTGATGAAAGGTTATTTAGAAGCTGCTGAATAAACTCTGAATTTTATGTCACACCCCCTGGTGGCCTGATAAGGCATTACAGGCTGATGGGAAAAGGTGATCACACACGCACGGACACGCACGCACGCACACGTTTCTGTTGAATTTGATTACATTTCTTTTTCCTTCTCAACAGGCTGTATTTTCTCAGCAGTTAACTTCCTAATCACTCTGCTGTTAAAGAGTCGATTAATACAGTGGCTGGTAGTAAAATTCCAGATGTCTGGCAGGAAGCTGCCAGTGAGGAAAACTCACCTCCTTTTTCTTGCATTTCATCACTTAGCGATGCCTCCTATTGTTGGAATGTTTTATAAAATGAATAAATTCAACTTTCTGCTGTCCTTCTGGTCCTATCTCAGCCTTTAGCAGCCAAGCCTCAGATAGGACAGCAATGCGACAGAGGCAGAAGAAGATGAAAATTGGGTAAAAGCAAAGTATTTCATCCCTTAGGTTTTCTTCTCTGCCCTAGTTTTGTCTGCTCCTCACTTCTCTCCAGAGGCTGGTAGAAATCAGGAAATCCACTTTGTATTTTCCTCATTTGAATTTACAAACATTTGCTGCAGGAGTTTATCCCCAGGAGATGGCGCTGTTTGGCTGCACCTACCCACCAAAGTGTGATTGGTTGAGCTAAAAAAAAACCTGAATCTGGAAACATTTTTTGTACAAGCCCTTCTAATTCAACCAGAGACAAAGATACCAACTCAAAAACACACCACGCCATGCAGATGTAACCTGTGGTTTATGCAGGCCAGTGGGCCTTTTCTGCAGGTATTTATCAGAAGCAAATGGAGTAAATGAGGAAAACTCCAGCCTGTTTGTTACCTCTGTAGAATTTTACTGCCATCGTAACGTTTGTAATTGTCTGGATTATGTCTGCGCTTCTCAAATCAAACCAAAATGTTTGCCTTCAGACTGGAAATGCTCATCAATACTGCATCATGTAATGAGTTTCCTGCAAAGAAGAGAACTGTTAGCAGACACATCAACACCAGGATGAGGAAGGTGTTTTTTCCTGATTTCTGTTTTGATCTACAGTTTGAAACGAGAAATTCTTAAACATCCTCTAGAGACAGCAGATGTGGAGGAAAAGGTTGCAATTGGACCAGAAAAACCTTAACCCGTCAACACGAGTTGGAACTGCCCCCTGGTTTATAAACTGTTGCCCCCTCAGCCGTACAGTTTATGATGCCCAACAGTTTTTCTGCATTCATCACCACTTAGCTGTATAGGTCACTGACCCCTGCTGAAGCTGTCTTACACTTTTTGGACTCTCTGTACCTCGGAGGGTTCAGAACCATTCTGATAGAAAACTTGTCTTTTTTAACATTTATTTTGTTAAAGTAACCTCATTTATTTAAAAAAAAAAATCATCAGTTTCATTTTACAAGTTGATTTAGGCAGAAATATTAAAAACTCCTGCTGGATGACAGCAACCCGCTAAACAAATATTAGTCATTTTTAATAACCTTTGTTTTTAATGTTCTTTCTTTCTTTCTCATTTGTTTTTGTTGACTTTTTAGTGATCTTTATTCTTTTTTCTATCATGTTATAATTTTGATGCTTTTTATACTTTCTGATTTTCTTCCCTGTGAAAGGAATGTGCTGTATAAACACACTTTAATTAAAGCTGCAGTAGCAAATCTACAGAACATTATTTTCATGCCTCTGAACAACATTCTTACATAGTATAGCTATAAATATATTGTGGAGATAAAAAATAAAGAAATGATTCGCTCGCATTTGTCTAAAGCCTTCCACCAATAACACGGCTCAAACTGAAAGCGCCTATTGGACCATCCGGACGTTGGTCTTGCCGAACCGCCGCACTTCCCTGGGTCCTCCCCAATCAGGGGGCTTTGAAGCAGCAAAACACATGCCCTAAATCTCAATAAATATCATCAAGCTGCACCTCTAAAAAAACATCAGAACCTTGACAAGACCATGCAAACTTATTTTATGTGCTCCAAACACAACTAAAACTACAGTCGGGAATCCCTCTTCATGTGTTTTTGCCTTCATTTCTGTCTCGCAGTTTCTTACCTTTGATGTTTCACCTTGAAAAGTTTGTTTTATCCAGACTTTCTTATTGTTTACCATTAGCCCTACCTCTTGTGTTACACTGAAAACTGTTTAGATAGAAAACAAAGTTATTTTCACTAAAAATAACAGGCTTTGAACTCAAACATCCAGTAGGACTTTTCTCTTTCCTGGTTTGTGTATGTCCTTGTTATGATGAGTCTCATTGGCTGACTGGGCTGTCAATCTAATTTTGGTGAGTAACGCTTCATTCTATTGGCCCTAACGATCCAAAAGAGGTGTCAATCATCTGAATTGTCTAATCAGTCACGGAGGTAGGCCCGATTCCAATACTCGCACTTGCACCCTTGCGCCCTTCAATTGCGTGTTCCCGGCCAGGGGTGCGAGTGCGTAGGGTGTCCCGATTCTCAAGTGCGGAAGTTGACCACGCCCCTTTTGCACCCTTAATCCGCACTTCACCCAAGTCTGCGGCGATGGCAACAGTAGGTTTTACCAGATCCTCTTGCAGGGTTAGGGATGGGTTAGCATCACTGATCCTAATCCATTGAACACGGTCAGCCAACTAAATCATTCAGACTGATGAGCAATGAATCTGCCTGTTGGAGTGTAGTCAGAAGGGTTATGAGTTATTGACAACAAATGGTTAAACCTGGACACAAAAGGAACCAGTCCAAAGGAAATCAATGCTTTTAATGTGCAGTGAGAAGGTAAGGGCAACTGATAATGATCGTGTTTCTATAAAGATAGACATTTCTTTCAGAGTGAAAATCGTGTTTATATATTTATATAAATATCTATATTATATATAGAATACATATCTATTTGCTATGCATACTTAAAAATCACACCTTCAAATATATTTAAAAAGTCTTTCAAAAGCACAAATGTTTTCTTTTCTTTCCTTATCTTTATGAACCAAAGAAATGGGAATAAAAGGACGCTTTAAAAACCAAAGTTCTCCTTGAACCGGGAACAGTAGAGGATGTATTTTTCATGTGGGGAGGGAGTCAAAAAGAAACCAGCTTCACCTCTTCACAAACCATTAACCACACGTTGCAAGTGTACAAAACCAGCGTAACACTTAAACACAAGTCCTCGTTCTATGGAAGATGAAATGCAAAGAAGTATGATCTCTCAAGCAAACTCTTTTCTGTTATAAAAATAGAATTCTTTTTAAAATAATCTACAGATTTCTTTTTAAGGTGAGGCATTTATTTCACTATCACTCTAAAACTGTTTGTTTTATTAGAAAAAGATGAAGCTTTAGAGAGAGATCTGCCAGTCTGTCGGTCTGTCTGATTGGAGGGGACTTTGCACTGCTCCCCAGCCTCCTTGGTAGATTTTTTTTGCCAGCTCCTCCTTCTTTTTGCATATTCTATGATGTTTTTTTAAAAAGAGTGTCTGTTTTTTTTAAAATAGATACACCTTTCACAGGTAAACAAAAACAGGCTTCAGCTCTTCACATCTCCTGAAACGTTCAGGCTGTTGGAAAAGGTATTTTTCTTCTTAAAAAGTAAAAGAAAATAAAACAGAGTTCTCTTAATACTACACAATGGGTTTAAAAGAAAACAAAAGAGAACACAACAGCGCAAGTACGTGACATACCAGCCCTCCGATCAAGCATTTTAAAGTAAGAATCCAAACAAACTGAAAAAAGAAAACAATTGAAAATATACAACTCTTTATATCAAGTTAAAGCAAAGTCCTACGGTAGAGAAGGCAACAGACATGATTGAATCAGACAAAAGAACAAAACAGGAAAACACTGATGCTACTAATAAAATGTAAATATATGTACAGACCCTGTTTTCCTTTTATTTGTATGTATGTATGCACATTTTCATTTGTGTGTGTGTGTGTCTGAGTGTGTGTGCAATTGCCATAGTGTTCGAGTTCCCACGAGTCTTTTTCTTGTCGGCCATTAAAACAATGTTTTCATTAAGTTCCCTTTAGTTCAACATAGAAAACGGCCTCTGTAAAAGAGTTCACTAGAAAGAGAAAGTATTCCACAAACGTCTTGCTCCTGCAGTCCCTGTTGTCCGTTTACTGGATCCAAACAGATCCAGATCCCCTGTCGCCTCCACCGTTTCTCCTACGAGTCAGAACAGAACCTGACTCGTCTTCTGAACGCTGACACCGAGTCTGCTTTTCACTACCAGATGACGCTGGAGATGCTGGTTTCTCTTGGCAGCAGAGGGAGCATGGCGTTGTTAGCGTGAGGCTCCTCCAGGCTGTGTTCTCGGCTCTTTCCGGGAGGCCTCTGCCCATTCAGCAGCGTCAGTGGGATGTTGCAGTAGGTGTGCTGGTTCCCCAGAGACGACAGAGGTGGCAGGGTGCCCCCTGGGGGAATGTCATACTCGTAGCTGCGGTAGTAGTGTTTCTGCCTCATGGTGGTGTGGTAGGTATTGTGGAAGGACGAGCGAAGCTCTGGATGGGCCGTGGCCATGGCTGTGGAGGTGGCTGCCGCCATGGAGATCGCAGACACGGTCTGCAGCTCTCCGAACGGACCCTGCTCGCTGACGTCCAGCGCCGGCTCGTGCGTGAGCATGGGCTCTGTGCGCCTGAAGGGCATCTCGTACTGCAGCTGCTTCCAGAACTTGGAGTTGAGCTTGTTGCTGTTGGGGCCCCGCCACTTGATGACAGTGAGGGTTTTGATGGTGTGTTTGAGGGCCTCCACCTCCTGGTAGTTCATGATGCCGCGCAGCTCGGCGCATTCGATCAGGATGACTTTGATCTCACCCGTCACCAGCATGTTGCGCAGTCGTGTCTCCAGCTCAAAGATGCTCCAGCCTCGCCGTACTACATAGTTGGGTGTCATGACGATAATGAGGCGTTTGCTCTGGTCTACACATCGTGCAACATCTTCTATGTAGGCTGCAGGAAACAGGAAGTAAGGACAGACAGTTATAAGAGACAAAAAATTACTTAACATGCATTTGATGCAGTTTTATGATTCCAAACACAACACGTAATGACTGATAAACATACGACTCAGTCCACAAAAGACGGGACAATGACATTTGTTCTTGTGCAGAAGAAAGTTTAAGACTTCATACACAAATCTGACTATGTGTGTGCATCTTATCTAGCTAGTGCAGTGTAAATTATTATTTTATGTTTCAGATGAGAAGATCCACATGGTTTAAACTTGGCAGTAATGATTTATAGAGCATCACTTTGCAACGTCCTAGGAAGCAGGTAGATGAAAGCAGCTAGATGCAACAGGAAAAGGCTGAGAGGGTGAGTACCTCCAAAGAGTCGTGTGTCATCCTGGTAATGCTCATTGGTGAGACCTAAACATAAACATTTTAACATTCAGGTCACAGGCAGTACACATCACAGACACAGACACACAACACTGCAGCAAAAGTAGCAGAGCGCTCGCTCATCTTTTTATTTCACATATAATTAATCACATACCATGTTTTCCCTGATTGGACATTCATCTGCAATGATTCCGCTTGGCACTGATGCTGGCGGCAATTTTCTTTTGATTAAAGGATAGAAGCGCCTCAGTCAGCGGGGCTCAGAGCCTTCGCATATTTCCCACTGATGTTTAATTCTGTCTGGACCAAGTAGGACGTGTTTGCGTTTTATCTGTTCCGCGTGAAGCCTACAGTACAAACACGCAACGTCGCTACAAAGTAGAGCACACTGTGTACCGCTGGCACGGGTTAGCTCGCATGAGGATGTGTTCAGACAGAATTTTCATGGATTTATTAATGCATGGATGAAAACCGGAGAGGACGGGAAAATTTGTTCAATCTATCAGCTCCCAGTATACAGTGTATACTGTATTCCCTCATCTGTGGTACCCAGTTAGGGAACAGCCAGCGATAAAGGTTCTAATCTCCTATCTGAAGAGGTCTGAGTGGAAACATAGATTCTTGTCGACACCTTAGTTTTGAGAATTATATTTTTCCTGTTTTTGCTGTAGGAAAAACAGTCAGCAAAACGTTTAGGACCACAGAAAATCCACCTGGTCCAGGGGGAGGATTTTTGGTAGGATGTGAGCATCCTGTCTCTTATGCAAAACACAATAAGAGAAAGTGAAATTTGGACAACTCCAATAAAAGCCAGTGGCGATTTGACAATTTTGTCTGACGTACAATAAAGACTAACCTACAAGTTAGCAACTAAGTCAGAGGGATCTAGGTTTATTGGTGCACATGATCACATTGATGGGAACAAGTATGCTGGTGCTCATGGAAAAGTTTCAGTGTACTGACCTACTGACCTGTGACTGCCACTAACAACCATAAAGCCTGGTATACATTGGGTTTTTCAGCTGTCACAAAGAACTGCGTCCTGTCACACTGAGAGGACTCTACACGGCCCAAGATTTCAGTGAGTCAAACTGCACAACGACTCGCTCTAGCAGGACATGCTAACATCACGAGCTGAAAAGCATACGTCATTAAAAGCCAAAAGATACCCAAGACAACAACGATGAAAAGATAAAGAAGCACCACTGTTAACACTTCTTTTATTAGACTTTGAACTGAACTCCAAAAAGGAGTGATCCACATGTTCTTATGAGTAGCCTCCATTGTTGCTAATGTTGCTAATGCTACTCTTGCATTGTACCTCGTCACTGTTTTTTCTGTCACTCCCTAGGCGTATTTTCATTGGTAGATTGCAGACTGGAGTTGTAGGTTTTCTAACACTGCTTATGACTATTGGAGAGTGAATTCGGTTGTGAGAACGCTCAATCAGCTGTTGCTGGGCCGGTCATTCTGGACAGCCACAGACCTGCAAATCACCCTCACGTTCATGATGAGAGATTTGTCTAGGATGGTTGTAAAATGTAAAATGTGGTCTGGGTTTGGTAAATGGTAAAGCAACAAGTTTAGCACCAGTCTTCATGTGGACATTAGGCCTATGTTCCCAGGGTTAGGGCTAAAAAGAGTGACCACCAACAGGAGAAAACTGCAGAAAATATTCACACTGTTACAAATTCAACTCTGCGTTTTTATGATGCAGCAGCTTGTTTTCCTAGTGGAGCCTGTTGAGGTCAATGTTTCTTTGACAAGTTCTGGTATTTCTCATGGACTTTAATGTGTTTCACTTAGGACTAAATTGCTTAGGCTTATTGTGGTCTAAATTTAGCCAAATGATAGGGTATTCTCCAGTTGACGTCACCACGCAAGGGATTCTGGGTAGGGTCATACATATAAGCCGCATTTGACAATAGAAAATATACAGTTTCAGAGCGCTTTGACATTGATGTGAAGGCATAAAATGGAGGAAGTTGTTTTGATGGAGAAAGACATACCAGAGAGCTTTTCTTGATGGCGACCCTGCTAATTATCGATCGCCAGAACTGAAACGCGCTAGCTCAAATGTCACGGTGAAAGTAAAAACTAACTCCCATTAGTAACGCTGTTGTTTTAAACACCGTTATTTCCATCACTGCTCCTTCTAGAGTAATATAAAAATAAGTTCATTATACTCACAGTGCTCAAGTGACATTTTCTCAAGGTAGTTTTCTAACTGTCAGGTTATTATTTGTGTCCCTACTTTTTGGAATCCACCCACCTCTGGTCAAAAGCCTTTTTTGTGGACATTGGGGTGGACATGCTGTTTGGTTGAGATGTTCTGCTGGACCCCTTCATTAACACCGCTGCCCCTCCTAGATAACTCCACGTCTGAGAGCGTCGCTAGGACCGGCTAGTCATTCTCGAATGTAGGACCTTTCCCTCCGGGAAAATGTAAAGAACAAATGTACGTGCTTTTCTTGATCTGCTCCACACAGTTAAAATCCGCTCTTCCACATAAAAACTATCACCGCATTTTCGGTCTTTAGCTTAGTCCATGTCCCTTTCCAGCTGTTTCATATGGTCGCGGACGTTACCCGGCTTTGGAAGAGGGATAAAAAGTCCTCTCCGACATCCGATCTGGGCATCTAGAGTCCGATTAACCTCCCCCAGCAGCAGAACTTTAACTAGACAAACAAAACAACTTTAGCTAGACCGGAGCAACTCAGACCCATAGGAATCCATTATAACTGCCCGCTTGCGTGTATGACCCTGCGTCCCAGAGTGCTTTGCGACGTTACGTCACGATCTATTTTTAGCTACTGTAGAAAGCACTATTTCAAGGTAAAAGGAGGTTTTACTTTTGAATACGTTTTGATTTAGAGAACACGACCTAAACATCTATAGTACTTTTCTGTGTTAGCTTAGAGCTCCATCAAAGATCTGGTGGCTCTCTAACTGATTCATTCGTTCAAATAGAATTTTAAGTAAAGGCTGTTTTAGTGGAAATAATAAAAAAGGTCATAATGTTACGGCTAAATGCTGTTGTCATAAGCAAATTTTCAATTTGGATTCACAAAAAACATCAGACAGTGACAGTGAAGAACGACACTGAGGACAAACATTAAAGTGTTTCTAACTTTTTAAATATAATAAAGACTTGTGACCAGGCACGCACACACACACACACACACACACACACACACACACACACACACACACACACACACACACACACACACACACGCACACGCACGCACGCACGCACGCACGCACGCACGCACGCAATCACGCACACATGGTTCTTACTTCCTGTTGGAATGAGGTCTCGATCTGGGATGAAGAGTTTGTAGCCGTAATGTTTTTCCAACACATCAGGAAGGATCTCCAGGGCGAAGCGCTCCTCCTCCCTGGTCTCCTGACTCCACTGATCAGGGTCCACTTTGGTGTAAGACAGATATGCATCATAGTCTTTGTTCTCTGAAAGACAAGATGAAATAATGCGGATTTATCAAAAATATGGAGTAAATGTGCGGCTTTTCACCTCACAGCTGAAATAATCCAAATTCAGTCAAAAATCTGCAAACTCAATGAAAAAAGTAAAGAGATATCGGCTCAGTAGACTCATTTTATTACGGACATTATGCAGAATAAATTAGGGATGTTCAATATCGGCTTTTTTTACTGATATTCGATATAATCTAACTCTTAATTTCCAATTTTGATATGGCTCTGACATATTTTGACATTTTTAGTGACAGGAGAAGTAGTAGTTAGTTATAAAGTATGTGTATGGAAAGATAAATTTGTCATTAAAAGAGTAAAAACCATTCCAATAATTTGCAACATTATATTCAAATGGCAACATCAGCCGATAACAATAATTCAATAATATCGGACATCCCTAGAGTAAATACTAACAATATACATAAAATACTATCATTGGACTCATATGAGCACAACTCAGTACCACGCTAAAGTGCTACAGCTAAAAATAGTTGGACTTTTGAAATAATGACTTGGAATTTCTAAGAAATTCTTTAGAAAAAAATGTTAAATTGATAAGACTCTTTTTTTTACCAACTATTCTGTAGATGAGTACTTTCATATGAATGCTAATGATTAAAACAGAAAAGATTTTATATTTTACTTTCAGCCACAAGTGCTGTATGGCGTGGGTTATGAACAGCTGTCATCCTCCTTCTCGGTATATAATGATGTCCTCAAACCCCTACAGTCTGGTTCTGGAGCTGGGCATAGTACTGAGACTGTTTTGTTAAAATTCCTGAATTACATGCTTTTAGCCACGGTTGCCAGGGATGCAGTGGTGCTGTTACTTATGGACCCAGCGGCCTTTGACACGGTTGATCACCAGATCCTGTTGTCCCACCTGGAGCAGTGGGTAGGGCTCTCTGGAGCAGGTCTGCAGTGGATGATGTTCTACCTCTCAGACAGAACCTTTAGTGTGTCAATGGGTGCGTACACATCAGAGGACGCTTGGCTAAAATGGGGCGTTCCTCAGGGATCTGTTCTAGGCTCTCTGCTATTTTCCATCTATTTGCTCCCCCTGGGAATGCTCTTTCGAAGGCACAGCATTAGATTACATTTATATGCCGATGACTGCCATATTTATTTTCCAGTAAAGCAGGGGTCATTGAGTAAGCTTCAGCCTTTGGTGGAGTGTTTGTTAGAGGCAAGCACTTGGATGGCTTCAAATATTTTGAGCTTTAATGAGAGGAAAACTCAGGTCATAGTTTTTTCCCAAAATGACCGTCAGTTGCATGGTCTGGACCTCTTATCATTGGCCCCATTTGAAAAGATCCCTGATTTGGGTCAAGTTAGATTCCACCCTGACACTTGTGGTTAGATCGTGGTGGTTTCATTTTGATGTTTTGAGCGTTGCTTGGTTTTTAACTTAGAACAAAGTGTGCACCAATTTTATTCTATTCAATTTTATTTTTATTCTATTTTCCCCTCAATGCATTTTTTCTTCTATCCTATGTTGTGTTTACATCAGCTCATTGTGTTGTGTTCAGCACCATGGGCTACCTTGACTGGGGACAGGAAAGTGCTTTATAAATAAATAAATGAAAATGGTTGTTTTTTGCAACGATTCATTGCAGACTTGGATGCTGGATTTTAGAGATGAGACTTCTGCAGTCTGTGATCCCAGAAAGCTGACCAGTCACAGCCTGGATGAACTGAAGTCATACTCGTAAAAAAACCTCTCTCTCTCTCTCTCTCTCTCTCTCTCTCTCTCTCTCTCTCTCTCTCTCTCTCTCTCTCTCTCTCTCTCTCTATATATATATATATATATATATATATATATATATATATATATATATAACGGAATGGCTTAACAAATACCAAAGTACACACAAAACAGTGTCAGACCTGTCAGCTTCATTAGGAGACTGGGTGTATATCAGAAATAAAATGGGTTAGATGCAAGCATACTCAAATCAAGACTCAAACAACGCCTCAAAATGATTTCTCAGCAGACAGCAAGAGCTAAAAATGCAGACCAAAAAAAAGGCAGTATGGTGACTTTTTCAACAAGTCCTAGTCATTATTCTCTGCAGAGACTTGAATGTGGGCCAGCCAAAAAGGGAAGAGAAGCTTTTTCAAAAAATCTCTGAGAACCACGCGCAGCTTTGAAACTCCCTGGAAAGGCCAGAGCTGCGCTCGATTGGATCCAAACATCAAACAGTGCTTTCAAATTAGCAACCAGCAACGCAAATTAAGCACCTAGCAAAGCTGGAAAATCGAAAACAGCTTGTATCAGCCATCCCTGACAGTATGACTTAATCATGTGGAAGTTTGAGTCAACAAAACTGCGTGTAATAGATAATTCATGCTACTGGAAAAAATAAAAACGAAAGCCATGAGCTCCTTGTTTCCAAAGTTTGTGAAAAGAAAGCAGGAGGAGTCAAAAGCACAAAGGGAAGATTCTGGGACATAAACAGACAGCAGGGTAACTCAAGGAAAAGTTAACTGTGTTGTTGTGGGGAGAACAAGTCACTGCCTCCAATTTCAGGCTGCATTTTTCCTGCTATTTGTCACTTAGGGAAGGTGCTTGGAGCCCGTCCGGCCCCAGCGTACCACTACCTGGGCCTTCGTCAGCACAAAGCCAGCATCCTTGCCTGACAGATTGAGACAGATCTATTTTTAAATGGGCAACAAATTGAAAATCCTTCACCCTTCTCCCTCAGTGCAGTCATGGCAGCATAAACAGAAACAATTACATGCACAGAGAGGAGAAATAGACCCTGAGCATTTAAATAAAGAACACAACTAAATCTGAGCACAAAGCTAGGCTTGTCACTTTTTGAAAAGTGCAGAGATGCAGATTATTTTGGACATGCACCGGGTCAGCCTTACCTCCATCCACATCCTCGCTGCCAAAGTGCCTCCTGTAGAAAAGCATCAGCTCAATCTTGTAGCATTTGTAGAGGGAGATGAGGAAGATGAGCAGCAGCAGGATCGCTCCCAGCCCGCCTGCCAGCTCCACTGTGTACATGAGCTCTGCTGAGGACAACACACAGACCAAAAAATAAGAAAATATAGATATATGTATATAAAAAACTGCTGACACAGTCATGGCTTCAGCTAAATGTTGTCATGATGTTTCTGCACAGGGTTAGACCCTTTGTTTGGAGCTTTTCCTGACATTAAAAAGGAGACATTTACATTTTCTGGACAGTTTTTAGAATTTTTCTGCACTCAGCTCAAAGCAGAGCAGTGCAGAATCAATCTTCAGAGACGGGAGGCTCGTAATAAGTTTCAGAAAAATGAGAGAACGCATTACAAAGAGACACCAGGAGAAAAAAAAACTAATGAGAAATGGGGTTCATTTCTTTGGCGAAGCACAGCAATGACACAGCTCTGCACTCCGGCTGTCATCCGCAGTCGGATCGTAACAATTCCTGACATGGATGGCGGCATTTTCAAAACAACGGGTTTTTTGGATTACTCATCTTTCTGTCACTCGTACCCCATCTGCGTTTCCCTCCCTTTCTCAGTTCATTTCTCTTCTCTATTATCGCCTCCACATCTCTCCTGGGGCTCGGCTCGGGGATGAGTTATGATGTGTATTAAAGCAGCGTTTACCTGGTTGGCTCAGCTAGAACACGCTCACCTTTTATCTCTGTCACACCGTGGGCTTTAACAATGCGTGGCTGCCATGGCAACTGTAATGCTGTCTCTATATTATCAAAGGCAGAGCAAAGGCACATATCCTTACAAGTTTGTCAAAACAGAACATCATTTTAAAAGTTCTTTTTTAAATAAAAAAATACAAGTTTTTTCATTTAATTCTGGACTTTGTGGAAGCACACTAAATTGCTTGCTACTTAACTTTTTTAAGCAGTTTTATTTGTGGCCAGGTCAAGTGTATAATTACTAGGGGTGGGAATTTAACGTGTTAATTACGATTGATTAATTAATTAGGAAAAAGTAACGCGTTAAAATCCCACCCCTTTGAGCCCGACCCCCCCCCCCCCCCAATTGGGGACTGGAAAGGTTTAGCATCACAATTTATGCCCGCTATCAAATATCAGCAAGCTGCATCTCTAACAAAACAGCAGACCATATAAACGTTTTTACGTGCTCCAAACACAACTAAGACTACAATTAAATGAATCATGACAAATTGCTCTTCATAAAGAAAAGAAAAGAAAAAGAATCAACGTTTTTACCATTATGTTTTCTAATTGGTAGAAAGCAGTAACTTTATCCATATGAACTTTATTACAGCAGGAGGAACAAGCATACACACAGCATTCATCTTGTATCTCCCAGCAGAACTTCCCCTGAGCTCTACTCTACACCTCTATGTATATTAGCAGTGCTCTGCTGCCATCAGTTCAGTACACAACTTTTATAATGTTCCATGTCCATTTACACTTCATCAATAACACATATAATAATATTTACACATCCCAACAAATCCCACAATGGTTACCTTTATAACAGACTTTGTGGTTACAGAAATATACTCATTAAAGTGTGGGTATGTCATCTGTGCCTTACTCAAATTATTTTTGATTAAAAAACTGCTTGGGCACAAATAGTCTTGAACGATTAAAATGTGATTAATCAAGATTAATTAATCACAAAATCTCAAATTAATTAGATTAATTTTTAAGTCCCACCCCTAATAATTACAAATGCATAATCGCAGTTGTGCAAAACTTTGGGTTGAAATTTAACCATAAAGTGGTCAGCAAAGCTTTCCGAGGTAGAAAAAACATCAAGAACTCTGTGACTTTAACAAGTGTTGTACTGGGCTGTGACTATTGGTAATAATAATACATTTTTCTCCCTTTTCTCACATGAACTGAAGGACCTTGCTCCAATGTTTCTGGAATCATGAGTTTCATATTTTTGCAACAATTTCCCCTCAAATGTTTCAGTTTTCCATCTGTAGTCCTTCTGAATTTAGTTAATGTGAGCCAGAAAGTGTCACAAATGTGAGACAACTTTGGGAGGAGCTGGAGACCAAATTGCAAACTCATTAAAACTCTTCATCAACAAATGCAACAAGAAAATCTGCCCCAGGTGACCTTTTTATAAATAAAACTAGTTCTAAAATGGTCCAATGTACCAATTAAGTGTGATTACACCCAAAGATGTATTTTCTTCCATTCTTGCTTCCAACTGGACTCCAGCAGTTAAATCCCAGTGAGAAATGGGATGTAGATGGGATGATGTGTCTCAGCTCTCTGCACTCGTGTAAAAGATAAAATGTGATACACTGAACTGATTATAGAAACAATACTAATTGTGCCAGGACAAGAAGAGAGCACGTTTTCACACATTCAACTTTAAAATGAAGAAACCAGTCACAAAACTCACATATTAAATAGATTCAGCTCTAAATCCATGAGGTAAGGAATGAACCAACATCAGGGTTTGAGAACCACTTTTAGAAAAATACAAAAATGTCCTGCTCTGTTGGTGTTTTGTCTTTGATGTTGTTTTATAAGTTAATAGAAAAACAGCAACATTGCTTTGAATTGGCTTTTCGTCGCTCATAGACGTGAATGCTTCTTGCTGATTATTAGCAATCATCTTCACTTCTTAAGTTGTTTATGTTTTCACTGACCGATGCTCTTCTCCCCATTTCCTTTGAGATACAAGGGAAGGCGCCTGCGGTGACATTAGACCTGCCGCGGGGCCTACGAGCGATGCACTCTTTGAAGACAAACATGAAATAAACATCAGTTGTGGATGAGAGAGACAGAGAGAGCTCGACTTAGCATCGCTCCGCTTTGACAAAGAAAGTTAAATGAAGCTGTCTGCAAAGACCACTCAAATGGAACTGGGCTGTCTACAACGGACGATCACAGAGAGGGAGATTAAAGCGGGGAAACAGACATATAAGGACTTAAAATGTAATTGTATGCTGGATGTATTGGCCTGTTGGGAAAAGCTGAAGACCAATTTGCTGTTTAAACAGCCATCAAATTACCTCTCTTCTGGGGTGACAGCTAGTGCATGAAAAGAGCTTCAGAGAAGTCGAGCAGGAGACACAACAGCTACAAAGCTGCTGGTGCAACTAAGATAAGACACAACTGACTGGAATCCTGAACAAAGTTTGGGTAAAAAAAGTAACACGCAGCACATCTGGAATGCTTCAGTGCGATTCAATAATCCTGCAACACGTTTGCTGTTTGATTTATCATTTCTGCTAGAGAGGGGTGTGTGTTTTGTGAAGGGCTTTGTCAGCATGTCGCCACCACTTTAAAAATCTGAGTGATCAGGACACCTGAGAAAGTCCAGCAAGCACCAGGGCTGTCTCCTGAAGGTGATCCAGTGATGGGATCGGGTCACCAGGTCAGAACTGGCTCAAGAATGGCAGCAAGCAGGCGTGGGTGCGTCTGCAGGACAGTGAGAAAACATTTGAAGGATAGCAGCAAGGAAGCACGTTTCTCATCCATCTGGGACGTCTGGAAAACGATTTTCTCTAGAAGAAAAAAATAATGCTCCCATCATTCCTGCCAAAAGTGAAGCATTCCTAACCCCAGCCTCCCAGATGAACTCCTCCCAACCATCCTAGAACAGTTTGGTGATGAACAATGTCTCCATCATGGTGGGCCAAACGGTTAAATCTGAACCAAGTGGCTCAGGAAACAAAAACATCCAAACTTTTGGGTTCATTGCAGAAATCTCCCCGTATCTTCATCCCACTGAGAACTTGTGATCATTTCTTCAAGAGGCAGGTGGACAAACAAAAACCCTAAAGTTCTGACAAATTCAAAGCATTAATTATGCAAAAATGGGCTGCTGACAGGGAGGATTCGGTCCAGAAGTTGATTGACAACAAAGGTCTTGAAAGAGAAGAGCCAAATATTGCAAAAATATTGAATCTTTGCATGAACTTAATTGAATTTTAAACAAAAACCATTAAACCATATGAAATGGTTGTAAATATACTTCAGTAATCATAGAAACTTCTGCCAAAAGATCTGAAAACACTGAAGGAGCAAACTTTGTGAAAAAGAAAACTTGTCATCCTTGAAACGTTTGGCCGAGGCTGGCCTGAACAAGCATGGAGATGGTTATTTGCAGTGGTCTCTAAATGTCTCGTGAGTCGATCTCTGTTGGTAAAAAGCTCTGGCGCTCCTGTTTCAGGAAGGAAAATTTAGTCGGAGCAGAAAACAGCAGGATTTGGAGTCTTCCTCATTATTTATGATATTCGAACAGCTCTCCTCCGATTGTCTAACAGCAACACGACTCTACCACTGACTCTGTTTGCTCTGCAACGTTGATGTTTTATCTCCACAAATAACACAAGCCTGGAGGAGTTCTGCTGTGTTGTGGAGTTGCTAATGCTAATGGTTAGCTTCTAGTTGTCGAGATGTTCTCTGCTGTTTCCTGGACGCTAAACCAACCACAGACTTCCCCGTCACAAGCCAAGATGGGTGAGTCCATGAATGCTAATATTTCCCTGTTTCGTAGAAGGGACTTTTTTTCTAACCCAATCGTCTATTTTCTATTGGCGGTTAATGCAGGAAATAGGGGTAGAAGACTATTTTCACAATTATTTCTGAGTGAACTTGATCTTTAAGACTGACGTGGGAGTCCTTACCCCGCCTGAAAATCTGGACGGTGGCTTGGCGACGGCCGTTCCCGTTTTCCACATAACAGGAGTAATTCCCTAAGTCCTCCTCCTCCAAGGAGTCAATCGTCAAGGAAATCGCCACTTCTTGTTCGCCAAGATGCTCCCTGACAAGCCTGTGAAACAAAATCAAACAAACAAAACTCAATGTTTATTTTCACCTTTTTAAAACAATGGATGAAAACTGTTTTTTACAGTTTTTGGGGATGAGTTAACTGGTGCAGTGTTGTTTTTTTAGACATTATGAATTACTCACAATCTGTATCGAAGTGTTTCTGTGATCCTCGTGAAGTCTTTCTTTCTGTCACGTTAACTACTTCACGGAATGTTAATTTCTTTCTCTGCACTAAAAACATGAGGAACGAAAATCAATAAGGGATCTTCCTCAGCATGTGTGTGTGTGTGTGTGTGTGTGTGTGTGTGGTGGGGTGTGTGGAATCAAATAATGGCTATGAGAAGAAAATCTTTTTATAGCGGCTGCCATGGTAACGGCAAGAAGGAGAGAAAGTAATATTCTATAAAGTAAATGAGTGTCCCCCCGCTGGGCTGGTTGAGCCTGATGGAGTAGAGAGCAGGGAGACAACACTCCTTCATACCTCATACTCACTACTTAGCCTACTTTCTCAGCACCCGCAGCACAAGCGACGCTACGAAGGAAACGAGGAAGACCATCTCCGCTGTTCGCGTGTGTGTTATCGTCAGTGGCGGTGAGAAGGAGGAGTGGGATGAGGGCAGAGTGTTTGCTCGAGTGTGTAGGGGGGATAATGACTCTCAAGCATCTCACTTCTCTCGCCTTCGAGCCGATAAACTGCACATAAGGACGGCTTGTTGGAGAGATTTGGCATCGGTAATTGAAAGTGTATTGCAGCGGTTCTGTTGATATTGAAGTTGTTGTGCAGCGGGATGGGAGGGATGGGGGTGGGGTGCTGGGAGATGAAGGGATGAGAATAATTCATGTCTCTCCAGGGAGTGGTGCGCACTTTGAAGCCTCTCATTTCACATAATCACATGATGCAAGCCTAAACAGCTTGCTGCCACATACGTTGGAGGAAAATGACCACCCGAGCCTCGAACGGAGACGATTTGGACCTTTTGCAAACTTACCAACCCATGGCTGCTGCGGGCCTTTTTCCTTACGCATCCTCCCCCTTTATCATTAGCAAAACCTCTGTGTTTGCTCATTTCAGGATCAATTCCCACCTTATTCATTCCATTCATATGCTCACCTACACTTGCAAAACACCAAGTGAACTGGGTCAATAACACATTGATCACCTACTTCATTATGCTGAGCTCAGATTTGTTTTGCTAATTTATTAATCTCTGCATGCTATGCTAATGTCCAGCCATCCATGCAGGGAGAACGGAGGCAGCCCTGTCCCGGTGGCACAAATGAGAATTTATGGGCTCAGGTTACCATAGAAATGAACTCCTCTAAAATCAATAGGCTGAGTTGGGTAAATAAGTGCCTGCAGAAACTCCGAGCACACGGTGCGAGCTCAAGTTTTGGCTGCGGACACATTTAGAAGCTCTAACCCTGCGTGGGTGAGAGGTAACTCTCAGAAACATGCAGGATTTCATGTTAAAGAGGCAGAGCCTGAACTCGTGGACATGACTCTCCTCTTTCCATCTCCGTTTATGGAAGCGAAGCCCAAAGCAGGATCTCAGAAAGCCGCGGGTATCAGCATCTACAACAGAGGCTGGATGATCGAATATATTATTGATCCTCTGCATGAAGTATGGTGATGAATTATTGAACAGATAAGCCCCTCATCCTTTGAGCGGGATGAGAATCTTGTGTCAGAGGAAGAGAGAAACCAAAGGTGCTGTTTAAACCGACATTTGTTTCTGCTGTATGTTTATATCTGCGCGCAAGATAACTCATTATCACAGCATATTTCTTCATTTTTCATTCCTTTCCTCCTCCTCGAATCCTTATGGCTCATCTGCATGCAGCTATAGGTGGATGCAGAGAGAGCGAGATAGCAAATAGTGCTGGAGGTGTAAAAAATGGCAGTTGTTAACCATCTGACAGGCCCGTCTCCCAGAGCTGCATCCTCTCCAAACAGCCCTAATGGGAGCCGTGCACACAGACCAGGGAATGGATTTGTTTAAATATCTCACACCTCTAGCAGAGATGGATGTAGAGTTAGACTTGTTTCAAATGTCTAAAAGTAACACTCACAGGAAGAAACTTTACATAGAAGGCAAGTCCAAACGTGTTTTTTTTTAAAATGGGATCAGCACTATCTTCAGAGATGCAGGACTCTGCAGCTATGGTGGGGAGTGTAAAATAGCAACTCTGCATCCTGCTGTGATGTAAACAGAGAGAGTGCTCATCGTAGAGATAGCTGCTGATGGGACAGAGAGGAGCATATCAGGATTTATCCAAACCAAACGAGGGTTTTGATTGAGTTTGTAGCTAATAAACTTTGTGTGGAGTTAAAGGACTTGTTTGGTGTGTTTCCACGAAATATATTAGCATTTTTGAGGCCTACTCATTTGGGTTTTTGTGATGTTCATAGCTAACCATAATATTAAATCCACCTGCTGTCCTATTTAGTCCAGCTGTGATGCATCACATCCCATACCAGCAAAGATCTGATTTTTGTTTTTTATCGGAGGAGCACAAGCATTGCTGGTGGAAGGTGAACTATCGTCCGAGACCTGTAAAGCAGTGTCGGAGTTTGTGTCCCTGTTGGCCATGCTGCTTGTTATGGTCGTCTGTTGTCTTCTGGTATGCAACCGTACCTCGACCAATGAGATAAGTGAGATTCTGTATAAGTGTGCTGTCAGCTCATTGGTCACAGAGCAGGAACAGGCCTGGGAATAAGTTTACCTTATGTTTTCACACAAAGCGTTAATTCCGTTAACATTTCACAGACTACTTCTGATTCTCACGGTATTACAGGACAAAGTGCGTCCCTTTTCAGCTCAATACGGGCCGATTCCGTTTTTCAAGGGACGGTCAAGTAATAGAGTCTGTCCTTGCTTCCAGCAGCCTTCTCATGGATTGTTGTCGTCTAACTCTGTGTCTTAGCTCCAGAGTGATCAGAATGCTTGCTCCCACCAGCGCTATCAGGTCCTCCATTTTGGTTTTTCTGGTTGGAGTTGGAAACAGATTAACTACGGGGCCGGCCAATTACTTCAAACCACACCCAGGAGTGTCTTCTCTCTGTGAAGAACAACCCCTCACAACCCTCATGTGTGGTGTAGACTAGATTCAATTCGTGTCACGCAAAGCAGGCGCATATGGAATTGAGCCAGTGGATTGTGACAAGTCACACAGGAAGTTTCTGAAATGTCTCATATGTTCAAGAGGATTATTGACTTTGTTTAGCCTTGCGCTCTTGTTGTGGGAATTACAGGTGAAACTCCAAAAATTAGAATATGGTGCAAAAGGCCATTTGTTTTAAAGTTAAAGTCCCAAGTCATCATCACACACTGGTGAAATTACATCTCTGCATTTGACCCATCCCCATGGTGGGGGGCAGTGAGCTGCAGCTGTGCTCGGGAACTATTTTAACCATTTTTTCAAAGTCTTTGGTATGACCCGATCGGGAATCGAACCCTGATCTCCCAGTCCCGGGGCAGACACTCTACCACTAGGCCACCGGAGCTGGTAGTAATTCAACTTAGACTGAGAGACCATCTAAAGGCTCAGGAACCCTTTGCAGGTGTTCTGGATTCATCAGCTGATTAGAGTGTGACACTTTGAGTCTAGAATATTGAACCTTTTCACAATTTTCTGATTGTCTGAGATTCTGAATGTGGGGTTTTCATCAGCTGTAGCCATAATCATCACAATTATGATAAATAAATAGAGGCTTGGAATATCTGGCTTTGCATGGAATGAGTCTATCTGATGTATTAGTTTCACCTTTAAAGTTGAATCACTAAAAATAAATGAACTTTCATCATCATTATCATCATAATCATCATCATAATCAGCAGCTTTATTTATAAAGCACTTTCCAACAGCCAGAAGGCAAACCAAAGTGCTGTACACACACAAAAGAATTTTAAACACCACAAAATATAAATTAATACAAATAAAAGCAGGAGATAACACCAAAGATGATTGTAAAAAAGAGATTAACAATGAATAAGAACTGGCTAAATTATCTAAAAATATGGCTAACTCACATGCTGAGGGAACGCATGTGAGTAGGTATAAAAGTGAGCCTTCATTCGATTCTTAAAAACCGGCAGTGAGGGTGCTTGTCTGACCATGAGTGGAAGGTCATTCCACAGCTTAGGGGCCAAAACTGAGAAGGCCCTGCCTCCTCTGGTCGAGCACTTCACTCGTGGAACGACCAGCAAGTCTTGCTGTGTGTGTGTGTGTGTGTGTGTGTGTGTGTGTGTGAACTTTTGCACCATATTGTAATTTTTGGAGTTTCACCTGTATGAAGCTATATCTGTCATGCACATTGCAAACTCACCTCAATCCCATCTGTTTAAATTCTGCAAGTCAAAACATACAAGAAACTCCACCTTTGGGGAGGAGCTGGTGACCAAATTTCAAATAAAATAAAAACAAATTAGATTATTTAATTAGTCAACAGCTTATCGTGCAGACTTCAGAAGAACTGCAGGTTTAATTATGAAATTGATTTCATTCGGCATGTGTTTAACAGCTTTATTGCAGATTTCTGTGGGAACCATGAGCTAACGTCCGATCACTGACTTGTGTGCATTATTAAATAAATAAATCAAATATAAATAAAAACAAATAAATGATTAAATTTGCAAATTGAAATCACAAATAACATTTTCAGAAATAAAAAATGCATTTAGACCCCTGTCTTCATGTTTAGAGTGATTTCTCTCTGTTTTTCATCAAATTTATAAAGGTATATTTTAAAATTTAAACATGAAAACTGACAACATTTATGTAAAATAACTGAGCATAAGTCTACAGTGTCTGTATGATGTTTAAATAATAAAAAAATCAACTAAAAGCAGCCTGTGGAGCTAAATCTCAGAGAGCGTTTTGGTTAGTTCATGCAATTTAGAGTTAATGGACTAAAGCATGCAAAGCCATTGGAATCGTCATTTAATACTTTGCAGTAAATTCATCCAGATTGGCCATTAAACCCTCATTTCCTGCTGCGAGCTTCTTACTTGATGTCGCTCTCCTGGACTTTCTCTTCATCCAGGTCCTCGATAAACTTCTCCCCCTTCATCCAGTAGATGAGCGGGCTGACGTCGCCGCTGTAGCCAAAAAACGCTCGGCACGTCAGGTTCAAAGCACTTCCTGCAAACAGGAGGAGAAAACATTGTTCAAAGTCAGCAGCATCAACACAGAAGCTCTTTGTGACATATTCTTTATAAATTGGGTATCATATACACGTGTACAAAGACACAAACACATTAAAATTTGAGGGAGAAAACTTTTTTCTCTCCTCTCAGCTAACTTTTGGTGGAGACTTTTTATTTTTTATTATTTGCTGATTTGCACACTCACATAGAAGCAAGTAAACCGGAACGAACACATGAGGGCACTAAAGCGCCGCCCAAATCCCCCCCTGGAGACTGTGTCATGAGAGGAAATATGGCGAAAGGGTTTGAGAGGAGACAGACGATAACGTTATTTTATTTGGAGCGGCTGCTGGGTATGAGGGAAGGTCAGGAGTCAACAACTGCAGTTTGCCGGGAGTTGATCTGTGGAAGGAGGAGTAATTGTCTCTGGGGAGTCAGTGCTCCATGAATGGATGGTGAAAAAGAGAGGGCAATTATACATGTAGAGAATAAAAAAGGTGTCACTTCAGCTCCAATTAGAAAGAAAAAGCCTTACTTTCATGTGTTTCAGTAAAGCTGAGTGTTATTTGTGGAAACAAAAAAAGATAACCAAGAATCGAACGTGCAGCACCAACTGATTAGAGCTGGCACAAACAGACTCTTCTCTCCACTTACACCGGACCTTTAATGGACTTTAGCTGTGCATCCATCAGAACAGAGCACTGTTGGCATACTGTTCAAGTGTTGTTCTGCATTCCATAGAGGTGGCAATCTGGAAAAAGGGCCTTGGGGGTAATAATCACACACTCCTGCCTCTCAGTGAAGCACGCAGCAACATGTAAACAACAGGAAGGCTCATCATGCAGCACAAACTGTAAACTTTTTGATGAAAGACTCCTCTGGGGAAGAGTCGGGCATGTGAATTGCTTTGAGGTGTGTTATAAGGGAAGCTCTGGAGGAAAAGCATTAATGGAATTGGGAGTTAAAGCTTTTTTTTGTTGTTGCTGCAGGATTTATGAGCGAGGGTAGACTGCAGCTGTATATATTTGCTAATTCCGATGATGTTACGACACCACGGACAGCTCCGGCCACGCCACAACAGCCATGTTTAATTCAAAACCTCTGATTCAGTCAGAGCTAAATGTTTTATTACACGTCTGTTCCGTTGCATTACATTATAGAGGAGGCCGAAGCCTCGGCGCTGCTGACAGCAGCACCTTTTCCTCGCTCTGCGTGCCCTGTCTGAGCTGCGGGTCACGCGTGTTCAGAGGTTATTTTTGAAAGAAGAATGTTCACGTTTGAACCGAGGCGCCTGCATCCGCTCAGCTTCTCCAGGAGACGTCTTCAAAAAGATTTCAGCAGGTCACTCGCGGACGGTGCAGGGAAAGTTTTAAGGTGCAGGGAGGCAGGATGGGGAGCCACTCTGCAATGAACTGATAGTACTCTGTGTGAGGAGCAACGGCTGACATTTCCAAAGTTCAACAGCCACTCTCAGCTTGGTATTTGTGCACAGCCGGCCTCGACAAAGGCTACATGCTGTACCTACAAAACAGGAACCTCCTGCCTGTGATTACGCACATGCATGTGTTGCTAGGTGCAGCACTGCTTAATTAAACAATCAATTTGAGTTATTTAAAGAGCAGCAGACTTGTAGAATAATGCATTCCTCTGTGACAGGAACGTGTAATTCATCCCCTTCTGTGTTGATAAATCTGCCCTGTACATTTATTTTATCCTTCAGATCAGTTGTAAACTAGGAATGTCATGCTGCCAGCAGCGGCTGCCTGCAGAGGAAGTCTCCACTGAGCTGCCTGGGAATCACAGGAAACAGCTGACGGCTTCCCGCTGTCTCATTCTAATCCAAACGCTCTCACATCCACCCGAGGACGGCGAACATCCTGATCGCCGCTTGCACTCAGAGAGCTGGACGCCGCGTTCAGAGATGGCTCCCCATTCATTACCATAAATTGCTTACCAATTAATTTCAAATTGGTCCATGCCACATGAATTAAACATACTTTCTTCTCCTCCATTTGCAGCCCTTCCCCTTAGAATATTCTAGGCTAAAAATAACGGCACGGAAATTTGCAAACACACTTTGTTTCCTATTGGTGTTAAATCCATAAAGGATTGAGTTGCAGTTTAAATTTAAAGAACTGTTGGAGGATTTAGTTTACAAAGTTGCTGAGAAAGATGCAAAAAAATAAAAGAAAAAGAGAGAAACAGGAGCCAGACCAAGACACAGTTTGACATAAAGCCACTGTAAACTAAATAAAGCTGAATTTGATGAATGTCTGTTAGCACACAATCAAGATGCAGAAGTGGACATCTTTACTGTGTTACCCTGACAAGACAGTAATTCTCTCTTATCATCGCCTATTAATAACCACAGAGCAGATAGTAACCTATGGTAACAGGAACGATGTCTGCAGGTTCCCTGAAGGGGTTTGAAGTTGCAACTGTCACATAATGTGTGGCTTTGTGACCAATTAAACAACACGTATGTCTGCAGTCCTGAAATCCTAAAACATTAGAAAGATTTGAGGTAAAAAGCAACAGCTAAATGACTGCAATGCAATATTTTAAAACAAAATAATCCTGTAAGGTAATCCAAAGGGGTTCAAATGAAGACTTCTTTGATTTCTTGAAGACGTTTCGCTAAGAAGTCTTCATTTGAACCCCTTTGGATCACCATGACCTGGATGACTGAAAACCTTCACCAGCAATCCTGTCAGGTACTATTTTTTGTGTTTCTCTAAAGCAGATTGACCCAAATGTATTTAATGTTCTCTATGTTTACATAAACCAACACGTAAACACAGCTAACACCGAAGCTGATCATTTATTTTTTTATCTGATTTCCCCCAAATCTAATCAGTTCAGTGCAGCGGCTCCAAAGGAAACGTTTGTAAGCAAGCGACCGCTTATTAAACACTAAAGGAATCATTAACATTTTGTTTTTCACATTATTACTGCTTTAATGGGACTTTATTGAGTTATTTGTTAAGATAATTCTGTCGGAGGACATTAAACTGTCACGGACCTGTTCAGCAATGGAAGGAGGATGACAATTGTTTACATATCATGTTGATTTCAGCAACATTAACCACCTTCTTCATTTTTCTTTAGCTCCCATCATCCGTGTCTCATACAGACTGGGTTTTTGAGTATTTGTTGGTTGAAATCCAAATGTCTGTTTCACTCATTGGTGCTCACAGATAAATGTACCATTATAGGACTTGGCAAGATGAGGTGTGAAAACATCCCCCGCTGACTGATATAGCACACCCGCGTGATTACATGAGTTTATGTTTGTACTTGTACGTCTCCCTGCCTTCACACGAGCACGAGCGTGGAACAAGTCCATCTGAGTGACTGACATCCTCCATCTGATCCAGAGCTGAGAAGCTCTCTCCACGTCTCTGATGTGCGTCTCAGAAAGTTTCCATTACAGGCTGGCTGCAGCAGCGATAGTCCATAAATATTTTGAGGAGAAAATAGTCAAAAGAACACATCCACTTATACTATTGCAAAAACCTTCATGATTATAGACTGAAGAACATTTTTCCTAAGAACCCAACACGGTAAACCTGATATTAAAGTTGTAGCACACAAATAACTAAGTGTGCAAACTAGCTTGCTTTAAAGTGGACATACACTCGTTATTTCAATACATTTGCAGTGTCTTCTTTAGTATGAATGAATGCCTTGTTTGGTGTAAAAGCTCACTGTTGCAGGAAGTAGAAGTTAGTCAGAGAAGAGGAGGGAAGAAAACGGCAGGATTTGGAGTCTTACACTAACATCTCGCCTCTGATTGGCTAACATTAATGCAACTCTTCCGCTGCCTTCGTTCACGTTGCAACGTTGATGTTTTATCTCTACAAATAACACGAGCCTGAAGGAGTTCTGCTGTGTGGTGAAGTTGCTAATGCTAACGGTTAGCTTCTACTAGCTGAGACGTTCTCTGCTGTTTCCTGGGCGCTAAACCAACAACAGCCTTCCCCGTCATGAGTCAAGATGGGTGAGTCCATGAATGAAAATATACAGTGTGACGTAGATCTGACTGGCTTTTCTAATCTGAGTGTATCTCCGTCTATTTTCTTTTGGCGGCTAACGCAGGAAATAGGGGTAGAAAAGTATTTTCACGTTCTGCATGCATGTGAAACTTAGCATGACCGATCGTATCTCAAAAAGAGCAAGTACGTTTCTCAGTGAACCCCACCTTTAAGGTTCAAGTTTAAATTGTGGGTGTCAGACAAAAGAAAAAATACCACTATAAGTAACTGATAGTTTAACCAAATTGATGTATTATTGATGAAGTGATGATTTTTGTACATAAACATAACAATAAAACAAACATTTATCATTTAATTCCTCCCTGCAGCTGCACTGAAACAACAAATCTCTTTGTAAAAGAAAAAAAAGAAGCTAATTAGTATTTTTTATTTGTCAGATAAAATGCAGTGCATGAACTTTTATGCATGATACAACCATTATTTCCAGTAAGGACATGAACAGCATCTGTTTATCCAAAAGTGGGCGGGGCTATCTGTAGAAGAAGGACGTGATGGAACATTTTAATTTAAGCCTGTGGATCTCTGGATCCATAAGATGTTCTCAGGAGGTGATAGGTCAAGCAGAACAGGAAGTTACAAGCCCACCCTCTCTTGACAATGCTAATCTATAATCAGACCCGACTGAACAAAATTTCCATATTTGCTGAAACTGGAGTGTAAGCGATTGAACCTCATTATTTCAAGTTATTCTATTATACGTATTTGGAAAAGAAAAAAAACATCATCAGATCTGTTTATTCCAACTGCAAAATAGGAACAGAAGCTAGCATGGAAAGGTTAAAAAGTCCAAACTACAGTTGTGCAATATGATCAATCACACACACACACACACACACACACACACACACACACACACACACACACACACACACACACACACACACACACACACACACACACACACACATACACACAAACACAATTTATTGCATTTTTCACGAGTTCAATGAATAATGCATACATAGAAAAGTGCTATTTGCTTTTTACAATGAAATTTAATAAGTAAAAATGAAGAAAACGTATTATTATGTGATTTTTTGGCTTTTTATTAAGAACTTTGCCTAAACAGATGTTGCCGTAATATTATTATTTTTACAGCAGGGCATCTTATTGCATGCAGCTTCAAAGTCTTTAGCCCTCAGGGGTCTTTTTGTTTTGTGCTCCATCTGTGTCCGTTGGACACACAAAAATAAAAAAATCTCCTCTAAAGCCTGCTGTAGAAAGATTTGCATTAACATATTTTTTTCACAAATACCAATATTAACTTCAGTCCTGGCCATACATAAGAAATATTTTTTTAATTTTCAGAAATTTTAGCAAACATGTCTCTTTTCTGCTTTTGCACTTTCATTTGGAAGGATTAGCAGAAAGTGAGGCTAACGCTAGCTTGTTTCATCTCCATGTTCAGATGAGTTATTCTCACAAATCACAGATGTTGTTTGGAGGTTGTTCTGCTTTAATTTTTGTGGGCTAGGGTTAGGGTAAACGTAGCTAATGTAGCTCTCTGCAGCACACCTCTTCTCCTCAGCTCACTGTAACACTCCCTCTTTGATTTCTGCCCAGAAGCTGAAAAACCATCTCTCATTCTCTAAAGTTGTCTAATTTACTCAATAGATCTGATTGTTAGAATAATATCACTTCAGTTTCAACCGTGTGAATCACCTGCACTTCCTTTGCACTTGTTCTCCAGCTGTAATCTCATTTAAACAGATTTGGGACTCGCTCTCCCTGTGCTGAAGCAGGAAGAGTCTTCCTCACTTTAAAGGAATGTTACAGACTGTTACCAAGCAACCAGTGGGACTTTCAGGAAGCGAACTTCCCCTGCCAAGATATTTGTGTTAATATGTGAGTTTTGGTGAAGATGCGGTCCAGCTAACAAGTTTAAATGAAGATTAACCGACTGCTGCTTGTAAATGTCTTTTTAATTACGTGACTCAAATGTATATCCTGCTGCACATTTAGGAAATAACCAACGACGTGCATCTATCTTTTTCTGATGCTAATCGTTTGTTAATCTACTTCAACATCAAACGTGAAGAAATGTAACTCATTTAAAAAACAAATTGTTGTTTTACTTGATTGAAGATTTGCGATAAATAGCTAATCTGGCAGAAAAATCATCCTAATACAACTCAATGAACATGATCATGCAGTATTATTTTAGATGATTCACGCAGCACAGAGAAAAGTCTGTCTTTACTGAACAAATAAATGGTTAAAAAAGAGAACTCAGTGAGTGATTTAGAGAGCAGTAATTGTGATCGGATTTTGAGAGACTATAAAATGATGTGTGCACACACAGGGCCGTAAATTTGATACGCATCAGGTCCTGGTTCATGTTCTGCTGATGTCCCAGGATTTGGGATAATTAGACCTCACAGAGCTGGCACTCAGAACCAACAGAGGAATATTTTCTGAGCCAGAGGGGCAGGAAAACAAACCTTGCACAGAGAATGTTCTGCAGATGCTGTCCAAACTCTGCACAGATGCACAGAACATGCACGGAGATTGACAGATATGCTGAAAGAGAAGCAGATGAATGAACAGACTGACAGAGAGGAAAAGAAAAAAAATCAATAAACAATGCGCTTACAAATATGATTATGAGAGGCACACATGCACGTCCTGTCATTTCTTTTCCCTCATAGAAAACACTGAAGGCTGCTGTTTCTGCTTACTTTTAGTGATTTAGATGGAGTTTCTGTGATTTCTGAGTTTGACTTTTATTGTTTAGCTGTAGAATAATCAGAAGTCTGGTTTTAAAGAAAAGTTGGCACAGGTTTGATGTTTTCTAGGAGCTTCAATACAACATAATGGTTCAGATGTATTTTATTTTCAAGGCAGGTTGAAGTGCGAAAGAAAATATTTCTCAAAAAATAGGTAAAATCCATCCAGAGTAATAAAATGTGTTCAGACAACCCAAATCTAAATTCTAAATGATAAAATAAAACAAAAACACCGTTCTAATGCTGATTTCAAGCTGACGAACAGGGTTTAGTAAATGGATAGAAATCTGTACTCTTTGTGTTTCACAGCAGGGAGTCACCATGCACGAGCAGTCGGCCGACTGTCACAACGAAGAACAGATGAGCTCCGACTACAAAAGGAGCCAGAGCGACTGTAGTATCTTAAAAGGAAATCACTAAAGTCATTTCCAACACACTGTAAATAGTTTCAGGCTATTATAGGAAGGTGCAACACAAACTTCTGACGATGTTCAGCAGTGAAGGTTCCATCTCTTCACGTGTGTTTGAGTAATTGGGTTTGGCTGTAATGATGGGGTTTCACATTAGCTGAGATGTCACAACCATTTGCCCATATGTGCATGTCTCAGACTTACAGCTCAGCAGATGAACATGAAAACAGATTTCTGCAACATTCTGCACAGTGACTGTAACATATCCACTGGCAGAAACAAGCATGTGGGGTGGGTTCATGTAGGAAGTGAATCCATCTTTTGATTACATTCGACATCCTCGCTTGAATATTTCTAAATATGAAGTTTGAAAGCATTGAACTCAGCTAACAGTCCAAAACATTTTTTAAAGCACAAATGGATTCTGTTTCTCAAGGTGAGGCTGGAAGTAGAACAGTTCAGAAATCACGTCCTTATGTGTCCTGGATGACGACACCTCCTACGTCTGTGAGAAGATCACATCTGATGAAAAGTGAGTGGCCCGAGCTGCACTTTAAAACATTTGTCATCGCAACCATCAGTTTAATAGCTTCTCCTGCCTGAGCCCAGCTGAGCAGCAGGAGCTCCAGGTTGGTGTTTGTTTTTGTCCTTTGAAGACAGGAAGTTCTACCTTAGGACGTCCTGATCTGATCTCAAGTATTAAATACGGCTCAGATCAAGACATTTCTCACTGATCGGTATCAGATCACTTTCATCAGGTGCTGGAGATGGACTTAAGGAGACCAACAACCACTGAAAATGTTTAAAATCTCTGAGTCAAATTCACTTTTACTCAGCTTCATTTAGGACAGGATACTCATGCTTTAACACAATAAAATCAGCAAAATACCAACAAATCAGATCAGATCGTTGCATAGAGCTGCTTCCTCAATCGCTATTTTCAGTCGAATTAATAAAAACATCAAAGAATTTAATTAGCGAGTTCCAGTTGTCCTCGGAAATGACGTAACGAGCTCGTTTTGCGTTCCAAGATTCCAACTCGGAAAAACCACATAAAACCAGAAAAAGCATTAAAAAAAATCAAACGTCAAAATGTAAACACCAGGAACAGTTAAAAAAACATAAACACCGGTCAATTTAGGCGTCAATGCTGAAGTTTTCAGCAATGTAATTATTGATAACAAGAATAAACGACAACTTGGTGCTGTTAAATAGCAAAAAGTAAGAAAGCAGAACATATAAATGATGAAAAAATAAAGACGACAACAACTATAGTAGGACTGGGCGCGGCCATCTTTAAAATGGTGAAATGGGGGTACTCTGAAAACGTAGGAGCTCGCAGCTCGGAATTTCGAGTTCATTGCGTCATTTCTGGTTAACTTCTCTCAGAAAAATTAATTCCGAGGACAACTGGAATGCACCATTAGGATTCCCTAGTTATGACATTTCATTTGGAATCACTGCAATTGTAACCTAATTAGATCGGTCTATTGCAAAGTTTTCATTTAGTACCATTTTGCGGGTCATTATGCACATTTTTCATATTTTTAAATCATGTTCTTGAGCCAGTATGTGCTAAAATGACCCTTTACAGGGTTAATGAAGTATCACTCAGACCCCCACCACCCTCTGTGGCCAGAAAACCACACTTGCAACTTCAGAGTGCCGGACCGCTCCCTGCTGGACTTAATAAAGTGGAGCTGACATAACTGGTGCTGCAGTCTGCTTCCAGCATGTTTCCTGCATGTTTTAGATCATGAACACAGCTGATTTGTTTGATTTAGTGATGAACCGCTCCTGTAGACACTAATGAAGGCTGAGGAGACATTTCAGCAGTTAGATTAAGGTGTTAAAAAGACGAACGCACAGCGAGGAGATATGTTTCTCTTTTGCTTTCACTAACGGACACTAGGGGGTGCTAAAAGCAATCCAAAACTGCATAGTATCCATTTAACCATCAAATGGGGTCTTCTGATATCTAAAAATTTATTTGGTTGCACATTTTTGAAGGATTGCATTATCAACATGTGTGTTAAAACATGCATTAGATCTGTCACAGAAAAACTTCATTCCATGTATCTGCTACAATATAATTTAAACAAACCGCTAACAGCAGCCATGTAATTCAACACCTCGGTGCAATGGAGCAGAAATAGTTTATAAATTATTTTCCATAAACATTCCATGGGTTACTTTTGCACATTAGGAGTTTGGATATTTTAAACTTTCAGCAAAAAGGCGTTAATATGTGCTTCTATATAAAGGAGTGTGTGTGTGTGTCGTGTGTGTGTGTGTGTGATGGAGAGAGAAGTGAGGGAGAGTGCTTGTGATTATTTCCTGTGGATAGCTCTGCAGGAGAATCTGATCCAAGTTCTGTCAGTCATGATTCTTCCCCCACGAGGTACCAAACAAGCATGTTTCTGTTTAATCTTTTTTCTGTACACAAGAAGAACGAACAAGACAATCTGTGCACAGACATCTGTAGCATTGAATAATAACATCAGGATATGTGCTACATCCTAAATGAAACTACATCCCTTTGCATGTTAGACTACATTAATTTTTTTTCATTTTTGCATGTGCTCTTGCACATGGGCGACATGGAGAATCCTTTAAAGATCCATACGCGCTCCAGCCAAGGGCAAGATTGAGATAACTACCAAGAAAGTGATGAAAATGGAGCACAGGAAGACATTTTGACTTGAAAGAGTCGGGAAAACGCGGCTGGATTAGTGGGAGCTATATTCCAAGGCTACACCTGTCCAACCTGGTTACTGGTAGAACACGCAACAGCAGAGCTCCCCCCAAATGAAATGCAGCCCTCATTAATTCACCTGAACTTTTCCTACTCTTTCAAGTAAAAAAATAATAAAATCCGCCGTGAAATGGGCCTTCTGAGAGAAGATGAATGGCAGCTAGTCAGGATCTCCAATGTGAGATTCCTTGAAATTCTCATTTCAATTCCCACCGCTAAAAATATCAGATCTGGCTTTCTGTCCGCGCGCAGCTCAGAGATGCAGGAGGAGGTGTCTCCGGAGAGCCATAACCGGGCAGGTGTGTTTACTGTTTTCTGGTTGTATAAGAAGCAGGGCGCTAAGCTCTGAAAAGTCCATGTCTGCCTGTCAACATTTCTTTTCTTTAGCTGCATGCAGGTTACCATGACTACATCCACTGGGCTCACCAGCAGCAGCTCTGCAGGCTCCATCAAGGCAGAAAATATAGCAAAGACAGGTGCTGCAGCACATTAAGGCTGCTGCTGATGCCAGTTAATGAAGAGCAGGAAGTAAAAATAGACCCTTAATAGATAAAAGCATAAACAACGTCTGAATCCACATAGTCAGTTTGTTAGGGAGTTTCTTGACAAAGGACTTTTTTTATTCTGCATTGCAGAGGACTAGAGGTATGTGTCAGTAGGGAGAGTTAGGGATAAAAGTCAAGTGAAAGGAAAATGTTGCAGAGTTCGATGTGTCAGAACACGAGCAGATGGATAGGAAACAAGTGAGACCTCTTTTTAACACTTCAGCATTTATATTTATTTCTAACATCCCAATCAAAGGACTGTCCTTAATTATCATTATGAGCTATACCAGAGGACACTCCTGCTTCCTTTTCCTCTCTGTTGTAATTATTTTCTTGTTTAATTCTGCAGTCGGCAGCGATTGGTCCTGGAAATGTGAGCCTTTAATTACCGGTAAAAATGACGACCTTTGTGAAACAGAAGATGCCCCTGCTTTACTCCCTCCTCTAGTGTGCTAATCCTCTCGTTTGATGACATAATAGGTGCTGGTGCTCCGTCTGAGGCAGCGGAGGACAGTGGCCTATTGTGCCACAGATGCACTGTGGGGGACGTTATGATGACTGGATGGGGAACTTCCTTTTCATTTCCTGGAATTCAAAAGGAAAAATATCACCACAAAAACGCCAAGACTAAATATTCCACAAATTATTCTTCCTATTCAATTCTGTGAACTAATTTGTAATTTAGACTTCCAGAAAAAACACTCACAGCATTTTTGTTGCTCATTTCTTATGATTGCTAAATGCTATCAATAGCCGGCTTGTCTTTTTGGCTTTGATAATTTTCAAGCTGAAGGATTTTGGGATTACTTTTCATGCAGTATTTGAGGGTTTGTGGTAAAACTTTTATGGTGACCATATGGTGTCATCTCTTCTCTTATCCAGCCTGTCCACTGGATGCGTAAGCAGCACGTGACATAATAGACGTGTTTTACCTGCAAGCTCCCTCCACTGAGAGTGTTTCAGATGCAAAACGGCAGTGAAAGCATCTCACGCAGCTTTTCCCACAGGGTGGAAAAATCATGGGAGAATTGCAACATCATGTGTGATTTTGGCAGTTTACATGATAACAAGCAAGGCAAAAAGCATGTATCCACAAAGGTTTGTGTTTTATTTTTCCGTTTACCTCGGCTATGGAGGTTTCACAGGAAATGACATACTTTTTTTTACTAGTTCAACAACTTGAAATCTTCATGTGACTTTTATTTTGAAAGTTTCTGGATGATTCACACAACTTTCGTGTTTGACTTCCTGTCTGGCCCAATCTGAACTGCTGAGTTTGACGCGATCCTGAAGCATAACGCTTGAGCAACCGCACCCATCCACTATAATGACAGCTAATTGCTGTTCTACGCTTTGCAGATGTTACGCAAAGCTTACGCGTAGTGGAAAAGTCTAGTTAGCAAAAAAAAAAAAAATCGGAGAAACAAACCATCACTTCTGAAGAGATTTACCATGAACCAAAAAAAAATTAGATGTTAATTTAAATTATGATAAAAACAGCAATGTAAGAAAAGTCAATAACAAAGGATTTGTAACTGGTTTTAATGATGTGATCCAAACACTTAAAGAGGAACATTGCTTTACGAACGGCCCGAGAGGAGCCCATCTAAAGGCAGTGACCCACTGGCAGGAATACCAGCTGAGGCCAGACTAACTCAATCAACACCAGAGCTCACCATCCAAAGCCCCTTTCAGACTGACATTCTGGAATATGTGTGGACAATTCAGTCCGGTCTTTAACCAGAACTGTGTTTTCAGACACACCACGTTTGCACCGGAACTTGTCCTTTCGGCTGCCTTCACACAGCAGGGAAAAGTTCCAGACGTCTGCGGGGGAGGGGGGTGGGGTGGAAAGGCTGTACCCAGATATTGCATAATGCAGCGGGCGTACATGCGTTATTTCCCCAAACAAAGCTAGTAGCCTATGTGATAGAATTCCTCTCACTGATCGGATTTACGTTAAGCACAATTCTGCGCACACGAAGACGCATAAGAGACCTGGATGATGAAGCTTAATGGTTAATAAAGGAATCACGGAAGCGCTGTGACGCGCTCCGTCGCGCATCCAGGAACGGGCGCATGGTAGGAAGCGAGCTACCATGGTTCGCCACATGCTACAGGAGCGAGCTACCCAGCGTAGATGGAAACATTAACGACCAAGTGGTGAAGTTTTCTGGTCAGACGTGTTGAAAAACTTTGCCTTCCCGGTCACGTGATATACGTAACCTAGGTGCGCACCAGCGTCCCCCGCTCCCCCCCTCCTCCCTGTCCGGAACTCGACCTCACCAGTCTGAAGCAGCCACCCTGTCCGGAACGAGTCCGGTCCTGCTACTAGGGCTTCGTCCGGTCTAATTCAGGAAAAGGTTTACCGGATATTTGCATTCAGACACAAACGTCTTACGGACAGAGTCCCGAACATTTCCGTTTTTCATGGCCTGTCTGAAAGGGGCTCAAGTGACATCACTATTAACACACACGTCCCAGTGTACTTCCTCTGACCCTGTTTCACTTCTGTCAGCAGAAACACAAACCTGAAACACGTAATAATTACAAAGCAGGTGAAAATTTATTTTTAGCTCACGGCAGGATTTGGAGTCTTATTTCCTGATGTTCTGAACAGAAACGCAGCTCTACCACTGACTCTGCTCTGCAACGTTGATGTTATTCACAAATAACACAAGCCTGAAGGAGTGCTGCTGTGTTGTGGAGTTGCTAATGCTAACGTTAGCTTCTACTTGTTGAGTTGCGCTCTGCTGTTTCCTGGATGCTAAACCAACAACAGCCTTCCTCGTTGCGAGCCAACATGGGTGAGTCCACGAATGCTAATTTTCAGTGTGACATAGATCTGACTGGCTTTTCTAATCCGAGCATTTCTCTGTCGATTTTCTATCGGCGGCTAATGCAGGAAATAGGGGTAGAAGACAATTTTCATGTTTAGCCTGCATGTTAAACTCAGAGTGACTGATCATATTTAAAAAAATTAACTTGGTCTTTGCAGACACTTCTGCATGTATGAAATCAACTATTACTGGCAACAAATACTGATGGCCTAATCTAAATCCTGACTACCATCTGAATGAAAAGATCAAAAATGAAGTGTATAGAACTTGCAAGGAACAAATGAATAATTCAGATAAATGCCAAATCGGATGAAAAATGTGGTCATGCAAAGTAAACGCAGAGACACCTTTTATTTCAGCCACATTTATGCATGAGTCATTAGCTACTGAGCATGTAAATTGTGACATCAACACAGCGCTGAAACCAATCATGCTTGCGATCGACTCAGCTGCAGCTCACTCACGCTTCAATAGGTGTTGTGTCTTAAAAAAGGAAACAGCTGGACTATTAATTAAAGAACATTCAGAGGAAATGTATTAAGAAATGTGATTATTTACAGAAAAAAAACTCATTAACAGATTCAACTTTTCAATTTTTCTGTAAAAGCTGCTTTAACTCATTTAATGAGTTGCGTAAATGTCTTTGGAGACAAGGTTGACACACGAGCACTCCAAAGCAAACACGAATAAAATAAAGTAGATATATTTTAGGATAAAAAGTAAGAGAAAGACTTTTAATGAACCCCATTAAGCGAAGAAAAAAAAGCTTTCTGCTCTTTATAAAGTTGGACTTTATTTTTCACATGGAATAATGGAAATGTGCCAATAAATGGACTTAATTTACTGCTTTATCCCATCTGTTCAGAGTCTCAAATGGGTTTAAAGTTTGCCCTATGAAGAAGGTGAAGATGATAAAAATAAAATAAAAATATTAAGGTCGCGCAATCTTAAAGGCATTAATACCACCCTTTCATTCCAGAGTTTTAAACTAATATTGTTTGACATTGAGGAAAGATGAAGTTACAGCTGTTCTGGTTAAATCTTAAAATAATGTGAGCAAACTTACCCAATGCTGTAAGATCTTGTCACACTTGGGGGATTTGATCTGAATTACTCATTAAAGCTTAGCTCAGTCTGTGAAAATGTCTGTGTCATAGCCGGTGTCGGTACCAGATCTGCTCGGGTGCCAGATCGGCTCGGGGTCCTTCGCCTGCCGATGATGACGTCAAACTACGGCAAATCCACTCGGATTTCACACACAAGTTTTGGAAAGATTTTAGCAGTTTTGTCTTGTTTCTTACCGCCTAAATATTTGCTTCATAACTGTTTTTGTTAATAAAACATCATATTGTCGTAGTTTTGTAAAAAAAAATGTGAAACTACATAAAACCAACAGCAGACTTCCAAAAAGCACAACAGTTTTTATATGTGGAAAAATTGTAAATGTATTTACAGAATTAGCAGCCATTTCTGTATATTTTGTTAGTTCTTAAATCCATTCATTCATTCAAAGTGTTGCTTGCTATTTCTTCAATGAAGTTATTTTATTTTTATTTTGCCCCTTTTCATCAAAATCAAGAGCTGCTGAGGATCTGTTTATCAATTGATATTTTTGCTTTTATTTTACGTTTCCTTTGGCAAAACAAACATATTTTCCCCGAAAAGTGTTTGTTTTTGGACTACAGGACTACAACCACAAGGACTACAACAGCAGTTTTGTTCAAACCAATCAAAATCTTCATTGTCAACGTGCTACCGTAACTTTTATGAACGTGGTATCGTAACTTCTGTAGGTCTTACGTTCAGCCAATCATCTAGTGTGACGTCATCGGCAGGCGCAGGACCCCGAGCCGATCGTGCACCCGAGCAGATCTGGTACCGACACCGGCTTTGTGCGTGCTACGGGTGACTAGCTGTGGCGGCCATATTGAATTGGGCTGATTCCAAAAGGCTGTTCAATGTTTACTTTGTGATAATTTCAATAAAAGCTATTCAGTGCAATTTAAAATTTGTTGGTCAAATGCACAGACAAGGGCAAAAACATTATTGTCCACATTTGGTTTTTTTGTTGTTTTTTTGGCTGCAGGCAAAAATGAAAAATGCTAAAGCTAATTTTTCTCTCTATTATTTTTTTATAATCTAAAGAAATATTTTTTTTAGAAATATTTAGAAAAACTGTTATTCCAAGAGCTTTACTTCACAATTTATTTAATTACAGTACTTTTTGCAGGATGATTCCGTATACATATAATCCACTAGGGAGGCTGTTGTAGTATACATATTTTTTTACCTAAATATTCACTTGAGTTGTGAGGATTAAACTTTAAAAGATGTCTGCTTTTCAAATAAAAACCTGTAAATGAATCCCTGATAATCCTGAACGTTAACCTCAAAGTTTTATGACACAAGTTGTTGTATTTTTACAGTCTCCTTATTGTTAGAACTTCTTCTGAAATATGTTCCTCACGTTGAAATGTTTATAGGTTGTGTTAATGGAGGAAAGAAGAAATATGGACAACTTAAACTGACAATGAAGTCACTCAGTGAGCTTACATGTGTATCTAAGTCAAACTATGGCAATAATCAAGCTAATACCTTAACCAGAATGGGAGTCTTTAACCTAGTTTACATGTTCGTTAGAAAACCAAATTATTGAGTGAAGTGCGTTTAAATTCATGTCGGTAGGGGCGACATTTTGGCGTTCTTTCAGCTTGCCTATTGTGTCAGAATGTACCTTAGCTCGATTAGGAGTAGGCCAGTTCGGTTTGACTTCTGATGGACTACAGTCCAATGATTTTCTCTTACTGCATGTAAACGCAGTGAGTGTCTCTAACCAATGATTCAGGTTATCCCTCAGACCAAATCAGCTTCTGGACTCCACTACCCAGCATGAATCATACCTGACTTCCTGCCCACATCATCAGCCCGGGACTATATCAGGAAGTTCTCAGCTTCCGCCCGGGGCTTAGTCATTGTTCCAGTGAACGTTCCGACCGTTCCAGACAAACCTATTCCAGAGCTTTCCAGACCTGCCAGTCAGTTTACCAGACGTGTTGACTATCTGTAAGTCCCTTTTCATTATTCTGGACCCACCACATGCTCTCATTTCCTTTTGAGCTGTGTACGTGTTCCTATATTAACTGTGTGTCTGTCCAAACCCAGTGCCAGTCACTCCGCGCTCGGGTCATAACACCAGGCCACACCCAAACTCTCGCTTCTGCCTGTTCAGTCCGATCCAGACTCTGAAAATTTCTAAGTTACTGTTTCTCTTCAAACCAAATCTCTCTAACATGCACATATTATTTCTTGAACTCTGGATTCCTAATCCTCTTCTCCTACAAACCTCAGCCTCTTATCACACCTCGACCCTTTGTTTCTCTCTCTCTCTCTCCCTCTCTGTCCCTCTCTCTCTCTCTTTCTCGCTCTCTCACTGGCTTGGTTTTAGAACTTGACCATGAAAATCTCACAAACACCTTTTTTTTCTTTTACATGTTCTCCCTCACACTTACCCTCTCCTTTCCCACCATTTTTCAATTTCTGACTTTTATTTGACATCCTCACCCATTTCACCCTCATTCCAGGGCTACCCAATGCACATCCGGTAAATTCTGGGGCTTTCGAGTGGGAGTGCAGGATTGAGCTCCAGCCACAGGAGGCTCGTGTGTTGATAAATCTAAATCAAGGCTGACAAATGACTTGTGCCGGGTGGGCTGGAGACACAGGGACAGGGTCATTGGGGAAAACAGCAATGTTTACACACTAACACGGGCTGATGATGTCCCTCGGTACTTGGCAAGTGCGGGGATAATTTCACTCTGGCAAAATACCTGTGGGAACTGTACAGGACTGATTCTTAGGATGAGCTTCAGCCAATCAGAGAGGTAACAAGGGAATGTGATAGGATGTTAATTACTGCGATGATTTCCTGTGAGATGGAGAGTGTGTTTGACTCGTGTGTGCACCCGTGCATGTGTGTGTGTACCTACAACAGTTCATGTTCCATCATGCGACGGCAAGAGGCGCGTAGCATCAATCAGGACCTCTTTGTCTCCAAAAGACATTAAATAAGCTGCACTACACACACTCATCACATCACTCTCTTATAGGTTCTGTACTTTTGACCACTAGTATAGTTTTAATGTTTTCTAAACTCAGTGATCTTGTAGAAAAATCAGACAGAACTTCCTTTTGATGGCCGATTCCATAAATCCTCACCAAGACTGCATGTTGAAGACATCAAAACGCGTTGCATCACATCCTATTTTCACTTCCATCCTTTGGTCCTTAGAGATCATTACTTTAAAGAACACAACTGGGATCTGGTTTCTATAGAAACAGAGTAGTTCTTTTCCTAGCTTATGCACAAAAAAGACTTTCAATTATCACCAGAAAATTAGCGCTGATAGAAGTGCCCAGTGTTGTGCAAATAGAAGCGTGTCATTTTGGTAACACAAAGTATAAACAGCAAGTTGGAGGCTGTTTTAGCACACTCGCACACTCGCACGCACACACACACACACGCACGCACGCACGCACGCACACACACACACACACACACACACGCACGCAGAAGAAGCCACAGTTCATTCTAAACTTTGACTGTCTGGTGTTTTTTCAGTAAATTTTACACATATCTGCATAACTACAGAAATTAACCTGCAAATCTGCATCTTATGTATAAATCTTATTTTTTTTAAAATCAAGGTCGTGATTAATATGAGTAAAGAACACAAAGGGTGAATACACTCACCAGCCACTTTATTAGGTACAATTTGCTAGTAGCAGGTTGGACCCCCTTTTTACTTTCATGACTGTCCTAAACTGTAATATCAGAGACAGAAATTATGACTTGTTAGACCGATAAAAATAAATGTCATTGTTAGAGCACTAATGATGATGCTAACAACAAAAATAATAAACCTGAAGGTAAATATCTGAATTTTTACTTAAGCAGATGCAATCCTGTTGACATTTAAGCACAATTGATGATTAAAATCAAGGAATCATCACAGAAAATGTTGACCTCCAAGTTAATTCAGGGTTTCCCCCAGAAAACTCGCAAAGCCCGGTGGTAGACAAGCCCACGGGCGACCCACGGTGTTTTTGTAAAAAACAAAAAAAAAAATTGTCAGGAAGTTTAAAAGTATGACTAGTATGTGGTGTTATTAACCATTTATTAACGATATTTATTTGTCTTACAAAAAGGCACAATCTTGAAATATGGTTTTACCAGACACAAAAAAATACAATTCAGATAATGGAAAATACACCTGACCTCTCACCCTGTTCACTTATCCATCGTAAGATGTTGCTATTGTGCTGTTGTATCACCAGATTGTCACATTCTGTCCTGTCTCCCCAGTTCTGTTCAGTCCTTTGTCCAGGTTAATTGGTCCCACCTGCCTCTCGTTCACCTAATCACCAATTCACCCTCATCCTCATGTATTTAAGCCCTGTCTGTTTTCTGTTCCCTGTCGGTTCATTGTTCCAGTCAGTCCTGCGTGTTAGTGTGTTCAGTTTATTCTTCATTAAAACCTTTCTACCGCCTCACCTGCTTCTTCATTCTCCTGCATTTGGGTCCTCATCCTCACCTCAGCGCAGCATTTGTGACAGAATGAACCGACCTCCCAAAGGACCCAGTGGTGAGATCCTTCCCTGGGAGTGCCTGTTCCAGTGGCTCTCCCCACACCACCAGCTGCCAGACGCCTCTCCACCTCCACGGCGCTCCAGACGACCCCGCGGCCGAACCTCCACTTCCGCGTTCCAGCCGGACGTTCCTGGTCCGGTTGGAGGGCTGCGTCTGGAGGACCTGCAGGACCGGACCAGCTTCGTCGGCACCAGACTGGCGGTGTGTTCCCCGGGGGTTGGCCCACGGCGTTGGGAGCGGGTTCGAGCTCCACCGGCGCCTCCGCCACTTCCTGATCAGCACGGCGGGTGCGGCGCAGCCCCTCCTGACGTCAGCGCCAACTCTCCGGTGGGTCTGCGCAGCCGGCCTGGTGTCTTCCCTCCCGAACCCTCCTCCTCACCTCCGGAGGCGCAGAGAGGATCTGGACAACGACGCCGGTCCTCCAAAGCTGCGTCGCCTGGCACAGAGGCCCAGCTCCAGCTGCCACTGCCAGGTCAGCCGGTTCCGGATCCGGGGATCGAGCCTGCAGAGGACCACGCCGAGTTTGCTCGCCTGCAGGCTGAGGTAGCCCGGCTTCGGGCCATCGCCAACCTCCGGATGTTCCAGATTGAGGCTCTGTCTCCACTGGTTCACCAGTTGGCTCTGGAAGTCCAGGCGCTCCCTCCGGCTCCAGCAGCGGAACCCCCGCTCCCTCCGGCTCCAGCAGCGGAACCCCCGCTCCCTCCGGCTCCAGCAGCGGAACCCCCGCTCCAGCAGCGGAACCCCCGCTCCCTCCGGCTCCAGCAGCGGAACCCCCGCTCCCTCCGGCTCCAGGTACCAGAGTTGTGCCGTCTGCGCAAGAGACCCCTGCTCTGGAACCCCCATCCAGGCTCCAGCTTCCTGCCGCCTCAGAGACCCCTGCTGGGAGACCTACAGAGAAGGTCCCAGTTGTGCCGTCTAAGGCAGGAGTTCCAGCCTCCCTACCCTTCCTGCACCTCTCCAGCCGGCCTATTCCGGAGCCCTCTCCTCTCATCGTCCCGAGCCGCCGCCACTCATCGCCCCGGCTCCAGAACCCGAGCCGCCGCCACTCGGGCCCCGGCTCCTATATCCACGGCGCCGGCCTCCCAGGCCCTCCGGGTCCCGTCTCCAGTGCCCACGGCGCCGGCCTCCCAGGTCTTTCGGGTCCCGGCTCCTGTACCCACGCCGCCGGCCTCCCAGGAACTGTCGTCTCCTGTATCCCAGGCGCAGGCCCCCCAGGGTTCCCCTTGGCCTGCTTTGGGCGTCGGGTGCCGCCCTTTGAGGGGGGGGTACTGTCACATTCTGTCCTGTCTCCCCAGTTCTGTTCAGTCCTTTGTCCAGGTTAATTGGTCCCACCTGCCTCTCGTTCACCTAATCACCAATTCACCCTCATCCTCATGTATTTAAGCCCTGTCTGTTTTCTGTTCCCTGTCGGTTCATTGTTCCAGTCAGTCCTGCGTGTTAGTGTGTTCAGTTTATTCTTCATTAAAACCTTTCTACCGCCTCACCTGCTTCTTCATTCTCCTGCATTTGGATCCTCAGCGCAGCATTTGTGACACAGATGCTGTTAAAGTCAGACTTGCAGGTTAAAGACCCCTATTCATTTTTAAAGGTGTGCTTCACTGAACAAACATTTTTTTATGATTATTTCTGATTATAATCGATCACTCTGAGTTTTTCATGCAGGCTGAACATGAAAATAGTCTCCTACACCTATCTCCTGCATTAACAAGGGCTACAGCTATTTAATATTTTAGTATTCTAATATTCTATCTAATCCTCTATTTGACGACTTTTCAAAACGAAGGAAAAAAATTCTGAGTTTGTGTTTCAAAATCAAACTTCCAGTAGAAATGTTACTAATTTCTACTAGTAACAATGCGTCATATTTTTCTAAATATTCACAGATTGGCAATAATTCAACCTAAAATTATATTCAAAGATAGATATGTTAGTAAATTATATGCTATAACGGCCTGCCATATGGGCAGCGTCACACTGAGCCGCAGTAATGACTCCAGGTATTAGCTGCGTCCCTGCTCCACACCGCTGCAGCTGCAGCCATCTACATAAACAGGATGATGGCGATTTTTCTTTCAGTTGTAGAGTTTATTCAGTCTTAGTTTAACGTGAACACGATTAACGAGTTTTTTTTCTCGGTCCCTACATGACGCGAAAGTTAGCGTGCGTGCTACGTATTAGCTTTGTCTATGGTATTAGCATTAGCCTACCTGGTTGTGGATTCGGCTGGCTGAAGCAGTTTCCTGTTCAAGCATAAAGTTGTGCTGTTATGGTAAGACAACTCCGTTTAACAGTGGAGACACTCGACCGTGTTTTCTCTTCTTCTGAGTTTAAAATGGTTCCAAACTTTGGACCACCTTTGCCTTTTGCGAGAGTTTTTGTCTATTGTTTTCTCAATCACCGCTGATATCCACCGTTGTGCTCCAGTAAAATGTGTCCGTGTAAATTAGAGTCAGACTGCGGTGCGCATTTGACAAAGCCTCTAATCAGTAAATAATAATAATTTGAGGAATTTTTTTAATAGAAACATTCAAGTATTTGTTTCAGCGCTAAATTTAACATTTTAAATGTTAGTTTGGTGTATTAAAAAAATTTTAAAATAAATAAATAAGTGACGCAAAGCCTGGCGGGGAGGCACGCAAAGCCTGGCGGCCCACCAGGCTAAAATAGCGCTGGGGGAAACCCTGTAATTTGATCCTAAAATGCAGAAGACACTTCAACGTGTTATCAGTCTTTAACAGATAAGTAAGGACAATTCCATCATTAGAGTAGCCTCTAGCATGTATCAAAATGAAGCTCAGTGTGTGTGTGTGAGTGGGCACAATTAAAATTTTTTTAGGGATCAAATTTTCCAATCACTATTTAAACTCATTTTTTCTCCTCAGTAGCTCAGGATGTAGAGCGGGTTGTCCAGTAATCGGAAGGTTGCAGGTTCGATCCTGGCTCCCGCCAGAGAATGCTGTTGTTGTGTCCTTGGGCAAGACACTTAACCCACCTCGCCTGCTGGAGGTGGTCGGAGGGACCGGTGCCGCCAGTGTATGGCAGGCCTAGCCTCCGTCGGTGTGCCCCAGAGCAGCTGTGGCTACATCGTAGCTCATCATCACCAGCGTGTGAATGTGTGTGTGCTTGCATGGATGACTGTGTTGTGAAGCGCCTTGGGGGGTTGTAGAACCCTAAGAAATACAAATACAGGCCATTTACCATTTTCTCTTACCAGTCCACTTACAGTTGATAGCAAATTGAGAATACTAAAATTGTTCACCAATTTTTACCCCATATTTGTGTGAAAGTGGCGGATTGCAAACCTAGAACGTTCTTCTTTTTCTCTCAACTTTATTTTGATATCAGCAACAAAAAACCCTCCTAAACTTCATTTCAAGGAGTTTGAATTGTCCTTTCTAGCCGTAAACAAAACCCAAAATTTTCCTTTAATAGCTTTGAGTGGGCTACTGGGTTTGCTGTTGTCATCTTTTCTCAACAAACCATCTGCTGCTTTCTCACACCCACAGCAAATGCAAACTTGAGGGATAGATTAAAGACAGAGGCTAGCTCAAAACCATCAGCAACAACTTGCAATTAGCAGGAGATGCTAAACTCTTTTATCACATAAATAATTCATTTGTTTCAGTGTTAGAGGTAAACACGGACACAAAGCGTGCTCCTGGTTAGAAATTAAAACATAAAAATGAGGGTTTTTTTTGCAGTTCACTTCTAATTACATCCTATTTGTTCCCTTAATTGTCTGTATAACAAGTGCACGCTAGTGTGAAGGGCTTTAAAAGGGGGTAAAAAACCAAAAGGTTAAATAAAGTTAGCCTCAATTTCAGTATCAGCAACACAGTATGTGTAATTTTACAGATAGCTCCCTTTTAATACTGAAGTTACCATGAAAATGAAACCAGTGCAGCTTCAAACACAGACTGACAGGAGGGTTTATCGCATGCCAGAAAACACAAACATGCTAATTCTAGCCCAGATGAAACGCAGACTTCTCATATTCATTTTTCTATGTGTGAGTTGTTTTCTGGTTCTTATGCACCCCCCCTAATCCTGGTTTTCCTTCTCCTTTTAGGTGCAGAAACTATGTTGGTGCAACACTGTCTTTAGAATGCTAATACGCTCGGCTGATGTGGGTCAGGACTTAATCCTGTAGAAATGATTATCGCTGCACGGCTGGAACTTCTGTTGAAGAATATCATTACCGTTCGCTTCTTTTCCTCTGCACTGCACAATCCTTCACCAAGACAAACTCGTCACCAAAGAAAAACTGAGAGAAGATTGATATTTTGCAGCACAGAGAGATATTACATGCAACTGTTGGTTAAACCTGGAGGTAGCGTTCCGGGTGAAGCAGAGCTGAGGAAGGCTTGGTGGAGGGAACAAAACTGAAAACGCTGTGAGCCTTTGTGATCATGCATGGCTGTGTGTGTATCTGCCCGCATGTTTGTTCCCCCTGTGTGCTCACCAGCATCTCACATGTTGCCAAGTCAAGCAGTGGAAAAGCCAGACTACCTGCAGAGCACAGGGAGTCTTACAGTAATGGAAAAGTTAAAGCCAGAAGGGAATGGTGTTGTTCTCTTGAAAAATAACACAAGCGCCTCCCTGAACAACAGTCAAGCTGCCTCTGCCGTCTTTGAACGATGGGGCTTGATTAGGAAAACAGGCATCAGTGAGCAGTGCTGATGTGGTGCCCACATAGAACTAAAAAAGAGTTTTGCTGCTTGGCAGTAAAGACAAACGATGCATCTTCTCTGACTCTTAAATTGGTCTAAATGTGCAGAAACCACATTAGAGTAGTTCTGCTAATTCTGAAAAAGTGACATTCCCTAAAATTTAAATATTGTTCCATGTAAAGACCAAGTTTGCTCGTTTTTTCCACACATATGCAGTGGTCGCTGTGTGTATTTTCCCTGGTGATAGGGGGCAGTACATACCTAAATCACTGCAAGCAAGCTGTATTTTTGTGTTCAAGTAAGACCTTACCAACGGATGGCCATTAGGGTCAAAAATCCTTGGGAGTGCAACCTCCAGCAAAATGACTAGCACATCAGACTCCCTTTCATCACTAGCAGCATGTGAAGAGGTAAGTGTGTAAAACAACAACGTTTATGAATGGCAAAAGTTTTGTAACCGTTTGTTACAAACCAGTAAATGCATTTTGTCCTCACGGGCTTCCGTAGACGGAAACATGGCATTCAATATGGCGTCGCTCCAGAGACTTTGGCCCAAGCCCAATTGTCACACTTGCGCCCTTCAATTGCGCGTTCCCGGCCAGGGGTGCGAGTGTGTCCCGATTCTCAAGTGCGGAAGGTGACCACGCCCCTTTTGCACCCTTAATCAACACTTCGCCCAAGTCCGCATCGATGCGACCTAATCCGAGCGTTTCCCTGTCTATTTTCTATCTGCGGCTAATGCAGGAAATAGGGGTAGAAGACTATTTTCACGTTCAGCCTGCATGTTAAACTCTGAATGACTGATCATATTTCAAAAATAACAAGTATAGAACGGTTTCTCAGTGAGCTTGCTCTCTAACTCATTTAAATTAATAACAGGGTCCCACCCCACATTTCAGACCACATAATAGGTTTCATCCACTCCACCTGTCCATGCAAACATATCGACACACAACAAAAATCCTCTAAACTTACAAACTTTCTGGACAACTTTCCGTTTGGTTTCTCCAAAAAGCCAAATTGTGTGTTTTCAAAGACATAACTTTGTCTTTTGTTGAACTTTTCTGACAAACTCACCCCTAACAGCCCCAGGATGAAAAAAAAAAAACGTCTTTTTTCTTCTTTTATGATGTTATCTGGCTGCAACTCTAATTTGTAGATGATCATGAAAGAGACATCATCAAATCAAAGCAAGTTAAAATATTGAGGAGGTTTCTGGTTGGTTTCATAGTGTTCTGTGCTGTTACATAATATATCCAAAAAGAACATGTGATGCACTGGGATATCGAGACAAGATAGAGAAGAAACTAGTCTGTGAAGAAATCTTCAATGATAATTAAATGTTTTCTTTAAGAAAAAAGACAGATAATATATTGATTAATATCAATTCTATTACATTTCTCCCACAGGATCTCATTCTTTTACTGGTTGTGGTTGCATCTTGCTCATCTCCTGACAACATGTTGGTCTAATAATTAATTCAGACTGAAATAAAAGCTCTTCCCTCCCAAAATGGGATTACTTTTAATTTAACAGTTAAGAACAGACAGAAAACGTTCTCTGACACCGAACCACAACTTCACACCCCACCCAGCATTCGAATTTAGACAGCTGCTACGTAATGTTTTGATAAGATTTCTTTCCTTCTGTGGAATGTTAAATTCCAAAGTGGGTCTAATAAAAAAAAAATAGGGAATAAAAACTTTACTTCATTAATAAGAAAGCAACACAAAAGTAGACTGAAAAATAAGATTATCAGAGTAAACATTTATACTAAAAATCATTATTAAATTTTTTAGAGCTGAGTATAAAAACAGCACATTTCAATTTTGAGAGAGAGGTGGATACATAAACTATAAAATGACATTTCAATGAAGAAGAGCGCAGCAAGCGATGACAACACTACTGTAGCCATGTTCTCAACATTGGATCACACTGATCATCACTGTTTTTAAACTTCCTCATCAATCTGATGACTTAAATATCGCTTAATTGCTGATTGAGATGTTTAAGAAAGAAAAAATTAGGGGTGTCAAATTATGAGATTAATCGAGATTAATTAATTACAGCCACATTTAGTGCACTATTTTTTTTAATCGAGTTAATCTCATTTTTAATCTGTAACTTTACTGGGACTTTTATAGCCTACCTGTTGGGATTATTTTTTTATTTATTTTATGTAATTATATTTATATTTAACTATCATGCCATACCACAAGTCAGGTTTTGCAAAAAAGCGTAATATTTTTGTGATAAACTGTCTATTTTAATTTTTAAGTTCTGTGATCATTATTTGTAGGCCTATTGCTCAAAAAAAGCGTTCCTTGATGTGTTAACATAGATTTTTCTATATGGACCTGATGTTTTATTTTTAAATTTTAATTATTTGAGACTGACAAAAGATTACAGTATTACTCTGTCTTGGTGATGTAAAAGGAAAGTTTAGAAGTCTGTTAAACAATAAATGATTTTATAAAGCCAGTTTATTTGTTATATATTAATCCTTTAGTCTGCCACAATAATGTAATGAATTTAAATAAAAATACATCAAAATGAGGGCTTTTCTCAGCCATTAGTAGGTGAGATTAAAAAAGAGAATAATTAGATTAATTAATTACAGCAATAGATAAAATGTATTTTTTTTTTTTGCTCAAAAAGATAAGTCACTCACAGAGGTAAAAAAAAGTCCAAGTCAGTGTAACTGATATGCAAGAAAAGGGTAAATCTGAGACATTTCCTTTAGATCATGCTAATTAAAGTTTTTTAAGACTGCTAATGATCAGCAGGGGAAAAACTGCAAAAAAAGGCTTGACGTGTCTCTTGTAGGCTGAACAGCTAAAGAAAGACCAAAGAAACTGAAATGTTGGTGAAGGTGGCGAGAGAAATCTGTGGCAGGCATCCAACGCTGATGAGTGGCCACCAAAGTGATGAGGAGGAATACCAATAAAAAGCGAAAGTGACAGATTACTTGTGAAACACGAAGCGATCCGCTCGGCCCGTTCGACTGAACAGAAGTCCGAGAAGTCCTTGTGAGCTTGACTACACTTGCATGTACGTAAAGGTGAGTAATTTTCTCATTTTCCAGTTCAGGACAAAATGCTGTAATGGCCCACTCTGGCTGAATCAGTGACGGAGTCCACTTTAGCAACATATTAAACTCCACTCCAACCACATCTGTTCTCAGTCAGCCTCGCTCGCAAAGGTCACACAGGAAGCTGCCAACACACGAAAGGTCAGAGCGCCTCTAATAGGAGAGTGCACGCGATTAGAAGAGCCACTGGTTTCAAATAGAAATTAAATAAGAAGCTAAAGAACATTTGTAGAGTTGACATGAAGTTGTGTGTTTGGAACAACTTGACCTTAATTTGAACAATGGACATTTTTTTTGCGATGTTTCTCCCTGAGCTTTTCACAAACTTTATATTAGATATCATCACTCTATATACACTAGTGCTATATTCTTTATCATGCAACAAAAAGCCTATTGGAGTCATTGGGGGTACTTCTCAAAGGTAATTGGGGATTCTACAGATGCCTGTGATCGAATCCCAACCTTTCATTTGGAAGACAACATCCTTACCAATCATCTAAAGCCAAACCAGTCAGATCTCATTTGCTGCCAATGATGACTATAGTTGTCATTTGCCTTTTTTACGGGGTGGACGTCGGAACGAGTCCCCGCACCGTGGGAACAAACATCACGTGTCTAAAGCGGATCTTCATCCGTGTATGTCACACATCACGTGATCAGGAATCGGAAAATCAATGGATTACGAGTTTGTTTTGGGACGCTGCTGTGAAAAAAAACGATGCGCCGAACCAGAAATGCTTCTGCAGCAACGCTTGGGCAACAGATTGTGAAAGAACGGATAAAACTAGAAATACGGCGATTCTTCCTGATGTAAGAAGTGAGTCTACTCTTTCTTTTGGTAGTTTTGGCATTTACATGATCATAGAGCACAATGTTCTGTGACTCTTCAAAAAACAGTAAAAACGCTCAAAAACGGCTGGCAGTTAATGAGTTAAAGATATGTTCACACTGGATGATGCCTACATCTAATGTCAATACAATATTTGCAGGGTCTTGGTGAGCCCTTCAGGTATAAAGACAATAAGAAGGTGATAGCTTCTTCATTATTTTGTTTATGCAGAAACAATCTATAACATAGTCAAACAGGACAAAATAGTCAACCCTGGTATGCAAGGACCATTTCTCCATAAATACTACCTCATTCAAATGGTTGAATCACCTCTTCAGCACACCCTCAAGTTCTGCAGAATCCTGTAAATGTAATCGTAAGGATAATAAATGCATAACAATGTGTTGTAGCTCTGTTGACCGGCTGGAGGTGCACATTCACGAACGAGAGGTGCTGCTTCCAGCCGTAATCACGGAAGTAGGGAGAGGTGCTTATGGTGTGATACATTTTTCCACCTCTAGATGGTGCCCTCTGACAAAAAACTCTGAATTTCTACTTTAAACTTTGGTTAGGACCTCATGAACATTTTCTATCTTGTAACTTAAAGTAACACATAACAGTTTCCTGCTCCTCCGCCCTACTGGTTGAAAGTGGAATTACAACTACCGTAAACAAGCAAACATGCAAAAGCCTGCTGTAGCTAGCGCTAACGAGCTAACACTAACATGAGCCAAGTCTTACTAAATAAGCCACAAATCAAAAAGATCCACACTGTTGGACAAACAATATTATTACTTACAAGTCCAGTAGCAACAAAGCCAGGTCACCATCAGCCCATGATTTATAGCCTTTTTCAGCTTCCTCAAACTAGTGTAGGCCACGCTGGTGTTTACTCCGGCTTTAGCTCTTTGCTTCTCCTCCAAAGACATTACTCTCTTACTTTTACTTACAGGCTCCGCCATGATGCCAACAGAAAAGCAAACATAGCTAACAGCCATAATGCAGGTATAAGAGCGCCGCCTAGAACACCTACCCGCTCCACAAAACCATTAAGTGCAGTATCTGGCCAGCAGAGGGCTGCAGAGTGGTGTCAGATATGAAACTGGTCAAGTTGCTAACCCAACAATCACTGAGATCAATGTTGAAGCTCTAGCTTAAAGTTTAAAGAACTATTTAGTGTTACTTTAAAGATGCACACCAATTGGCAGTGATCCAATTAATGTGCTAATATAGATCATGGAGAATGTAGAAGGGTCTTAAATATGATGAACAATGAAACAACATTTGTGCTATCAGTAGATTCCTAGTTTCCATCTGAAGTCTCTCTAAACATCTAAAAAGCACTTCTGAATCAAATACATTTACCAAGTTTAATGAGCTTTTTACGTTTCTTTAGCTACTTCTGCAACACATGACCAGTTTTGGGGGAAAGTCTGGAAACCACTGATAACTAGTACCTATACTCTGCCCCGATCTGGGCTCTGAGTCTGGTGGAACGAAAGTGTTTATGATCATGACACGATCAACCACGATCAATGAAGAAACCCCAAACCTGTTACATAAAAATACACTCTACTCAATAAAAGAGTCTCATGAATAAAGAACAATTCAGAATAAAGTGCAGTGTGCACTGACCTGCTTAGCTATATATGCAACATTAAATACACCCACATACAAACAAAACAGTCCCAGCTGCAAGCTCATTGCCTAGTAACTCCAGAGGTTTTCTCCTCTTTTTGTTTCAAAGGCAATAATTACAATGGAGAGTAGGTATTAAGAAAGTAAAGCTAGTACTTAAAGTGCCTATTTCCTCCAGTGTTTAATACTAATAACACATTGTAAGGGTTGAGGAGAGTAGTTAATGTAGGAAGCAGGAAAAAATGTTGGGAGGAGACGATGGTGGCAAAGATAGAAGGTACAGGAAGAGGGTGCAAAAATAGCAGGAAGGAAATGTACCCTTCAATGTTTTTAAAGGTTAAAAATTTTAAATTGTGTTTTATTTGATGACAGATTCACCAGAAATTTGCTTTCATTACACATTTTCACACACAACTACTATTTCAATACAATTAAAAAACTAAATGATAATTATTTTCATTCAGAAAATGGCGCCATTTACCCACAGAGCACCTCCACATTGTGACTATTGTGCCTGTATACTTAGAGACACATGAAAAGGAATGAAAAACAGGGTGAAGGAAATACTCGCAGAGAGGGAGAAAGAGACGTAGAAACCAGTAAGACAACGACGGAAAGAGTCCATTAACACACTTGTAAATGAAATCCAGCTATTTACCACACGCTGGGCCTCTCGAATTACTGACTGTGCTCAGGATGCAGATTGCAGCTGGCAATTAAAGATGAACCGTGCGCACAGACACAGCAAGATGCACACACACACACACACACACATGCACCAATATACGCTTGCATACACTTTCCCCGAGGCAGCAGAGTGGTGCAGATATACTGATCTCCATAGCAACAATCACAGCCGTGGGCGATGGTGACATGAAGATTGATTGTCATCTGAAAGCAGAGCTAAAGAAAGGCCGGCGTGGATGAAAAGGTGTTTGCTAACAGTGTTTTTTATTGTTGGAGGAAGTCGTGGCCCCAAGCTAGGGGTCTTCTTAAGGTAATGAACAGACGTAAGTGAAAGGATTCTTCCTGTCAGCAGCGAAGGTGGAGAGATCTGCTTATGTAACAGAGTGAGATGGTTACTCCAGATACATCCACAGGCCTCCTGTCCTCTCATGTCCTCTGTTCATCCCCTCCTCCTCCATCATCTCATCTTTTTCCGTCTGACCTCCTTCTCTCCCATCTTGTCCATTTCTCCACCAATAATCATCTTCCTCCTTTTTAACTCCTAACACTTACATCCATCCTTCAACACCACAGCTTGCAGAAGCACGGTTGCTTTCTGCATCCAGCCTTTCACTGGAGCTTAGAAGTTTTCTTCTTCCTTCCCTCTCTCCATCCTGCCTAGTTTTTTTTTTTGGCACTTGTTTTTCTTCAAATTTTTTCCTGTTATGTAAGAGAGACAGAAGTGGAGCAAGCTTCAAAGTGAATGGCAAAGCCGCCTTTTCCCCTGCTCACTTTGCTGTTCATGCATGTCATTCCAGTGCCAGCACGTACCTCCCCACCCATCCCTCGATCTCTGCCTGTCCTTGTCATTATTTTTTCACTTATTTATCCGTCCTTCATTTTTGTTTTATTGCATGTATATCTTTCACCTTATTGGGTCAAAACCTCAATTTTCAAAGCATTTATGGACGTGATGCATATGTCACATTTTTATCTGCCTTTGCCATTCTGATCTCACACGAGGGCGTAGAAAAACAAGAGTGAACAAGCAGATTTTGGGAGCAGAGATATTGTTAATAAAGAGACAGGTCTCATTATATGTGCCTCCTCCTCCTGTCTGTCCTTGTTGTATCAAATATAGAGTGATGTGAGGATGAGTGCGGAGCTCCTTTCCTTTGATTACCTGCCAGAGAGCCTGAGCATCAGAGGCAGAGGAGGTAAAAGCTATCATCCACTAAATTGTCTGTTTAAAGACAGCTCTGTGCTTAAACATGAAGAAACGCTCATCAGCTCCTGAGATAACACAATTACCGCCTGCATAAAGGTTGCAGATCCTGGCAGACACACACAGGCGAGGATGCACATGCACCAAACACATGAGTGACTGATTGAATACACACGCTGACAGTAAGCATAAAGCTGAGCTCAGGCTAGACAGACATGAAGCAGATCTGTGGCCCTTGTTGTGGACCTGACACACCAAGCTGAAACAAAAACCGACAGTCGTGTCAAGTCACATTGCCTCACATCCTCTAAGGAGCACTTCCAAAGACTAGAGCGGCCGTCACCTGAACGTCAGCACACACACACACAGCCTGCAAAGAAGCAATATGGACAAAAAGAAAGGTTTCTACTTTAGAAATACAACATACACACATCAGATACTTCATAAAACGTCATTGTGCTTTATCTAAAATGACCTTCAAAGATTTGTTTTAACTGATTTTAATGCAAGCAGGAGTTTGTGCACATAACATCAGGTGAGAGAGAAAAAAAAATCGATGCAAACATAAATGAACCAAAATCAGCCAGGAAGCAAAGAACTGAAACACTAGACTGAACAAATGTGTTTCTTTGGTAATTAAATAAAAAATGGGGGAAAGAGGGCAAGGAGGAGCCAAACAGTTTGTTATGAATCCTAAACAATCCAAGGACGACCTGTTGACCTGACAAAGGAAACCAGGGAGAATTTACAATGAGGGAGTGTTAAAATTACAAATTACATATGGAGCCAGCTGTGCTCACAGTAGCGGTTTTTGGTGCCCCAACGTCATGCCGGTGTGCGCGTCTTTTGAAAAACATAAGCACCGATCGGTTCCCTATCCCTCATTTGCAGGTCGGGGAGCAGCAAGGTGCGTTTGTTTCACTGCAAGCTGCAGAGGGAGAAGGGCAGGTCTGCTGAAGCGGCTGGAAATGAAACATCTAACCAGCTCGCAAAAAAACAAACACAAAATCGCCACGACAATATATAAGATCATAATTAGCACCGATGCATTTTCTAAATTATAAAATCTATTTTTAACAGCTGTTTGCACCCTCAGTTCGCCTGCTTGCTGCTGCCTGCACCTGTAGGGAGAGGTGTGAGATGATGGCGGGGGGCACGCAGCGGTGGCGTCCCCTTGCATCCTTACTCTGGCTTTCTTTATGCCTTGGAGCATAAATGCATCAAATTTTGTAACTAATAAGTTGGTCAAGTAAATCACACTAGTAACTATTGTTTTGTGAATAAAGCTGCATCTAGCCCCCTCTGCTGTCTGCATGGAGAATAGCACAATTACAAACACTACTCCAAACTCACCCCCTAGTCTTGCGGTTGGGGTGGGGTAGGGTGGATTAGTGTTTGTGTGTGTGTGTGTGTGGGGGGGGGGGGGGGGGGGGGGGGGGGGGGGGGGGGGGGGGGGGGGGGGGGGGGGGCGCGTAAATGAGGGTGTTTGCCCAGGGTACCAATCGGTCTAGGACCGCCCCTGTGCTCAGAAGAACCACCCACAGCATAAGTGAGGACAACAACATCGCCTGAATGAAACACATGCACATTTTTCTATTGTCATAGAGCTGTACATTGGTGTTTTTATTTATTTACGAACCCCATTAGTTCCCACCTTAGTGCTGGAGTTATTCTTCCTGAGGTTGGCTGCATTTTCAAAGCCGTTGGTGGTTTAATTTGTTTAACTGAGTCTTCAAAGTAAAAAATCTCTCCATCTTCAGTCAGACGCTTCTTCAGATCCGCTGCATCATAAACCGCTACTGAAGATCCGTTCTGCCCAGCTAGAACCAGGCACAATAACTATTTCAAGTGTATTAAGTGATGCTACTAAACCAGAGCATTTTTAAGTCATTTTGAATGAGTTGAATTGAATATTCTCCAGAATAAATTAGAAAAAATGGAAATCATCCATTTAAAAGCAGCCTGTTAAAAAACCCAGCTTAAAGTAAACCATCCTCATTTCCCTAAATTTAGTTTTGTCTAGTTGACAAGTCAAAGTGTTTTATTTATCAGCTACATTTTTACATAGCACTTCTTATTCTATGCAGTTATAAAGCTGTTTGTAAGTTGTTGATCCACCAACCAACCTTCTAACTCCTTTCACTTTAAAACTACATCAGCATCAGTTAATTACGACATTTAGATGATTAAAACAGTGTGCATTGATGCAATAATGGAAACAAAAAGTGTTTTGGATGTTTTCTTTTTACATATTTGCAGAAGTGTGACATATTGTTCATAAATCAGCCTGAATTTTCTATGACCTCCTCGGCTGTGGTGAGTAATTATAAGACAGGAACTGAACTGTTTTACATGCTTGTTTATTTGCAGCTCTATGCAGCGCTGCTTCTTGCCTCTACTTCCATTCCTTCCTGTTAGGCGTGTGTAGAGGCTGTTAGTCCATTTATCATTCTGCAGTCTTCTGCCCTCTTCCCCAGACTCGGTGATTGATGATGACCGTTCACACACTTAAACATTTAGCTTTGTTTTGCTGACACACTGCTCACCATGCTGGTCACCATTGGTTACTTAACGCTGGTACGGCTGCACAAGAGCAATAACATATCAGCGGGGTGACTTTAAGGGGGGTTCTGTGTGATTTTCATCTCTGTGTTAAATATAAATGTGTCAATCATCTCAAAAACATTTACATGGCTAAAGCCAACACAATCTGGTCTCTGAAAAACAAAAGTAAAAATGTTTTATCTCATTTAAAATATGTTATTGATGTTGTGTTTTATTTGTGCCTGAACATTTAGTACATTTATGTCCAATTAGTAAAAGAAAAATATGATTCATTCTGATTAACCCCATTTAAATTTTGAAGTAAGAGAACTAGTGAGATGCAAAGATGATAAAAAATGTAAAAAAAAAATAAAAAAAACAATAAATTATTCTACTGATAATTAAAAATGAGCAAAACCAAATATGATAATGAAACATTTAGCCTGTGCATCCTGACACCATTTTAATGGATGGAACTCAAACATCAAGTGCATAACTAACTACGACCACATTGAGCTCCATCACTGAGCTGACAGAAATAATGTGACGAGAGCGGAGGTGAAAGGGACTGTGAGGAACTGTAAAATGTGTGGAAGAGAGTGAGATATCAGCTGAAAGACGAGGACAGAGAGTAATTCTTAATGAAGTGGCTCGGCGCTGACCTTTAGTAACTCTCTGGAGCAAAGTCAATTTCACTTTCATCCTTCCCCATGGAAAGGTGGCACATTTGTTGTCACGGCTAGGTGTTCAAGCTTGAGAGTGTCCTCACTACTGTGTGGTTCTGCGAGATCCTCAAATCTCTGAGCACACAAGCAGAGGTCAGCGGGTGATGCGGTGAAGAGAAAAGAAAGGTAAAGGATAAAAGGATGTAGAGACATTCGGGGGGAAAAGGAGTACACCAACTCAGACGGGAGGTTAGGCATGAGAGGAGAAGACGGGAGGTGCTGTCAGCTGGGTTCATGTGGTACGTTACAATGGCAGAGCTACAGGAGAGCGGCAAATAGAAAAAAGCTTTTTAGTAGGAAAATGATGCCTCTGATTATTATAGTCACTGCTTTATTGTTGCTTCTGCATGATAGCGTCAGCATATCAACGTCACATTAATAGGGTTAATTAGAGTTAGCATAAAGATATATATATTTTTCATTTTACTAGATTATTTTAAGATTGACACTGTTGCTGTTAAAGACCCACTCCAATGAAAATCATGTTTTTTCTGTTTTTAACATGTTCTTGAGGCATTTTTCTTGTGCTACAGGACACATCTAAAGAAATATAAGCTCAAAATTGCATTTCTGAGTATTTCAGTAGCAGATGAAAAAATGCAGCTTAAAACTGACTGGGTTTGTGACGTCACAAACCCACTGGGCAGAGCACAAACTCCTAATTCACCCATCGGCCTGTATTCATGGAGCTGATGTAACACTAGCAGCCAGTGCTGCATGCTAGCACAGAGAGCTAGCATAAACAGAAAGCTCTCAACAGCCGGAAAAAGAGGGGCGGGGGGACTCCGCGCCAACGGCTCCACCCACAACCCAGAGGCGAATTTTTAATGAGCTTCTTCCAGTATAAACTAAGTACTAGAAAACAGCACAGGTTTTGTGATTTTGGCTAAAAACGGCATAATCATAGTTTAAAGACCACTGAGAACTATTAACACAGCTAAAACGATGATCGGAGTGGGCCGTTAAATGTCTAAGATGATTTTTGCCATTTGGGTTGTAAAAGTATCAAGCTGAGGTGATGAATGGTCACCAGGGGTGTGTGCAGCTATTTTCCTCTCAGTCTTAATTTCTGATGACTGTTTTAATAACAGTTTGTAACAAAAACATAAAAATGCTTCAGACACCTGTGATTATTCTAGGTCATGTTTAAAAATAGTTTGTTCCTGTCGATGGAACAAACTGAGAAAGACTTCATTATCAACATGAATTTCATTCAGATCTCATTTCCAGTGTTTTACTACCCAGTCCTACTTCTAGAGTGTATTAATGTTGAAACTAAGGTTGGGTAAGGTAGCGTTTAGACTTTCTGTGGGTCTGACACACACTGCCATTCACCAATCACAATCATTCTTACTCAGTTTGCAGAAGCAGGCCACAAGGGCTGCTGTTTTCCTAATGTCACTGGCTATTTGCTGTGTCAGTCAACAACATACTGCGCCACAATTTGTTGGAGCTACACTTGAGAATAGGGGGTGGGTCTTTTGCCCTGTCGGCCAATAGGTGCCTCAGCAGATTAGGGGGTTGTGACCCTTCACCTGTTGGATCAGGTAAGATGTTGATCAAATGCTTGAATCTAATATCAGGATTCTAACGTAGGATATGATGAGTAAGAGACACATCTCATGGGAATATTTTATGTTTTCAGCGGTATATTACCATGTTTCCGCTATAAGAGTTCCTGGAAATTTCTAGGAGGGGGAAAATTGACCGGAAGATACGATGGCACGATCCTCTCAGCTGTTGTGTCTCCATACAAGTTCAGCCCTTTCAGGACTTTGCTAAGACTTCAGCATATTGTGACTGCTTCAACAGCGAGTGATGTCCCTGATCAGCACCAAAAGGTGTCCACAGACATTAAAAGTTTTATTCTGTTGAAGTGAGTCATAATTGAATCCAGACCGGGAGAGCTGCTGTGTGAGGTAAAACGTGGAGTTTGATGACCAGGCGATTTTATGGCGCTCTAAGGCCCTGTCCACACGTAGCTGGGTATCTCCCAAAACGAAGATATTTCTGCCTGTCATCCACAACAAAAACGAATTTTTTTAAAAACTCCGGCCAAAGTGAAGATTAGCATATTTCTCTGTTTTCAGCGCTTCTGTGTGGTCAGAAATAACCGGAGTTTTAGGTTTCACGTCACTGTCTGCGACAAAAATGCTGACGGCCCGTGTGCGACCTGTGTTTACATTCCAACATGGATGCCCTCAGAGCTGTGCTCGCGTTATCAATCATCCAAGCGCTTTTTGACACTTGTTGACTTTATACTCCAAAACTATGTTTAAGAGCAATTCTACCTCCTTATCGGTCCACACAAGTGAGCTAGGCGCCATGTTTCATGTTTTGTTGAAGTTGAGCAGGAAGACAAAATGGATAGGATTCAGGGGAACTACTGCCACCTACAGGTCTGGCATGCCTATGAATGTGCTTAACAATGCACTTATGTGGTTACGTGTGGATGGAGTTTTATCTAAAAACGAGGTGGTGTGGATGCTATTTTTTGGGAGGGTGGATATTCGTTTTTAAAAAAACCCAGCTACATGTGGACAAGGTCTAAGACAACAAAGCACGGTGTGGGGGGGCTTTCCGAGTACCTACCCTTGTTCAGGTGTTCCATTGGTTCCTGAAATGGCATTTTCATTTTAAGCTAGGGGGAAATGGTCATTTCAGGATGGCCCGGTGAATTGGAGACATGCGCACGCTGCGAAGTTCCTACTAACTTCCAGCTGTTTTTTAATCAGAAAGCCCCTGACTGCCAGCATTTTTGAACGTTTTTACTGGTTTTTGAAGAGTCACAGAACATTGTGCTGTATAATCATGTAAACGCCAAAACTACCAAAAGAAAGAGTAGACTCACTTCTTACATCAGGAAGAATTGCCGTATTTCTAGCGTTATCCGTTCTTTCACAATCTGTTGTCGAAGCGTGAGCTGCAGAAGCATTTCCGGTTGGCGCATTGCTTTTTTTCACAGCAGCGTCCCAAAACGATCTAATTCATTGATTTTCTGCATCCTGATCACGTGATGTGTGACATACACGGATGAAGATCAGCTTTAGACACGTGATGTTTGTTCTCACGATGCGGGGGCTCGCTCCGACGCCCACCCCGTAAAAAATGCAACGACTATAGTCGTGAATGAGTTAAGATTACCCTGAAGTTCAAATAGAAACGGCCCTATTATGTTGGACTGTAGGACTTGTTGTGGAGTAACTATTTTATTGGAGTACTTATATTGGACCTTTGTGGCTGTAAAAAGACTATTTTTATTCAAGATAGCTCTGTTCTGTCAGTGATATAAGGCTTCAAACAATTAGGCACGATTATGAATTTCTGAGTGGTTTGACTAAAGCTATGGTTGTATCCTTGATTGCCATATCATTAGAATCACAAGACAAGAATAGCTTTCTAATGATGATATGTATATGTACATAGAAATGGTGTTGAAAAAAGACCCTGATTTGATGTGGAAGTTTAAAATGTCCCATCCTTAAGACTAATTAATAGGTCTAAAAAATACGATTGCAAAAAAACAGTTGGCGAAGGGCTCGGACTATCTCAGATGGTCGATAGAATCGTCCAATCGCCCGACTTTAATTGAAACACCCATGTTCTGGAGTGCTGTGGTCCAATCAGAAGGTGCAGATCTACTGTACAGATCTTTGGTGTCTGCAGATGTGCACATCTGTAAAGAAGAATAAGTGAGATCAGAAAGGAAGCCTGAATGTGTATAAGTTATACTTACATCCTAAAACTAATAAATCCTCAAGCTGAACACTTAACAACAAATTATAAATATTTGGCTCAAAATAAGAATCTGGTATTTAGTTAAAGAATTACATCTATGTGTATTTATGTGTGTGTGTGTGTGTGTGTGTGTGTGTGTGTGTGTGTGTGTGTGTGTGTGTGTGTGTGTGTGTGTGTGCATTAAATAAACTTTCTCACAATTCATGGTGAGATGCAGCATAGGTACAAAACTGAACTTCCTCGTGCTTCCCCTCCACAGTTGTTGGTTCCTGCTCTCTGAAATAATGGATTCTAATTCTTTTCCAGAAGACTGCACACATCTGCTGGCTTTGGGGGTCGGTAAAATTCTCTATCAGTTACAATTATCCCACGGTTTGAGAGGAATGCGCTGCAAGCGCGTGTGTGACCCATCCACCCCGAGTAGTGCAGGGGTGTGCAAATATCTGCTCGGGTGATTAAGAGGGAGAGCTGGCGAGATGCTCAAAGTGAAGTGCTGCGTAAGCATGAGCCGAATCCCTTAAGCACACTTACTGCGCTGGTGCATCCATGACAAATCATCCGGAGGGAATCAACACCGGGCCGGGGAGTCTGTTTGTGGATGATTCTGTTTTAAATTTGGTGCTGGAGAGTGTGTAATATGCCACTTATTTTAAGTGTGTGTATTTTTGTGTACTCCCATCAAACCAATTCCAGTACTGAGACACAGATTTAGCAACCCAGTGACATAAATTCTCCACTTAACCAGGAAGAACTGGAGGTGTATGTCATCATTTCACCACTGCAGGACAGCATAAAATCTGGCAAAATAAGTCTAACTGGATGGTTTCTGACACGAGTTCAACCAACTGACACGACCTTTGATTTTCTTGTTTCTAGGAACCACATTGGAAATATTCAGCTGTCCAAAAGTAAATATTTTAACAATAAAAACAGGACTTCTCCAGATCTGATTTACAGCTGATTGTTTCAGTTTTCAAAAGGTTAAAAACCACCAAATGACGTCATTTTTCCTGGTAAATATGAGAGATTGTCACATTTTACTCACTTTCAGAATCTGTTGATACCCATCATCAGTGGCGCCCTCATGGGGTGGCCATGGCCACCCCTAGAAAATTGCTGGCCACCCCACTGGCCACTCCAGGGAAGACCAGTGTTCTTTATTAAGTCACATTAATGTTCAAACCATAAATGTATCTTATTTAATGAAGACATGTAAAACTCTATAAAATTATACATTTAATGAATAAATAATCAGCTGCTCGCCATTTTCAAAACAAAAGTTTCAATCATCAGAGTTTTTGTGGATGTTTTAGTGAAGAAACAACAGATGAATTAAGCTGTTTTAAAATTATAAAATAAATGTTGAAACAACATATAAAATAACTGTTTCAAATGTTTTTTCTAAACATTTTGAGTTTTTCAAATTTGATGTAAGTGTGTTAGATGCATATTGTTTATAAGGAGCATTTATTGCATCACTACAGGCGAAACTTTCCCAGAGTTACCATGAGGATCAATTTGATGTGCCACCCCAAAATTTACTCTGGCCCCATGGCCACCCCTATGAAACCTTTCTGGGGGCGCCACTGCCCATCATTCTTTGCATTAATGCTGTTTAGAAATTATTGAAGCTTTAAATGTTCAAATATCAAAGAGCATGTTTGCTAATAAGCTAACTAGCTAACATCAGCAGGTTTTCTTTAGCCTAGTGAACTAGACCAAATTCTTGCTTTGCAGAGTTTGGTCTAGGCACGCTTCATAGGAACCCTCGCAGCCTGTGGCTGTCCAATCACAGCTCGCTATAGTTTTGGTTGGGCCAATCACAGCGCTCTATATTTTGGGCCAATCACAGAGCGGGAGTAGCCGATGACGTCAGCGCTGCGGCCGTGAACCCAAGCAACATGGCGGCAACTCAGGAACCACGTTCGTTTGAAACGGCTTTGTCATCAACATTGGATTATTTAGACTCCAACGTGGGTAAGTCTGTCTGATATACTTAGCAGCTTCTTATTTTTATCAAACAAAGTAGTGCAATGTCCCAGTACACCTGATATTCGCGTGTTTTTCATACAAAAACGACAGAAATCATTGATGTTAGACGCCATTAAAGCCTCCCGCTTTTCCGTCGCCGTGATTACGTCACGTTGTTCGTCACTCTGATTGGTCCTAGCGCTATCCAATTGCGTGCTGACATTTTGAAAGACAACCGTAGATCCCGCCTCACGACTGAGAGCTGTCAATGGTTCGTGGCCAGACTATATATACACATATATAGGATGGCTTGCCAGGCTAGGTTTTCTTTACAAAAAGGGAGAAATGTAATAAAAATCATTGCTAACAGTTCCAAATGTTTACACATGGTTTTAAAAATTGTATAAATGTATAAAAATTATGAAACTTTCCATTTGACTTGTCTGCTCACAGACTCCCTGCATCACTAAGTCAGTCACTCTATTCTGGTGGTTCTGCTTTATCTGGTTCTACAACCCACTCTTCTTTTTAACCTCCTGGTGCACTGATTCAGGTTATTATGGGATATATCCAAAATCCACATGTCTAGGATAACAACTATTCACTGCTCACATAAATGAACCGACACATCGAGCTGGTTGACTCCAGACCAACACATAACTAGGCATGTTGTATTTTATAATGTGGCTGAATCGGACACAAAGACCCAAACATCCAAGGAGACTTCTGTTACAACCTAATAAACAGTTAAAAGTGACTACAATTGCTTCTTTGTGTTTTTTCAGCCTGCATGCTCTGAACTCTTCTCTCTACAAGGATCTCAGTTTTTCCTTCTCATGCCCATTTTGTGGTAAAATCTTTGCAGCATTCTTGTTGACTTTTCATCCACTAGCCCCCTGCTGAGTGTCTTCTGTGAGAGATTATGTAACATAAGCATTTGATTTACATCTGTGTGTGTGTGTGTGTGTGTGTGTGTGTGTGTGTGTGTGTGTGTGTGTGTGTGTGTGTGTGTGTGTGTGACGTTAGCTAGGATGAAGGCTGTCTCAGACCTGCACTGGTTGCAGCAGTGGAGGAGATAAAGAGGCTCTGTGTTTCCCGGCACTGTTGCAGATTTATCTCCCTGCTTAAGGCTCTGATTTTATTGCCCGGCCTGCATCAACTGGATACCATGTCTATATTTTTATTTTTTCTCCTTCTCCTCTCTGCTTGCCACAAACCTTTAGGGACAGACATCTTTCTATGCACATTTGGGTTGCTATAAATCTGCCACATTGCTCCATAAAGCTGCTTAGGGCATGGCTCAACAAATATTAGGGAAGAACAGAATAAATAGATAACTAAAAAAGAGAACCCCTCATTTGGAGGGAGAGACAACATGTCTGCTCACAAAACGAAGCCCTATTTTAAAATATTTACCTCAGAGTGCTTTGGACTCTGCTGGGAGTCTGTGGGAGCTCACTGCAGAAAACAGCACACTTTCTGTCTTCTCACTTCTGCTGATGGGAGGGCCTGTCTGGCTCTGCAGCGAACTAGGAACAACTTGTGCTACTTCAGTATTAGCCCATGTATATGGGGTGCCATTTGTAAAGTCAAAGAGTCATGATTTAACAGCAGTATTTTAGGTTATTTAGCCTATCGTAATAGAAAAAAATGTGAGTTAATTTTTCATAGTCATATTTTCACCACGTTATTCATACATCTATAAATGTTAAAGTTCCCAACTAAATATTTAGTTTGTAAGCTAAATATTTATTTAGAGTTAAATATTTAGTTTACAAACTAAATATTTAGTTTACAAACTAAATATTTAGGTCCGACCTAAATATTTAGTTTGTAAAATAAATATTTTATTTTTTAATATTTAGTTTACAAACTAAATATTTAGTTTACAAATTAAATGTTTAACTCTAAATTAAATATTTATTTTCCAAAATAAATATTTAGATCCTAATTAAATATTTATTTTGGAGCTAAACGTTTAGTTTGCAAAATCAATATTTAGGTTTATTCCCAAAATAAATATTTAGCTGGGATCTAAATATTTAGTTTTGAGTTAAATATTTAGTTTGTAAACTAAATATTTAGCTCCAAATTAAATATTTAGTTTGTAAATTAAATATTTATATTTCAAACTAAATATTAGACCTAAATATTTAGTTTGTAAAATACATATTTAACTCGTAATTAAATATTTAGCTTGCCAACTAAATTTTTATTTGGGAACTTTAACATTTATAAATGTATGAATAACACGGTGAAAATATCACTTTGAAAGATTAACTCTCTTTTTTTCCTTCTTATGATAGGCTAAATAACCCAAAATATTGCTGTTAAGTTATGACTGTTTGACTTTACAAATGGCACCCCATACATGTAAACAGTTGGTCGTGTCCAACATGGCCGTGGAATAGCATTTCTAAAAGTCACATCGTCAGGATTATCTGGAGCTTAAAGAAACACCAAACCTCAGAAAACATGCAAAAAAGTTTCAGAAACATCCTTTAAAGAGACACGAGGGTTTCTTGTTGCTCTTTTAAGGTCTAGCCACATAAGTTATGAATATTTTTGGTATGTCAAGGTCACATTTATTTTTTCACACGTGCTTAAGATAATTTTCTCCCTGTAGAAGCCATTCTGCTTTAGATTTACAGGCTGATGTTTGATTTCTGGGATCTTAATTTAATCCTTTCTTCCTCCTCCTGGTGAAATGTTCATCTGTAACAAAAGCCCACAGCATGACTGGGTAAGCCAAGTGCTTAAGAGTTTGAGAGCTTTTCTTTTCAAAATAACAGTGCAGCCAAACAGCTCTTTGCTGTTTGAAGTCCACAGGACCCATTTATGAAATGGACCAGGCTTTTGTGTAGAAGTACTTTGGAAACTCTTGATACTCGAGGTATTTCTCTCTTTTTGGGGGGTCTTTTGTGTGAAGGTGATTGTCCACATTTGGGTTTCTTAGCAGAGGGTTGCAACACCTCTCAAGCCTGATGATCTTGATTTTGCCCAAATACTGTAGTAATAAAATCCTTGAAGTAGCTCTCACATCATCATCATCATCATCATCATCATCATATCGTTGTCATCGTTGTTATTATCATTATCATCATAATCATCGTCATCATATCATTATTATCGTCGTCGTCATCATTATTCTCATAATCATCATCATCATTATCATATCATCATCATCATCGTCGTCGCCGTCATCATTATCCTCATAATCATCATATCATTATTATCGTCATCGCTGTCATCATCATTATCCTCATAATTATCGTCATATCATTATTATCGTCGTCGTTGTCATCATTATCATCATCGTTGTTGTCGACATCATCATCATCATATCATTATTATCGTCATCGCCGTCATCATCATTATCCTCATAATCATCATCATTATCATCATATCATTAATATCGTCGTCGTCGTCATCATCATCATCGTTGTCGTCGACATCATCATCATCATCATCATACCATTATTATCGTCATCGTCATCATCATCATCATCATCACCATCATCATCATCATATCATCATTATCGTCATCATCGTTGTCGTCGTCATCATCATCATCATTATCATCGTCGTCATCGTCATCATCATCATCATCATCATCATTATCATTATCATCGTCGTCGTCGTCATCATCATTATCATCATCGTCGTCGTCGCCGTCATCATCATTATCCTCATAATCATCATCATCATCATATCATTATCGTCGTCGCCGTCATTATCATTATCCTCATAATCATCATCATTATCATCATATCATTAATATCGTCGTCGTCGTCATCATCATCATCATCGTTGTCGTCGACATCATCATCATCATCATATCATTATTATCGTCATCATCATTATCATCAGCATCATCATCATATCATCATTATCATCATCGTCGTTGTCGTCGTCGTCATCATCATCATCATCATTATCGTCATCGTCATCATCATCATCATATCATCATATCATCATTATCATCATTATCACTATTTTCTCATAATCATCATCATTATCATCATATCGTTAATATCGCCGTCATCATCATCATCGTATTCATCATCATTGTCATCGACATCATCATCATCATCATATCATTACTATCGTCGTCATCATCATCATCATTATCATCATATCATCATCGTTGTCGTTGTCATCATCATTAGCATTGTCGTCATCGTCATCATCATCGTCACATCATTACTCTCTAAAGTCAAGTCAAGGATTGGGTTCCTGTACCGCATCAGGTCATCCTTTACTCATTCTGCAAAGCAAACCTTGGTCAAAATGACAATCCTTCCCATCTTAGATTACGGTGACATCATTTATAGGACTGCTTCCAAAAAAACTTCTTCATAAACTCGATGTCATTTATCACTCAGCAATCCGTTTCGTCACTGGTGCCCCTTTCACTACTCATCATTGTGATCTGTACTCACACGTTAACTGGCCATCACTCCATTCCCGCAGGTTGTTACATTGGTATCAATTTATATACAAAACAATCATCGGTAGAACACCATCATATCTTCGCTCATTACTCATCACTTCCAACAACCAGCGCATTTTACGTTCCAGTAACCTAGTCTCTATGGTTATTCCCAAAGCTCGCACCTCATTCCAGTTTGCTGCTCTCAACGGCTGGAATGAACTGCAAAAATCACTAAAGCTCACTACCTACGTTCCATTATCTCCCTTCAATAATTCATTGCAATCAATAGTTTCTGAGTACTTACAGATTGTTTTAAGTCTGTTTTGATGGCTTGTACGTATTATATATGAGAACAGTCCTTTGTCTTTATGTCTAGCTGTTTTATCTTATTTTTATCTTGTATTTTTTTTATCCTATCTGTTTTTTTGGTGTAAAGCTAACTATGTGTCTGTTGCTGCTGCCTCTTGGCCAGATCGTCGTTGTAAATGAGAATGAGTTCTCAATCGACTCATCTGGATGAATAAAGGTTAAATAAAAATAAAATAACATCGTCATCATCCTCATCATTGTTGTCGTCATCATCATCATATCATCATCATATCATTATCATCATCATCGTTGTTGTTGTCATTGTCGTCATCGTCATCATATCATTATCATTGTCGTCATCGTCATTATATCATCATCATATCATCATTATCATCGTCATCATATCATTATCATTGTCGTCATCATCGTCATTATATCATCATCATATCATCATCATCATCATCATTATATCATCATCATATCATCATTATCATCGTCATCATCATCATGTTTTCTCAGCTTGGTGAATCTCGTCTCATTTCTTGGTTTCTGAATTTCAGAAAGTTTGAGGACATCCAAAGAATGTAGACAATCGTCTGAACAAGCTATGGTCTGACACTCAGTGCAACAAAACCTTGAGGTGCCAAAACTTTCCACAATGCTTTGATTTTTGTAAAGTAATAAAAACACTGTTGTTGATTTAAATGTTAAATTGAATGTTCTGTTTTGTATCTCTGTTGGTCTTTCGATCCTTTCACCATCAGCAGAAACAATCTACGTGTGAGAACTCTGTGATCTCCGGTTTAGATGCTTCTCTCATTCAGACTACTCTCACACACATCCAAGTCTTATGAAAGTGCACCTGCCATTTATCACCCACGTATCCACAACAGAGCACACCAACACACAGGATAAGGAACGAATCATTAATCACGCAGCAAACAGAAGAAAGAGCTAACAATGAAGGTTTAAACAATTGTGAGACAGTTTCTGGGGGGAGGGGGTCTTTCCTGAATATCTCAGAGGAATAAAGATGGAGACAAATGACACCAACAGCTTAAGGGCCCACATTGTGCACCCTGTTCATGCATGGGTGTGAGTAGGCTGACATGTGAAGCTGAGGCTGTCAGTTTATCAACAGCAGCAATTTTTCACCCTTGATCAGCCAACCGTGGAGGCATTTCAAATGAACTACCTGCATTCCAGCTGCATCAGATAAAAGACAAAAGGTGAGCACTCAGTAAATTATTGGACCTTCTTTCCCTTTGTCTCCATACCTTTCTTTCTGTCACAAACTCTTCCAGCCCTCTGTTTTTCCAGACCTCTCAGTCTTGTCTGATTGGCTTCACCATGACAGACACATTAGCCATTCACAGAGCGGCGAGCGCCATGTGGACAGCGGACTGTGCCCAGAACTCCAGCAATATGCTGTCACAGGAAAAAAAAACAACAAACAAACCATTCGCGTATACTCTCTTCTGCATGCATTCCCACGTGGTAGTCCCATTGTGACCCCACGTCAAAAGAGACAAACAACGCCGACAGAAAGCGGCCGCCTCTCAATGTGGCGAGCCAGTGTATGGAACCCTGGCACCATATGGGCTCTCCATTGTTGACGAAACAGCCTCAGGGATATTAGCACCCATAATTTGCATATGCGGGAACCACTTTTGCAATTGTTTTTCTTCTCGCTATCTCTCCAGCCAATAAAAGTGCCATCATTGATCTGCATGAGACGCCTGGAGGTGTGCTGGAGACCATTTGTAAAGTCATCCATTTCCTGTCATTTGGAAACAACTCACACACGACTGACAGCAGCTGGAGGAAGTCCCGCGATGATCTTACCTAGCTGCAGCTCCATGTTGCTTATCTTGTTTTCCGTGGGAAACAGGATCTTCGGTGGCTTGTCGGTCAAAGGAGCTGGAAAGGAAAACAGACGTTACTTAGGAAAACAGTAACAATACAGACAAACCATACAGCGCAATGGAGATTCCTAATTATTCCTTCATGTCTTGATCAAACAATCGATAAAACCTATTTAAAAAGGTAGTGGGTATGTTTTACATATCTGTTGCATTTTTCAATCCCAGTTCGGATGTCTTCAGACTGTTTTCCACTCTCCTGACCTACTTGTAATTACTCAGGCATTACTACTTCACCTAGAACATGGCCCTGTTTAATCTGTCTAAGTGTTAGGTATCGGAAGAGCCATCATGGAAAGTGTGTGTCTCAGTAAGAGGGAGCAGCTGATGCTCTAATGATGCTAATCATCCATACGGTGGATGTCAGACCTGCTGCTTAAGCCTCCTCTCAGAGGAATGTCAGAGCACGCTGCAGGTTTATTGTTGTTAAAAGACTTTCTGTTTTCACTGACAGGTGCTGTACTTTTTAAAGTTAAGGAACTTTAAAAGAGCGGAAAAGGTTTATTTTAATAAAGAGATACAAAAGGGGGAAGATAAAGGGAGGGTATGTCAGCATTTTAGATGAGGTACTCGATTACCCAGAAAAAAATATTAAAGTTTCAGAGCTGCAAAGTTGGATTGGCACACTGACTTTACAATACATTGCAAATATACTAAAATCACAATATCAATATCATAAATGCATCCAATTAACTGCAGACTCAAATTACACAAAAAATATTAAAGGTTTTATATCATGCAAAATTCCCTTTTTGGAGCTTTTAACCATGTCATGTTGTTATTTCCTTATGAAAACACCCCCAATGCAGTTTTTGGCTTCACACATGCATTTTCCTGTCTCAGCTACAAATCGTCTGCTGTCTGCCCAGCAGACTGCTGACAGTTGGAAGGGGTTGTTGCTACATCATCTCGACCCATCCAGATAGTCTTGGGTCCAGATCTCTCCTCAGCCTGGACTGTAAACACTAACGCCCAGTCTATCCGTGTAGCTAGCAGGAAGTTTAATCTCCACAGCTGTAAAGAAGTGATTTCTTTCTTATCTAGTCTGCACTTTAAATAATGCCTAGAACCCAGAAATGGATTTTTGTCTGCAAGATGAACAGGATCCCTGTCCAGTCTTCCTGAAGAATCGGCAGAAATAGTTAGATTTTATCTTCAGGATAAAAAACTGAATGTGACCGTGATTTCACAGACTGCTTGGTAAACCACCGCAAGTACCAGAGTAGGTTTCAGAAGGATTACTTCTTCAAACTGGCACCATTCCAACGTTAAAACCACCAAACTGGACAGTCAGAGTTGTGAGTACAAGTAAAATGATAACCGCTAGCTGCTAGCTGAATGGTTATAAAGATGATTCAGGCTGGGAATCTGCTGCTATCTCAGCTGCCTTTTCTATATTTGTGTGTGTGTGTGTGTGTGTGTGTGTGTGTGTGTGTGTGTGTGCATGCACGTGGGTGTTAGCAGTGGAATTCATACGGGGGAGGCGGGGTTTGATCTAATTCAAGCATCTTATTTCCAGTTATAAGTAATGGTTCACAATAATAACTTATATTTCATAAAACACAACATCTCAATAGTGCAAACAGTAATATTTTATCATATATTGTGCCTACTCTTGCTCTGGAAGGTGTAAAATAGCATCAAACAGGTCCATTAAGCATAAAAAGTCAATTATTATCAATGTTTTTTGGCCCTAAATCATATGCAGTTAGAAAGTCTGATTATTATTGCCCCTTAAATGGTACTACATTGTTAAGGAAAATGCCACTGTGGGTTGTGCCAATGAAAACCCTATTTTTTTCTTTATTTGAGTCTCTGGTACTCTAAGAGCATACTATCAGGTGTGGACCCCATGTCACATGCATAAACAAGGTCTGGATAGGGCTGCTGCATAATGCAACTTCAAGCTATGACCAGGATGCTCCTAAGAGAGACTTCAATAATCTTATCCAATAAAAGACACTAAACATGAATAAATAACAGAATAAACAGAGATCTGAGCCCACAGACTCAACTACTGCTCAACCCGCAAATGCATTTTCTTTATAAATATGGCTCAGTTTAAAAAGAACTGATCACACGTTCTAATGGTTTGAGGTTTGTTGTCATTAAACCTTAAAGCAAAAAAACAGTCAACTAAAGACATATGTCCCCTACTGACTCACCCTTTCACATTCTACTCATTTGTTTGTGTCATTGTTGGGAGAACAACTTTTACATCCGGTTCTAATTGCACGGGTATTCTGGAGGTAAACTGGTATTCCTGCAGGAAATGTCCAGAAGTAATGCTGCTGACGCCAATATTAATATATGAGTAAATAACCAGAGGTTGGAATGAGTCTTTTTTTTGCAAGTCCCAAATTAGTCTCAAATCTGACAATTTTTTCAGTTAATTACAGAATAATGAGAAATCGTTTCTAAAAATTACAAACAATTTTTAAAAATGTAGTTATTATAGTGGATGATGAGCACACTGTAGTTGATCCAAACATAAAAGAACAATATAGTTGAATTTAACCAAAGAAAGCTGACCTGAACCTGCTGACTTGAAAATACTTTAAATTGAATACAGTTTACTGCTGCCTACAGTCCCCCAAATCTTATCCCATCACAATAACTTTCTGTCTCCCTGCGTCATTTCTGCAAAGCATAGGTGGCAGGCAATAACCGTCTTAACGTTGTCCTTGCCTATGATCTGTTACATATAGCCTAGCAGTAATTGGGATTGTGAAAACAAGCAAGCAAAAAGCGCTTGGATGATCGATAATACCAACACAGCTCTGAGGGGTCGCATATGTGATGTTAGAGCATTTTGGTCGCGGGCGGTGATGTTATGGAACCTAAAACCCGGTTATTTTCGTCCACAAGCAAATGCTGACGACGGAGAATTCACAGATCTGTACCTTGGTCTGAGTTTTTGAAAGAATCGTTTTTGGTGGCGTTTATCATCACTTTCGTGTGAATGAGCGGCCAAACCGTAAAAAGATGTCTTCGTTTTGTGGGATACCCGCCTACGTGTGTAAAGGACCTGAGATACATGACTGAGAATCTACACTTTCATTAATATTTCATCAGAAAGTTCTCACATAATTCTGTTTTCGCTATAGAAGTGCAAAGTGTTGAAAAGTCCTCTTCTGTGTTCGTATCTGTTTTCAGGAAGAGAAACATGTTCTGCTCTAATGATAACTAATTTAGTGAAGCATTGATAGACATGCACGGTTAATAATCTGCCAGTTTATGTGACGCCTCCTTTTAGACTTAAATCTTCATGTTTATCATGTTTTGGTTTTTCTGTTGCTGCAGCGTGGTGTCTGACATATCAGATGTAGCACCTGCTTGTATGTAAATAGTGACTGAAAGGCTCAGTGGCTTCTATGAGAGGGGCGGTCACGGGCTTTTAGGTTCAACTGTTTGCTCTGTTAATAGGTAATCACACAGCACAAATTACTCTGGATACTGATACAATTTTAATTACATATCAAACTGCTACACATAATTACACAATGGGTGATCCTATAGCTAATTATGAGCCTGGAAAACAAATGAGGATGATCGGTGTCTGGAACATAAGAGAGGAGACGGATGTGGATAGAAAATGAAATAACAGAGGAAAACTGGTGAATTATTGAAAAAATAAATAAATAAAAAAAGCACACACAATTCACTCACAAGAACACCAACCCCTGTAATTTTATACAGTTGTACACTTTTTTTTTTACCTCCACTGACACATTACATTTCTACATAATATACAACTCATCTATTTGAAAATCCTTTTAAAAAATGAAGATCTTTCTAATTTGCTAATCTGGAAGATGTCAAAAACAGTAGGTTTTATTTTTTGTTCTTATCATAAGAGCACGGTCATTTTAAAATCTCTTTCATATCATATTATATTTCATATTATAAATATATATATTTCACCCCACCTTAAGTCTGCTGGAGATAGGCACCAGCCCCCCGCGACCCTGCATAGACAAGCAGGTATAGAAAATGGATGGATGGATATTGTAACAGGTGAATATGAAGGTAAGCGGTGTGCTGCTCTTGGATCAGTTTCACAGCACTTGGAAATGCGCTTCATTGAGGTTTCAGGTGATTAAAGAGGATCTGCGTGAATCGTGTGTATGTTGGACAACATGTTGGTCATGTTGGCGCAGCGAGGGGCTGTGAGAGTAAAAGCGTTGTGATCAGTCATCCACATTCCTAATTCTGCTTGGTGGTGAAGCTCAGTGGACTTTCCAGATGGATTATTCCGGGTGACCAACTGAAGGCAAACAGCAAATTATTGAATTAAGGACGGAGCTGAGATACTTGGATCACTGGGCTTCTTCTGTTAGCCGTTCCATTTGTGGAGGATTTGCATTAGAGAACGAGCAAATTGGTTACAAAGGTAGAAATGAGAGGAAATCAATTGTTCCAGTGGCTGTTGTGAGATCAGGTCTGACACACTTCACAGACGACACACACACACGTGCTCGCACGCATGCAAACACACACACACTTACACATGCATTGCTTTTTTCTGGGTCATAAAGTTTTTTCTGTTTCTTTTTAAGCCAGAAAATAAAGGAAAATTGCAAGTTTCTCAAAGTGTTCAGACAGAATGAAGCCTTAAATTTCCATATAATAACAGTGACCTTCCTCTGCACCGTAGTCACCTTTGAGCCACTTTCATTTTACCCGTGATGGCACAATAACCTTCCTATACGAGTTCCTTATAAAGCCTCTGTGGATACAGGATTCAATTCCAGACTTGATCATCTATCGCATAAAAGAAGCTGTGCAGCGAGCGTGTTGGTGTCATCTAGAAGAAGCTAATAAAAGCAGTAATATTAATTCTTAAACTACCCCCCCCCCCACTGTTCAGCTCTGCTCTGCTCTCCAAGAGCCTCAGAAGAGCTGGAATAAATTAACATCAAAGCCAAAGACGAGTGTTTTATTTTACTAAACTGCCTCCACAAGTTTTTCTATCAAAATCATGAAATCAAACATCTAATCACAAAAAAAACTAACAATTGGCCTCCTTTGACTAAATGGTCATTTCAAACAGTTCTTTCTGAGTTCATCTGATGATGCAACGTGTCGCCCACCGAGCCACTCAAAGGGAAGCTCCAGCTGTGAGGCTTCAGTAATCAACATCTTTTTGTGAAATAAGAATAAAGGAGGAAATTAAAAGTGCCTGCCTGTCAGTTCGCTCCTCATTCGCAGAATACGTTAACTAACCATTAGGAACTACATTCAACAATTCATTACCTAATAAGTGCGACATGGAGAGCAATTAAAAATGAATTTGCTGAAGAAGGAAACTGGAAGAAAAACTGAAAGATAAAAGAGAAGCGAGAAGGCAGGAACAACTGACAGAGACACAAAACGAACAAGACAGACTGAGAAATGTATTATTGATTGCCAGACGTTTGCCATCATTCTGCTTTCTGCATGTGTGTGCGTGTGTGTGTGTGTGTGTGTGTGTGTGTGTGTGTGTGTGTGTGTGTTTTCCCCTCAAAACTGAGGCTCATTTTAAAAATCTGTATGCAAAAACTTAAGGGAGAGTTTTATTGTTTATTTGAAGGATTACAGGAAAGGAGCAACGTTACAAAAGCAAGAAAAGGAGCCTCTGTGTGGGCAGAAGGAAAAAAAAGGTGCTCTTTCGGTTTCTTTAAGGCTCACTTTTCTGATGATAAGTGATAAATAAGCCCAGGAGGGAACTGGATTTTCTGAAATAACACATCCAGTTCTGACTTATTCCCTGTTCACATTTGAAATCCATGCAGTGAATCCTGTTTATGTTCAAACAGAAAGCCCAAATAGGGTCCATTACAGAAGGAACAATTTGAATCAGGTAGTCTCAAACAAATGTTGATGTACAAACTGATCTTTTTACAAAGTCCAATGAAAAATTTCAAGGAAATGTTAAGTAAATATTTGCTTGAGCTGCTGCAAAATGTTTGTATTTTTTGTGCTGCCAAGTGGGTCTCTACTGCCTCTTTAAACACTCAAAACATAAAACAAATCTATCCTTCTATTTTCTATCAATGTCTGGTTTTAAGAATTGTGCCTAAAACAAGCCGTTTGAAAAAGTCCCCGATTGTGATGTCACAAACAATGAAATTAGCATAGAAACAGCTCTCACATGCAGGAGGGAGCTGCTGCTGGAGGAGTAGCACCTCTTCTCCTATCCCCTCCAAGATATCAGAGCTTCTCAGCTTATAGCAGCTTGTGAGAGGGAGGGGTGGGCGTGGCCAGCAGCTTGTTTTCTTAAAGTGACAGAGCCCTGAAACGGCTCATTCTGGAAGGTACTGAAAATGTCAAGAATAAAACAGCTGAGATCTCTTTATGTGAGAGGGATTTAGTACAAAGAACTTCATAAACATGGACTATAAAACTATAATAACTTAAGAAAATGAGTTATGATATGTCCTGTTTAAGATGGCATCAATAGGTTTTGGTTGCAGATGCACTCAGACAAGCTGTAGCACACAAACTGTTTCTACAATAGCTAAAATAGAAATGATTCCTTTTACAAAAACATCCACTTAATGCCTGCAGGCCCTTCCTCCTTTTGTAGGTTTTTATCTTCGTCAGTAGTTGCATTATTCTGTCGAATAATTCAGCAACACAGTATCTCAGTTTTCCCATAAATTACATGTAACATATAAAAAGCAACCTTATTAGGAATGTTCCAGACCCTCAGAAAGATATTTATGCAGGATAATGGAGTCATTTGTATTCGGAGGTAGTGGCTTAGGTGGGCAGTTTGTAAATGCAGACACTATTTGAAACAAATAAGAAATATTTCATTGGTCCATTGTTTAAAGCACTGTAAGCAGAGATGTGAAGGTGAAAGATGAAAAAGAGTCTCAGGTAACCTTCTCAAGAGGTAATAGTCTCCCTTGTGCGTGAATGTTGAGCAGAAAAATAAAACACAACGTAAAATACCGACTTAAATTAAACTGTTCATAGATTAAATAAAAGCACTGAACTCATTTGCTTCTCTTGTTGATGTGACGACTTCAAAGTAAGAGTCTTAATTTCATTAAGTGAAAAGCATCAAAATCATTAAACAGGTACAGGAAGTGAAGGACTGATGCAACAAGAACACACACACACACACACGCACGCACACACACACACACACACACACACACACACACACACACACACACACACACACACTGTTCCCAATCATCTCCTGGTGGACCAGAGTGTTGACACATATGGTGCCCTTCTCTCTGCTGTGTTACAGTATGACTGTTCCAGTTGCCAGATGCTCCATGCAGAACGACTCACACTTGGAGCTAAGACCCAGATTAAGCAGTTTATACAATCTTTAAATTAAACAAGAAGATCAGAAAACTTCAAGAACATGTTGAACACAAGATCAGGAGCTTGAGAGTGAACTCACCTTCACCACATGAGAGAAGGCGCTGGAGAGCGTAACAGCGTTGCCACCATATTGGATGGGTCCCTCACTCTCCAAACCCAACTGGAGTCAACGCAGAGTGAGCGACCATTTTGTGTGCAGCGTACGGTTGCAACAACTGGCGCACTATTGAAAACAGATCACGTGGGACCTTCCTGGGACTTTTCTAGCCTACCTGTTGGGATTTTATATTTTAAATTTTTTTATTTATTTTATTTTATTATACTTATATTTTAACTATCATGCCATACCATGTGTCTGATTTTGTGAAAAAGCATAATAAAAAGTGTTTTTTAGTTTCCTCAGTAGAAATAAATGCACTATGGGCGAATGGAGACCCATCCAAGATGGCGACCGGCCACTACGGCAGCTCCAATAGGCAGCGCCAGTCCATGGGGTGTCTATGTATATATGTCTGTGGCTACATGTGTCAAACAAAAAGGAAGGTTACAAGAAGAAGGTGTGAGAGAAACAGAGGCTGTAAGGGTTGAATTTTGTTATAAAATGTGCAAATAAGAGTCTTGTGTGTAAAGGATGTGGGCAGGGGTTTTCAAATAGTCAAAGAATAACAAGTAAAATATAGATTTGAATATTTGATTTAACTTTCAGTTCTGTTATTTTATTTTTTCACCTATTAGAGAGACTGATGATCGGTGCAGACAGATGTGTCAAGTCTGTTCCATCTGAGGGTGCGTTCAGCTGCAGAGTTTGTAGTAAATAAATTAAAATAATCATAACTTTCAGTTGCAACCCTTCTTAAAGCAAAATCATCAAACAGGAAGCAGTCTTACATCATGAGTAGCTGCTAATAAGCATGATAGATGAAACTGGAATTGTGTTTTAATGGCTGAGTTCAGATCAGATTTTTCTTTTGGGTGAAGTAAGAAATAATTTGTTGTCATGCCGACAGTTTTCTATTAGAAAATATGGCACTGTAGGAGTAAAGAATGTCTTTATTTATAGGCGTCTGCGTTGGGTGTAGTCCAATTTCAAAGAAAAATCTAACAATAACCACTCATTTCAAATAATCATTTTTCTCTGAAATATGCATTAATGCTTTTCCAAAAAGCCTTAGCTGAACTGTTTCCAAGACGTTTGTGAAACATTAGGTGGAAAACACCAAGATGCAGAAAAAGCCAGTGAGAAAGGGTCAAATAAAGATCCACAGGAGAAGAATCTTATTGTTTTGCAGCACAGGTCTGCAAGGACACTGGCATCAAGCATGCTGTTGATGAAATATCAACACATAAATATTCTGAGTGGGTGTAATGTGTTTTGTGCCCTCTGTGAGCTAAACATCTTATTTTTATCTGCTCTGTTCCTAACCTCGCTCACTGTAGCACAGAGCCATACCTCACCATGAAGGGAGGCTCTTTCTTCCCACACTGTCAGCTTCTCTTCTATTTGTCACTGTCCCAGAATTGGCCCCGCCACACTCACTTTTACTTAGCACCTCCCCTTTCTCTCCATGGCAGCGTGCACAATACAGTATAGGTGCACCTGGAAAATATCAGCGTGAACTTTAATGTTTCATAACGTGGGGAGAGTTTGCTACCGTGTTCTTCCATCAGGGTGCATTCTGCAGAAGATGTGTGTGTCTGAATGCAGGTCAGCGCTCATGTCTGCCAGACTGGAATCCTACTGTAAAAACCTGGGTGGAACACATGCTCATGAACACACACGCAGCCACAAACACACACACACATGCATGCAAACATTTACTCCAGTCACACACACACACATGATTCTCCTCCCTGCAAACACATGCTGTTTGACAGGCGTGCACACCACACGCCTAAACAGTACAAACACCTTCCTGTCAGCCCAAGATAACAAAGCCCAACGGTGGAGTGGCGATAAAGGAGACATTCCTGCAAAAATGAAAGAGCAAAATGTGCAATAAATACCCACACAGAGCTTATGCAGATAGCTAGAGGAGGGAAATCAGCAAGGGAGATGTGGCAGCAAAGAAAAAAAAAAGGCGAGACAGAAGCTGACCATCAAAACATCCAGTGGCTACTCCTCACAGTAGCCAGTGAGACAGAGGATTAGCTCGTAATCGGTGCTGATCTCAGTGGGTGATTCAGAGGAAAGCCCTAGTGGCCTGGTATCCATTCTGTTACCCTGCTGGAGCATTAGTAAAAGGCCAGCCCAGCCAACTGCAGGAAAAGAGCCGAGGCAGGTGAGACAAACCTGAGGGGCAGGATTAACGCAGTCCTGGCACATTACCACCAGCATAGACGCTGTAAAACCCCACTGAAAGCTTGTTATTTGTCTTTTTTCTCTCTGCTATGCTCAGCCTCGGGACCGTCCAGGTGTGTAAACACATTGGAAGTGCCAGTGGGCTACCTGTGTACGGAGCTGAGATTTACACGAAGCAGCCGAGGAACAGACAGGGAGGCTGCAGGGTCGCCTCGCTGCCATCTGCTCCATCATCTCCCTTTGACCCACCTCCACAACAACCTCAGCAGCAATCCTCATCTTTGAGTCAAACACGTAGCTGGCTGCTCAGAAACACCGATAAGCTCTAATCGACTAATGATTTGGGACATTTTGACTCAATAATGGAATATTAACAAGAAGGGCATCACTTGCAGTCCTCCTCAACACGCTTCATGTTATCGGTTTGTTGTGAGCCACATAAAAGCTAAAAGATGGTTCAGATTTTGCATAAAGCTGAATATTTTAAACTTGCTCACTTGAGTTATTCCTTTGAACTTTGTGCTGTGGGTCAAACACTGCCCCTTAAATCCCCTCCCATAGCAAAACTAAGCTATTAAATAAAAACAAGCTGGTAACCTCAGTAACTGAGATTGACACTGGTTGGACTCCTCAGATGTTTCACTCAGCCACGATGGATTTTTGAAAACAAACATTAAAAGCACTAGAAGGAGCCAGAGCAACCTGATTATTCCCGTCAGGGCATCGTGGCAGTTTGGAAACATATTAAAATTGTTGTGTGCGCTCAAATGATCTGCTTCCATTGTTAATCAGCAGCATGCTCCCTCTTTTCAAGAATGCCAAATTAATATTTGTTCTTTCATTCAGACAAGGACCTTCAGCAGAAGTGAGAAAAAGAGCAGGTTAGGTTACAAACACATACAAGTTTTTTTCTTAACTCCAACCCAACACAGCTTCACAGGCCCGGATCCCTTCAAAATCCATCCATCCATTTTCATCCTATCCGTAGTCGGGTCGTGGGGGCAGCAGCCTAAGCAGAGAGGCCCAGACCTCCCTCTTCCCAGCTACTTGGCCCAGCTCCTCTTGGGGAATCTGAAGGTGTTCCCTGGCCAGCCGAGAAACATAATCCCTCCAGCGTGTCCTGGGTCTTCCTTTAGGTCTCCTCCTGGTTGGACGTGCCTGGAAAACCTCACCAGGGAGGCGTCCAGGAGGCATCCTAACCAGATGCCCAAGCCACCTCCACTGGCTCTTCTCGATGTGGAGGAGCAGCGGGTCTACCCCCCCGGATGACCGAGCTTCTCACCCTTTCTCTAAGGGAGAGCCCAGACAACCTGCGGAGAAAACTCATTTCAGCCGCTTGTATCCACGATCTCGTTCTTTCGGTCTCTACCCAAAGCTCGTGACCATAGGTGAGGGTAGGAACGTAGATCGACCGATAAATGGAGAGCTTCGCTTTTCGCCTCAGCTCTCTCTTCACCACGACAGACCGGTACAATGTCTGCATCACCGCAGACGCAGCACCAATCCACCTATCAGTCTCCTGATTCATCTTTCCCTCACTTGTGAACGAGACCTCTGGGGCAGGACCTCGTCCCTGACCTGGAGAAGGCATTCTACCCTTTTGCAACTCAAGACCATGGTCTCGGATTTAGAGGAGCTGATTCTCATCCCAGCTGCTTCACACTCAGCTGCGAACTGCTCCAACAAAAGTCGGAGATCACGTTCTGATGAAGCCAACAGGACCACATCATCTGCAAAAAGCAGAGACCTGATCCTTAGGCCACCAAAACGGATCTCCTCACCACCTTGGCTGCACCTAGAAATCCTGTCCATAAAAGTTATGAACAGAATCGGTGATAAAGGGCAGCCTTCAAAATAATAAATAAACCTCTCAAAATAAAATAACTTCATAGTACATGACTTTTAAAATTCTTTATGATATTTGTTTCAGACTGCTGACTGATGCTTACTAAGGAAACGATGTAATAGATTTAACAAACAGCATCATTTGTTTCAATAAGAGACTAAACTATTTATTTTAGGTGCATCAAAAGAAGTTCTGAATTAGCAAAAATCATCTGTTTCTTGTTTACAACTGAAGAACCGGTTACTGGTGACGTTTTAGCCGTTAGCTATCTTTTGTTTTGTTCTTTTCCATAATTAACGTTTGTGGTATGTGCCTGTGCTATTTTACTCTGTTAAAGTCCAGGAGGAAGAACGTTCTGCTTGCTAAATCTGAACCTTTTCATACCGTCACATTTTATCATGTCATTGCAAAAAACAGCAGTCTAAACTTGGTTAATTAAGGTTTTCAGACATTTCTCAAAGGAAGCACTAACTTGTGTTGTCCTTTAAGATCTGTCACATCAGACAACACTTCTCTCCCCGCACAAACGTCTTTGACTCAACGATCAGATGAAGAGAAACAGAAAGTAGAGAAAACTCAACTGAACAAAGCAGAAAGGAAGATATTAAACACATTCTGAGTTCTGGCATGAGAAGTGCCGCTAATGCTACAGCGCATCTACACGGTGCCAAATTCTAATTAGAGATTCATTAGTTTTATCTGTGATTAGACCCACAGGATGTGCACACTTGATACACACAAAGTTCTAAACACACACATTCAAGTACGCTGCATAGACTCTGGTATTTACATGGTAAATATCCGTACTGTTACACAAACACTAGAGCAGAGATCATTAGCATGACTAATCTAATGGACTCAGCCGACCTTCAGCAAAGTCTCACCAGCTTCCTGAAGTGAAGCGTCCATATAGCACTGTGAAGGTAAAGGTCTGCTTCCTCTTATTCCAACACCCTAAGAATGCCTTCAAAGACAGATGGAGATCATTAGCTTTTCTCTCTCGCCTTCCCTCCTCTCTTCGATCTGTCATGTCTAAACCACTGGTGCTCTTCAGCTTTCCTTTTCATTCAACCAGACCCCCCCCACACACACACACACACACACACACCCTACAATCCTCTTCTGCTGCCCCTCACTCACTGTCTCCGTCCATCTCACTGCACGCAGATTTATATGGAAGGGTTTCAAACTCCAGCAGAATCCTACAACTTTAACAAGAGCTTCATCACTCTTGTCAGAAGTGGTTACAGGAGTCATGACACACACTTCTCCAGACAGGAGCAATTGATGAGAAGTCGTTAGACACAGCCAATCCTATAGAGAGCTTCTATCGAGACCTTTCTCCATTCTTTGACATGAAAATGTGGACACTGACACCTCTATAGACACGTGTCAGATGTCGGACACAGTCGCGTTGCATCTGTTTTCTGTATTTTGGCTCTCAGCATGAGTCAAATAATGAATCAATTCAAAAGTTGTAAAGAGATTTTGTTCATTGTCGGCACAGTTAGGAGATATGTGTTTTATTGTCCATCTTGTAACAGTTTTAGCTGTATGGCGTTTAGCAGCAGCGTTAAAAAGTGCTAACCGTACTCCTGCTGCCTCACCTGAACCGACGGCCATCTGGACTGAATCCATCACCTCGTTCTACACTTCCTCTGTGGCTCTGCTAATTCCTCCTAATGATGTTTCTGTTATGGGACCATCCTTGTGAGGAGTATTTCACTCATAATTACTTGATTAATCTCTCACCCTTCCTGATTTGAACCTAGAGTCGTTAGCCAAAGAGGAAAATCTACATTTTCCAAATTTTTGTTGAAAAAACAACAAAACAAAAAGCGATTTGATTAACATTCTCTCGAGATGCTACAAAGTCAGTGATGATTATATTAAAGTTGATAGAAAGTTGAGCTCGTCCATGGTGCCGTTCATGCAAAAACAGCCACTTATCTCAAAAACATTAAAAGTGACCGTTCAATATGTAGATTTGTCCTTATTACTGTGGGGAAATGCAATCATTCAGTCCATCGGGCAACTCCAAACAAGAGTGAATGACTGTAGACACATTAACCATTTTCTCCACAGATCCTTACTTCATATCTCGTAGTTAATCAGGAATATGTAGGCTTTCCAGTTATTTAAGCAATATTCACAAAAAAATCATGTTATAAATTATTACCTGCTGACCAAAGACAGCCAACAATAAACCAATCAAAAAGTCCAATAATTATCTTCTATTTAAAGCAATGTTTGAACTTTACGTTTCTAACTTTAACACTGCTATGCTAATCGCTTTGTGCTGTTAATGTTATCCCTGACCAGCTACGACTAACCCCTACTTCACACTGAAAGCATCAGCGTCGCAGAACGGTTTACTCGCGGGTTTCGCTGCATGCCAGTACACACCGGGAGAGTCTCAGCCACGGAGCGGCTTCTCCGCCGCGCTCCTCGCTGGACTCGCGAGATCACAAAATCCCTCGAGACTTCAAATGTCACGGTTTGTTTATGTCATCCGCCATTAAACCAAAAAGAAGGAAATCACGTTTGATATCTCTGTTTATGTCATCTATAATGTTGTTCCTCTCCACTGCCAGGATTAAAGCCATTAAAAACCCACCACTGCACTTCTCGAATAATGTGGTAAGTAAATAAGCCGTTAGGTCACACATATAGACGTAGTCTACATAGATATGAAATCGCATCGCTCCAATAGACTTTTATTTTGAAAACTACCAGACATTTTACACTGAAACCTCATGTGATTTTCTGTCTAGCCCTATGTTAACTGCGGAAATTGACGTGTCCCAGAAATTGCTCGCGGCTGGTTTGAATCACCCCCACAGACTATAATGGATTCTATTTGAAGCAGCGATGTTCCGCTGCCGTTCCGCGCCGCTGATGCTTCCTGTGTGAAGTAGGGGAAACAATATTTTTCTTAACATATTCAAAAATATATCTGCTGCAGATATCTGCTGTTTTTCTGGAATGTTACTGTTGAGTTAAATAACATTTTTTCACCACAAGCCAAGCCAAGCCAACTTTATTTATAAAGCACTTTAAAACAGGCAACACTGACCAAAGTGCTGAACATAAAAGTAATGAACAGAATAAAAGATAAAGATAAAAAGATAAAAATACAAGATAAAAACACATTAAACAAGATAAAGATAAAAAGATAAAAACACATTAAGAACTTAAAACAGTATCATGTCAACACTCATACTGGGTCAAAGGCCAAGCTGAAGAGATGGGTCTTTAACAGTGATTTAAACATTTCCAGTGAGGGGGCCTTCCTAATCTGTGTTGGCAACGAGTTCCACATTTTTGGAGCAGCAACAGCGAAAGCCCTGTCCCCTCTGAGCTTACGTTTAGTTCTCGGAACATCCACAAGGGGCAGTAAGTCTTAAAGCTCCCTCTTTTTCTTTCTTTTTTGAAATTGTGACATCTGTAGATATTTAGACAGATGAGCCGTCACCATAAAAGCTGCAGATTGACTCTCATACGGCTTTGATGTGATCTTTCTACCACTTTACTATTCTCCATTCAGAATCACAATAGAGTTTTGTTCCCCGCTATTTGGGCTCCATTGTTACTGTTCCTAAAAGGTGGCACAGTCTCCGCTTTAGCCACGGTTTTTGCAAATGTCATTCTTCCCATAAATTCCTAGCAGCATACATAGTGCACACATCTACTACACCACCCTCTTGACGGTATTTAAGCTCCTGAAAGTAGTGGAGCTGATTTAGTGGTTTGACCTCCCTGGAGGTGGGTGAGGTTAAACGGGTGCAGGGCTGGGTTTCTGTGCTTTTAAAAACCACGACATGTTCCCTGGAGGTTGTCTAATCCTCTCAGACCACAAATCAAGCAGCAATTACAATCTAGCAGAAACCCACTGGCATACATTTAGTACATACAGACAGATACAGACCACTGCAGTGCATCAACAACAATGAGACAATATGGTGCACATTCAACATGGAATTATTTTATATCTGGAGGGAAAAAACTCTAAGAAGATGTGTGGAAATAGGAGAAACAGTGTTTACTAGAAGCTTTTAATCTTGCAAGCATTTCCTACATACATACTACATTTAGGATTTATCACTTCTTTAGGCCATTCAGTTTTAATGTTCATTACAAAAAGAAATTACAGTAATTAGCCACAATAATTTGCAATTAGTCCTCTGTCTGAATGTGTTTTTGTTACAACAGCCTTTGGAGACCTGATGTCTAAATGGCTTTATTTTGTCTTTACAGGTTCGCCCACATCCCGCCCCCCTACAACCACTCCAACACATCACTCCAGCTTTAGTACAACACAAAGACCCTTTCTGTTGCATTCAGAATAACTTGTCACAACACAGCCAAACTAAAGGTGCCACCCTATTAATTCCCATGACAACGCGAATGGTAATGTTGGTAAAAGTGTACTGAGGAGGGTTTTAGTGGAGCCGCTGTGAAGGAGGAGATTCCTTCCTGTGTGTGTGGACAAATTCAGCCAACAGGGTGATAATTAACTCAACATTCTGGGCTTTAAAGGACTGATTGAACTTTTCTTTTTCAAGAGGGAATTTATTTACACAGCAACAACTTGAGTGATTTATAAAAAAAAATGGTAAATGGCGCCTTCTAAGGGTTCTACAACCCCCCAAGGCGCTTCACAACACAATCAGTCATCCACACATTCACACGCTGGTGGTGATGAGCTACAATGTAGCCACAGCTGCCCTGGGGCACAGTGATGGAAACAAGCCTGCCAAACACTGGCGCCACTGGTCCCTCCGACCACCACCAGCACAGAAGGTGGGATAAGTGACTTGCCCAAGGACACAACAGCAGCATTCTCTACCAGGAGCTGGGATTAAACCTACAACCTTCTGATTACTGGACAACCTGCTCTACCTCCTGAGCTACTGCTGCCCTAAAACATTAACAGGCTACTCAAGTTTGACTCAACATGCACATATTCACCCACATAAGGGGTTATAGGACTAAACAGAGACGGATGATTCCCTGGTGACTCCTAAAAGAAAAAACAGAAGAGAAAGACGAAGAATTCCCCTCAAAAGGCTTTTCTGTTCTGGCCCTCCGGGGCCACTGCCTTAGCCTAGAAATCTAGACCAACCTCAGCAGCAGCAAAAAGATTTTTCTCTGCAGGTCAGTCTAGAAATGCTCCATTGCAGCCTCAGCAGCTCTACCATTGGCCCAAACACTTTTGTGTCTTGCCAAACACAGCGCTCCACATTTGTTAGGTGGTCTTAATGCTAGAGCTGCGATAAAGAAAAACAACAAAGATGGCATCGACTCAGAACGGCGCTCGTTTGAAACGGCTTTGGCTTCAACTTTGGACGATTTAGACTTGAGCTTTTCTTTGAGACATGAGCAGAATAAAGTTCTTAAGTCATTTTCTTCCGTTGTCTTCTTCAATGAGTGAGCTGTTGTAGCCAGACTATACATTTACATAAATAGGATGGCTTGCCAGGCTACTGCCCTGCATGTTTTTGCTGTTTTCTCCAACACAACAATGGCTGAATAATCTCTTCAATGTCCTCAAGTTCTTCAGAAGCCTGTTAATCACCTATTAAACAAGGTGAGTTGGTGCAGGAAAACATAGTAAACATGCAGGTAGAGGCCCTCTACACCAGGGTTAAATAGCCCATACCGACATCTTTTAGTAAGTGGTGTTGAAGGCTTATTAACTTCTCACTGGGGATCATGCTATGGTATTCATTTATGTCTATCTGGAGCCTTTTTCTTACAAGCCTACAACCAAACACCAAAAAATAACAATGTCCTTCAAAGAAAATGCAATCGTTCAGTTATTAACCTCCATGTCATGGAGTAGAAAAAGTGTGTAAAAACAACATTCATTTAAGCTCAGTTTGCTACAGTCTGATTGGTTCAACCCAGACACCTGGCCTCTTTTCTTAGATTAAGCTGTGAGTTGAGGAAATCATCATGGTTGAGTGAAGCCCTTCATCAGTGAGATGACACCTGTGTTGTTTTCAGTTCATCTTCATCAAAGACAACAGTTGCTCACATAGATATTGTATGTGCTGCTGAACATGGAGAGCATTTGAGCAGCTTGTGTCGGCGAGGAACGATGGGAACTGTGCAGCACCAGCTCAGGTTGGTTGGTGTGCTTTCCACGTCAACCGTAAACGGATTACTGAACAGTTGAAATCTCAATATCTGGGCTTCAAAGTCAGCAAATCACAGAGTAAACTCAATGCTGAATAAGCTTGGTTTTTTCTGTTTGTCCAAGGCCGGTATCATGGATGCTAATGTGACGGTCAACAGCACCCCGTGGTCTTGACTGATGTGCTAACTCAGCAAAGCATTCTGAGACTTGTAGTATTAGCATTTCTACTGGCGGGCTAGTTCTAATACACGCGTGATATATGATCTCATGGGCCAAATATAAATACACTACAGGGCAGATTTGGCTTGAGGGCCCGATCTGAAGTATCCAATAAACCTGTATGGTTTTGGTCTGTGGGAGGAAACAGGAGTGACTGGAAAAAACCCAAGAATACACGAGGAGAACATGTTCACTTCACACAGAAAGGCCCTGGTCAGGATCCCTGCCACAGGACATTAAACCAAATATTAATTGCAAAGCTAACCCTGCATGGATGACACACACAGCTGTGCCAATAAGTTTACACACCTTGGTGGATTTTTTTATTTTTGGCCATTTATCAAAGAGTATGAATGAAAACACAAACCTTTTTTTCACTCATGGTCAGTGATGTCATGAAACCATTTATTGTGGAAAAAATGTGTGAATTCATTTCAAATCATAAGAAAATAAAATACCAAAATGACCCTGCTGAAAAAATGTACACACCCCAGCGATTCTGGCCTGAAACTTGACACAAATGGGTTTGAATGGCTGCTAAAGGTAACCATCCTCACCTGGAATCTGTTTCTTTGCAATCAGTGTGTGATTATAACAGGTGTGTGAGTTTTTGGGCTTATTATTTCAGGTAAACTTGCAAAAAAAAAAAAAAAAAAACGAAAACCACATGACAATTAACCATGTGGATAAAAAAGTAAGAGATCACCAACAACCGGATTGTCTCACAGCGTATTTAACTGTAATCCACAAAGTAATGTGTCGACGGGTACAGTAATATCACTTTCTCAAAGAACAGGGGGACACAAAAAGATGCAACAATATCATGAATATTTGCATTTCAACCACCTGTTAGCTTCAAAGCATTGCAACAGAAGGAAACACCGAGGGTTTGACAGTAATGACTAATCATAGACCAGCGGTACAAAGAGAGTCTCTTCACAGGGAGGCTTTGATGCAGGTGAATCACATCCTAAACGTACTTATTAGCAGGCATGGGGGAGGAGAGCGAGGGAGACGGGGTGAGGAGAAGGGGAGAGAAATTTGTTCCGCACGTTAGCTGGCATGCTTGGGTGCACGACAACAGAAGGCTGGCATAATGAATTTTGGCGTGCAAGCGGCTGTTAATGAAATAAAGAACCCCACCCTGACAGAGGTGTGTTTGTGCGTCAACGGTTGGGTGCAAAAGCGAGATGCGTGGGACAAAACGGAGAAAGTTGGAAAAGTTTATCAAAGAGAAGAAAACAGAGATAAAAAAACAAATGTGTGGGAACAAGAAAATATAAATGCATGCTGAATGTTTATTTTTATCAGTATGAATGAGTGTTTGGCTGATTTAGTGGGTTAATGATTATTGCCAGCAACAGCACTGGAACAAACTACTGAAGTGAGCCACATCTTTATTTAACTCAACAGCAGCAGCAGCGGATCCAATCAGGTTCCAGGAAAATAACAAGACCTTCTTTTTATTGCCTTGTTTCTTCAAGTATCGCCCAACTGTTAGGCAGGAAGTTATAAACAACAATAAATCAGCTGGACAACAATAAGACTTATTTTAGCTTGTGAGTAAAATAGTTAGAGAGATTTGCTGGAAATGGAAAATGTCATATTAAGTGCACATATGTAGAGAAAATGAGCTGTTCGACAGAGCGATTAAAGAAATGACATCTCTGTTGAGGATGATCATCACAAACCGTGGCAGACACTAGCATTTATGAATAAAAGCCTGTCAGACGCATCAGATGTTCAACGGACTGAATTGTCAGAGGTGGTTTTCAGCTGGAAGCGAGTGCAGCTCCTGATCTGTACTTACTACAGCCAACGGACGCCCACAAGCTTTAATTGCAAGGCCATTTAGAGGGAACCAGCGCTGTGTAGTTTTTATAAACAGCAACAACTTCAAATCAACGATGAGCAGAAATCCATCAAGTTAGTACTCATAGTCTTTTGCTCGAGGGGAATCTGTGATGTTGACAGGATGAAGAATGCAGATGTGAAGGTGGAGGAGAAAAAAATGAACGTTTATAGTAAAATAAAAGAGAGCAGAAAAAATCTGGAGCAGAAATTAAACAATGTAGGAACTTAACATAAGCTAAGCAATGAGAAGCAGAAATATAGCAACATGAAGAAAACAGGGTTAATCTGCAGCAAAAAGAGAAACCAGGGAGTATTTATACAGGGAAGAGATTAATATTGGGTGTGAGCAGCTGGGCTAATTAATGAAAGAGGAACAGGCGTGAATGGCAACAGGACAAGAAAACGTTAGGGATCAATGGGCAAAGCATACCAGGAGGGAAAAAACCCAAACAAGAAACATGAAAAATAAAGTTAGACATGGTCTTGAGTCGGAAAAGGGTAGAATGCCTTCTTGAGGTCAGGGACGAGGTCCTGCCCCAAGTGGAGGAGTTTCAGTATCTCAGGGTCTTGTTCACGAGTGAAGGGAAGGGTGGAGTGTGAGATCGACAGGTGGATTGGTGCTGCGTCTGCAGTGATGGGGGCATTGTACCGGTCTGTCGTGGTGAAGAGAGAGCTGAGCCGGAAGGCAAAGCTCTCGATTTACCAATTGATCTACGTTCCTACCCTCACCTATGGTGACGAGCTTTGGGTAGTGACCGAAAGAATGAGATCACGGATACAAGCAGCCGAAATGAGTTTTTTCCGTAGGGTGTCTGGGCTCTTCCTTAGAGATAGGGTGAGAAGCTCAGTCATCCGGGAGGGGCTCAAGGTAGGCCTGCTGCTCCTCCACATCGAGAGGAGCCAGTTAAGGTGGCTCGGGCATCAAGTTAGGATGCCTCCCTGGTGAGGTTTTCCAGGCACATCCAACTGGGAGGAGACCTAATGGATGACCTAGGACACGCTGGAGGGACTATGTTTCTCATCTGGCCAGGAAACGCCTTGGGATTCCCCCAGAGGAGCTGGCCTAAAAGGCTTGGGAGAGGTAAGTCTGGGCCTCTGTGCTTAGGGTGCTGCCCCCGCGACCCGACTCCAGATAAGTGGAGGTGGGTGGGTGGATGGATGGATGGATGGATGGATGGATGGATGGATGGATGGATGGATGGATGGATGGATGGATGGATGGATGGATGGATGGATGGATGGATGGATGGATGGATGGATGGATGGATGGATGGATGGATGGAAAATAAAATAAAAGGCAATTTAAAAACATCAAGATTAACTTTTATAGCAATTTTGTTATTTTTTTATTTATTTTGGGTGTTCTTGTTTTTGCAGTTTGTTTTACTTGTTTGAGAAAATCTGGAAAGCAAATTAGATGAAATTTCTGAAATTCAACAAAACTGAAACAAAATAAAAAAATAACTTTCAGAAGGAAAATTTACCAAATGACAACTTAACATAATCAAAATTTTTCATTGTCATTTTTAAACTTCTGAAGCTTACTTGTTTTCTCTTTTCTTGTTGGCTTATTTTTCTGAGATTTCTCTAAAATGTTATTGGATTTCATAAATTACTTTTGATTCTGGGGTTATTTGGTCGTCATGGATACTGTAGAAAAGTCACGGACGCTGCAGGAGATGCGGTAGCTAACAAAATCAGTTATTGTGCATAAAAGAAAAATAATGCAACAAGTCATTTGCTTTAGACCAATTTACATTTCATGAGTGGCTTCATGGCACAAAAATGATGCAATCAGAGATAAAAGCTTCAAAATTTTAGATGAAAATAAATATTTCTCTCTTAGATTTCCACATTTGCTGCACATCTTCAAACAAAAACATCTGCCTGTTGAGGATGGTAGAACAGTGCAAAAATCAAACATTGTGCTTATTTTTTTTTTTTTAAAGCAAACTGTTAATTTATATAGAAGTAACATTAAGCTTGTTCTCAGCGGGCCAGGTGGTGGATGTGGCTCTGATGTGATTTCTAAATCCTCTAAAGATAAGTCTGCCTCCACCATCTCAACACAGATTGCCTAATTGAGTGTTAATTTGGTGCTAATTATGTAACATGTTATCCCAGTGAGACGCCCCAGATGCCATGAGACGAAGGCGTTTAGAAGAGTGTGCAGAGTCGAAAAGCAGAGCGTTTAAAGGAGACACTTGATGAAAAACTCCATCTGCATCTGCTGCACAAGCCACATCATGGGAAACACACACAAACACACCACTAGCATCAATCAGCTGTCAGGGAATTTAAATGAAAAATCTTTTCCATGTAAAGCTGTAATCTCTTGTTAGATAAATATTCAGTTCTACTTGAAGGACTTTGGATAAATCATTCAACGTTTTCCAGAGAAACTTGGCCTACTCCATTAAAAATGAAGGTTTGATCCTTTATTGTGATAATAATAAACAGTGAAGGCTGGATGTGTCTTTGAGTGGTGGAGACCAGGGACAGTGCTGCTGTGGCTCTGAGGCTCCGTTCCCTTCTCTTCCATCTCCTCCTGGATATAAATAACACATGGACACGAGGACCTCTGGTTTCTTACTCATCACATTTGTGGAGCTTCTTCACATCAAACTCTGCAGAAGCCTCTGCAGAGGACTGGGAGAGCTAATGATTAGTGGTTAGTTAACTACATAACTACGTGTTTGTCTTGTCAAAAGAAGACTTTCCATAGTAAATTTAAAAATCAGTATTTTTTGTTTCATTGATGCTATTTCTTGCTTTTTCAACATTATTGTAGAAAACTGGTGTCCAATCCTGGTCCTTAAGGGCCACCATCCAGGGGTGCCCCCAAGGGGCGGCCAGGGGTGGCCATGGCCACCCATAGAAAATCGCTGGCCACTCCATTATGCCCTATTTAATAAATCATATTATTGTTCACACAAACCATAAATTAATCTTATTTAATTAAGACATAAATGTAAAACCCAATAAAAAAAATGCAATTAATGAGTAAATGAATAATGTTTCTGGTCCTAGTTCACCATTTAAATAAAATAGTTTAACGTTCCATAGTTTTTGTGAATGTTTTTGTGAAGACAGGAACAGGTGAATTAAACTGTTCTACCATTCTAAAATAAATACAGAAATAACATTTCAAATAACTGCTTGAAATGTGTTTTTCTGAAATTTCTCAAATCGGAGGTAAGTGTGTTGAATGCATGTTGCTTTTTAGTGAAAATGAATTAAGGAGCATGCATTGCACAGTCACAGGCTAAACTCTCCTAGAGTTCTCACAAGGACCAATTTTGTGTGACACCCCAAAGTTTTCTCTGCCCCCCCCCCCCATGAAAATTTTCTAGGAACGCCACTGCCACCATCCCACATATTTCAAAGGTTCAATACAGCTGACTTTTCTCAGCGGATGATTAACAGGCAGAGCCTGATGACCTGATGAAGATGTAATTCAACTATTGAATCAACTAAAACATGCATGATAGGGGCCCTACAGGAGCAAACATAGGCACTACGGTTTTAGAGCAGGGGTTCCCAAATATTTTAATTTGAGGACCCCCTTGCCAGTGTCCAAGACAAGCCAGGCCCCCCAACCCCAACTCCTACACGCATAAACACATTAAATGTGTGATAATTTACAAACTTTATACAGACATACAGAGTTATAACTTTTATATGGAGTTCTGATTATACTGTAGGATGTGTTATTGGGATTTTATAATTGTAACTTTTACAAATAAAATCTTGCTAACTTCACAGCCTCAGTAAAGACAAAATTGTGGGGACCCCTTGCAATCTTGTGGGGACCCCCAATTAGGGAACCCCTGTTTTAGAGGGATGGTGTGTTGAAAGGTATATCTGGAGGTCATCTATAGGAGGTTTTCCAGGTTTTTGTGTGTGAAAAATTGGCGTAAGTTAAACCGAATTATGGAAATAATTTTTTTCTCATTCTAGAAAAGAGTGTGTCACCATCTTATATATACAGTCTTTGGTCACCATGGAAACAAACTCTGTCACCAGTCCATCTCACGTTAATGCAGTTTGCAAATGAGTGACTTTAATTTGTAGAACATAAATGGAATTATGTTAAAAACGATTGAAGTTCTGCAAAAATATAATATTGGCCTAGTGGGCAGAACATTAGGTGACTTATCAGGTGAAACTTAATATAATTGCAATAGACATAACTTTCTGAATCATATTTTTACACTTCATTTTACCTGCTCTAAGGCCACATTTGGCTTCATGGACACAAGAAAATAATAAAATTCACCTAAATTTTATAACTGAAAATGCAAGCAAATGTTAAAACAGTCGTGCTTCATCAACTCAGGCAGAAGTTTTCCTTCCATAAGAGTTTTTTCTTCTCTAAGTTATCATTTTTTCATGCATAATTAATTTCTTCACAAGCTTTCACACACACACACACGCACACACACACACGCACACGCACACACACACACACACGAGTAACTGTTGAACCAGTTTAAGCATCTATAATGACATGCATGCACTGTGGAACTACTTAAGCGTGTTTCTGTGGCTTAAACTCATCCGATGTTTGTGTTGCGATTTGTTTTCTCACTAACGACACGTCAGGATGACTGTGGGCTGGTTTGTTCAACATTTACAGAACGCAGCGATTCCTCATTCAACAGTGAACCTTGACTGAATCAACTAATAGATTACCTATTCTTGTCTAATTAAAAAGGCTGCACCCCCCACCCCCACCCCTTCAGTCCCCCAAAAGCCTCTCAGAGCTGTACGGAGGGCTGGAAAGGTCTCGGAGAATCCATCAAATGCAACACAGTTAATCAGCATAAAGCCTGCTCCAGTGCTCTGCTAAATAACAACGGGAGGAAAGAGTCTAAACGTCACGCTGGGTCACAGAGCTGTGAGGCAAAAATGAAAGTCACATACATCACTGTCTACACTTTCTATAAAGAATATACAGCTACTAGTGGTTTCACTATTGTCCCTAAGTTAGCTAATTACACTGGATGCATGCAGAGATGAATGTGGGAAAAATACAGACTGAAAAATGAACGCACGTAAAAATAACTCCTGAAACCTCATTAGTTCGTGTGTTTCTGTTTTCTGTGGATTCTAGTTGAGTTTTAACTCTATTTCTCACATTTTCTCTGTTTTATAGGGTCAGAGCAGCATTTGAGTTAAAATAAATATATCTGTACCTGTAGGTAACTCAAGCCTGCCAAATTAAGAAAAGAAAAATGCTATAAATAGTCTTTAAATCCATCCATCCATCCATTTTCTTCCACTTATCCGGAGTCAGGTCGCGGGGGCAGCAGCTTAAGGAGGGAAGCCCAGACCTCCCTCTCCCCAGCCACTTGGGCCAGCTCTTCCGGGGGAATCCCAAGGCGTTCCCTGGCCAGCCGAGAGACATAATCTCTCCAGCATGTCCTGGGTCTTCGTTTGGGTCTCCTCCCGGTTGGACGTGCCCGGAAAACCTCACCAGGGAGGCATCCAGGAGGCATCCTAATCAGATGCCCGAGCCACCTCAACTGGCTCCTCTCGATGTGGAGGAGCAGCGGATCTACTCCGAGCCCCTCCCGGATGACCGAGCTTCTCACCCTATCTCTGAGGGAGAGCCCAGACACCCTGCAAAGAAAACCGTTCTTTCGGTCACTACCCAAAGCTCGTGACCATAGGTGAGGGTAGGAACGTAGATCGACCGGTAAATCGAGAGCTTCGCCTTGCGGCTCAGCTCTCTCTTCACCACGACAGACCGGTACAACGCCCGCATCACTGCAGACGCAGCACCAATCCGCCTGTCGATCTCACGCTCCACCCTTCCCTCACTCGTGAACAAGACCCCAAGATACTTGAACTCCTCCACTTGGGGCAGGACCTCGTCCCTGACCTGGAGAAGGCATTCTACCCTTTTCCGACTCAAGACCATGGTCTAGGATTTAGATGAGCTGATTCTCATCCCAGCTGCTTCACACCCAGCTGCGAACTGCTCCAGCGAAAGCCGGAGATCACGTTCTGACGAAGCCAACAGGACCACATCATCTGCAAAAAGCAGAGACCTGATCCTTAGGCCACCAAATCGGATCCCCCCACCACCTTGGCTGCACCTAGAAATCCTGTCCATAAAAGTTATGAACAGAATCAGTGACAAAGGGCAGCCTTGGCGGAGTCCAACTCTCACCGGAAACGAGCCCGACTTACTGCCGGCAATGCGAACCAAGCTCTGACACTGGTCGTACAGGGACCTAACAGCCCGTATCAAGGGGCCTGGTACCCCATACTTCCAGAGTACCCCCCACAGGGCCCCCCGAGGGACGCGGTCGAACGCCTTCTCCAAATCCACAAAACACATGTAGATTGGTTGGGCGAACTCCCACGCACCCTCCAGGACCCCCCCAAGGGTATAGAGCTGGTCCAGTGTTCCACGGCCAGGGACGAAAACCACATTCCTCCTCAGGAGTGTGATCCCCCTGTAGTTGGAACACACCCTGCGGTCCCCCTTTTTAAATAGGGGGACCACCACCCCGGTCTGCCAGTCCAGTGGAACTGCCCCCGATGTCCACGCGATATTGCAGAGCCGCGTCAACCAACACAGCCCCACAACATCCAGAGCCTTAAGGAAATCCGGGCGGATCTCATCCACCCCCGGAGCCTTTCCACTGAGGAGTTTTTTGACCACCTCAGTAGTCTTTAAATCACTTTTGTAAATCTAGAATTTGTATTAAACTGAAATAAATTGTTATAAACAAAAACAAAATGCTTTAATGTTGATTTAATGAATTGATAATGTGCTCTTTAACATGTTAATCAGGTGACAAATTGAAATAACCACAAAATCTGATTTAACAAATAAATTAGCCTTTTTTCTGCAAAGGTGAATTGGGAGCATTCAATAGTGAAAACATAGCTGTCATCTCCATCTCAGATATGCTGAACCCAACAAAAGATAACAAAACAAAACATTCAATACAAATCAAGGTGAGTGTTAGAACATCATCAGGAGGTTGTGGAGGCGGGGCTTCATCGAATCTAAGCATCTTATTTCCAGGTTGAAAGAATGACTCACACACACACACACACACACACACACACACACACACATATATATATATATGTGTGTGTGTGTGTGTGTTTCATTAAAAATGACATCTCAGTAGTGCCAATTGTAACATTTTAACATGTATTGTGCTTACCGTTGTTCTGGAAGGTGTAAAAAAGAACGACACAGGCCATTTAAATAGTGCTCAAAGGCACAATTGTCAGTCTTGGCTTGCTTTTAGCACCCCCTAATGTTCATTAGTGAAAGCAAAAGTGAAACTCATCTCCTCGCTGTGTGTTCGTCTTTTTAACACCTTAATCTAACTGCTGAATGTCTCCTCAGCCTTCATTAGTGTCTACAGGAGCGGTTCATCACTAAATCAAACAAATCAGCTGTGTTCATGATCTAAAACATGCAGGAAACATGCTGGAAGCAGACTGCAGCGCCAGGCATGTCAGCTCCTTTTTCTAAATCCAACAGGAGGTGGCCCGCCACTCTGAAGTTGCAAGTGCGGTATTCTGGCCACAGAGGGCGGTGGGGGTCTGAGTGACATTTCATTAACCCTGTAAAGGGTCATTTTAGCACATACTGGCTCAAGAACATGATTTAAAAATATGAAAAAGTTGCATAGTATGGCTGTAAATGGTAATAAGAATAGCCCAAAATGCTTTTTAAAACCACATGTTCTTTGAATATATGCTGCTTATTTATATGCATGTCTAGTCGTTCTCATAAAGTCCAAACACCTTTTACAAAACAGCCATGAGACTCACCTGTCATTGTGAAGAAAATAAATCATCCCTGAGAAAACTGCTAAGTCAGTTAATAAAGCTGATTTGGTCTCCTGCAGAGCAGATTCCTACTGGATTCTTTTTTTTTCCATACACCTTTGATTACAACACAAAAGGCCTCTGACAGGAGCAGAGGTGATTGAAGATGAGTCAAGAGCAGCAATTCCTGTTGTTGAGTATTTGAATAGATAAATGGAGTTAAAATGTCTCTAGGTGAACGTGTCAGTCAGATAAATGCATTAGCATAATCTCACCCACACCATCAGCCTACATCTCTGATGGCCACCTGCAGCTTGGCTACCCATAATCACCGCCACAGCAAAGAAAACTGGCACGTGGGTGCTGCTGACGAACCACCGCCACCGTCAGCAGCAGCCTTTCTGCTGCACTGCCCGTGTCAGAGAAACCAGGAGACTTCCACCTGTGTGTTTCAAGTTGCAGCAGCTCTTATGCAAAATCAGCTGGGAAACAAAAAGAAAATTGTGCTCATGATTATTATCAGAGTCCACACACTGCTACGTGCAGCAGGAAGATGCATGCACATACATCACACAGTCAGGTTTTAATAGAGACTATTTTCACCCACAGCACACACACCCTCGCTCCTTGCACATGCTGACACTGGCTTCTTCTTGGACAGCTTCTCTAACTGCGCAGGGATGCCAGCGGAGGAGGCTGAGGACAAACGAGACGGAGGAATAGAAGCAGAGATGCTGCTGTAAAGACATCATTTTTATTGTGCACCATGGAAAGTGGTGGCAACGCAAAATGGTAATGACAGTTAAAGCGTTTAGTCACGGACTCACTGAAAGGTACTGTAAGTAGGGGAAAAAACACCATCAATTTAACGCGCGCAGCTTCCTGTGAGCTGTTGCCATTGGGTCTACGGCTGTAATGTAAGGCTGTGCATCTGGAGAGTGGGCAGCAGATTGTAATGAGCACATGCATAAAGAGTATCATAAACGCACAGGGACACACTGATTAGTAAAACAATTCCACATCAAGTTGTCTTGCTTCTATTTGTGTCTCCACCAAAGGCCGGAAATGCCTTGATTATACTCTAAATGTATGATTTAGGGTATTGATTGACAAGCAAAGGGCAAGGGTTGCTTCAGCCTTATGAGGATCAATAACTCCAGGGAGGGAAAGAGCTCGGAGCTGAGGCATAATGAAAACAAACCGAGAAAGAAATAGAAAACGTTTGCTGTAATTTAGTCTCATGTATGGCTGAAAGTTTTAGCTTTGTTTTTGCTCTATCGACGAGGAAAAACAATTTCCTTTCTCCTCCCTTAACAAACAGAGGAACAGATGCCCTTTCTGGTTCAATTTCTCCAAACGCGCTTTATAACACACTCTGCTGCCGTACAGTAATCATGCAGGTACATAAAAAAATAAGCTGTCAGCAAAATAAAACTGACAACTTTTTTTTACTGCCTTTAAAGTCACGCTCCTCAGGTTCTCAGTGACTTTGTGGTTTAAATTAAAATGGTTTATTGGCCATTTGGAAGTGTTTAAGGTGTAAAAATCAGATAAAGGTTACGTTTTTGTATTTGGCATGGGGCAACTGAGTTACGACCTAAAAATAAGAAGAAGACATCTTGAATTTGCTGTTAATCCCTTCACAACAAGTAGGGGTCACAACTGAGAAAACAGGAAGTGTAAGGTCAAATATGGAGCACCATTCAAGAGTTTCTGTAAACTTTATGTAAGTAACTCATGGAGTCCGTTAAGTGCCTTGAATCATCTTTAGTTCAAAAGTCTTTTTCACAACAAAGGATTAATATCGGGTCTCTGCTTTTTGCAGATGATGTGGTCCTGTTGGCTTCGTCAGACCGTGATCTCCAGCTCTCGCTGGAGCAGTTCGCACCCAAGTTTGAAGCAGCTGGGATGAGAATCAGCTCCTCTAAATCCGAGACCATGGTCTTGAGCCGGAAAAGGGTAGAATGCCTTCTTCAGGTCAGGGATGAGGTCCTGCCCCAAGTGGAGGGGAGTTTAATCTCTTGTTCATGAGTGAGGGAAAGATGGATCGATTGGTGCTGCATCTGCAGTGATGCGGGCGTTGTACCGGTCTGTCGTGGTGAAGAGAGAACTGAGCTGGAAGGTGAAGCTCTCGATTTACCGGTCGATCTACGTTCCTATGGTCACGGGCATCTGGTTAGGATGCCTCCTGGACGCGCCTCTGGTGAGGCACGTCCAACCGGGAGGAGACCTCAAGGAAGACCCAGGTAACGCTGGAGGGACTATGCTTCTCAGCTCCCCAGAGAACACCTTGGGATTCCCCCAGAGGAGCTGGCCCAAGTTAGCCTAGTGAACTAGACCAATTCTTGCTTTGCAGAGTTTGGTCTAGGCACGCTTCATTGGAACCCTCGCAGCCCAAACCACTGCTGTGTCTATCCAATCACAACTCGCTATAGTTTTGGTTGGGCCAATCACAGCGCTCTATATCATGGGCCAATCACAGAGCGGGAGTAGCCGATGACGTCAGCGCTGCGGCCGCAAACATAGATATCATATAAACACTAGATGCCTTAACTGGGAGTCGACAGCGTCCCTACACGGCGGCCATCTTACCTCGGACAGCTTACGTTCCGTTCTCAATGGTAGCAGATGGAAGGTGAGTGAACAACTTAAACAAAAACACTCTTAACTCGATTAAAAATGAACGGATTTACAAGCCGGTTGCATTATTACAAACCTTATAGCACATAGGCTTGATAGGACATACTTTAACATTTTTAAATTAACGGGCCAAATCCGTCATAATTGTACAGCCACATCTCTGGCGTTTATAACAAACCAAACCGTTTGAAATTCGGTTGAAAATTGAGCAAGTTAGAGTTATTTAAATAGTACATTCACCATTGACACCAATGTTACGAAAGGGGGCAGCTGTCCGAGGTAAGATGGCCACCGCGTAGGGACGTCCGTCCAATCGACGAACAGCGCGGCTAAGGCATCTAGTGATATATGATATCTATGGCCGCGAACGCCGCGAACCCAAGCAACATGGCGGCAACTCGGAAAACACGTTCGTTTGAAACGGCTTTGTCATCAACATTGGATTATTTAGACTCCAACGTGCGTAAGTCTGTCGGCTATACTTAGCGGCTTCTTATTTTTATCAAACAAAGTAGTGCAATGTCCCAGTACACCTGATATTCACATGTTTTTATACAAAAACGACAGAAATCATTGAAGCTAGACGCTATTAAAGCCTCCCGCTTTTCCGTCGCCGTGATTACGTCATGTTGTTCGTCACTCTGATTGGTCCTAGCGCTATCCAATTGCGTGCTGACATTTTGAAAGACAACCGTAGATCCCGCCTCACGACTGAGAGCCGTCAGTGGTTCGTGGCCAGACTATATATTCACATATATAGGATGGCTTGCCAGGCTAGGCCCAAGTGGCTGGAGAGAGGGAGGTCTGGGCCTCTATGCTTAGGCTGCTGCCCCCATGACCCGACTTCAGATAAGCGGAGGAAAATGGATGGATGGAGGATTAATATCAAAAGAACTCAAAATTTAGTCCCTTTTGCATCATTTTAGAATGAAACAGAAGTTATTCATTAGTTACTTTACAATATATCAGTTTTGCTGTTTTTTTTCTTTAAACTGAAAGGCTCCATCTCTGAATGCAGTTTAGTTTTAGGTTGCAAATGCCTCCTGTCTCAAAACAGAAAAATAAAATAACAAATGAAATGGTAATCAGAACTTGTTTCATAGTGCAATTTATTCATTAGGCAACAAAATGCTTTTTCTGGAAATGTCTGTGTGAAAGAGGCTCTAACATCTGGTTTGCTGTTGCATTTCTTATTCAGAATAAAAATGATCCTGATTTTACTTCCCATGCACACACGTCTAAAACGGCCTGTAATTAAGGCCACAAGTACCCAAACACAATCATTTCATCTTCTGCTCTCATTCATTTGGACGCATCAGGGCTGGCTCAAGAGTGTGTCCCTCATTTCTCTGTGGCTAAGATCAAAAGTGTGACGATCGCTCTATTTTTTATAATCAGCATCCCCTGTGGTTGCTAATGGTCACATCCTTATCTTTTAATTGGACAGATGGCTTTCTGGAGTTTCGTTTCTTAAGGATACTGTATAATGAGACGGGCTTTTAAAGTTCCTCCACTGACCTTCAGACATTTATGTCATGAGAGCTCTACAGGAGCCACAATTGATCTGAACAGGTGGGGTTATAAACCAACTTGAAAGGAAAAGGAAGGAAAGAGGGAGAATAGATAGAGAAAACAAAATGAATAGGATGGGAAAAGGAAAAGAAAATATGCCAGAGATAAACAATTGAAAAAAAAAGAATGGTAGGGTGTGTAGGGATTTTAAAGAGGATATTTTATACTAAATCTCACATTTTGCATCATTTTGTGTTGCCATGTGGGCCTCTACTGCTTCTAAAAACATTTTATTTCTGTCAGATTTTGGTCTAAGAAATCATACACTTCCATGAGCCATTTGAAAAGTTCCTTATTGTGATGTCACAATAAGGAAAATTAGCGTAGAACCCTTCCTCATTTGTCGAAGCTTAGGGAGGCTTCCACTCTTAACCCCCCCTAACCTCATAGCAGCCAATCAGAGGATGGGTGGGCGTGGCCAGCAACAGCTTTTATTTAAGGTCAGATCGCTTTATGTGACTGTGATTTTGTGCATAAGACCTCATGAACATGTTTTCTATCGACCATAGAACTACAACTTGTTTAAAAAGGTATATTATGTCCCCTATTAGTAGATGAAAGAAAAAACATAATGTAAAAGAACAGGGACAGAAAGACACAGGAACAAATGGAAAGGAAAAGATTTAGGAGACGAAAATAACAAATAAAAATACAAAAGTAACTGGAAAGAAACTGAATAATGAAATAAATTTGAAATGAAAAGGAACAGGAAATTCAAAAGAAAAACAAACAAGAAAAAGAGGGAAAATTCCTAACTTAACAATAATCATTCTTGATTCTGTAGGAAAACCTTAAAAGCAAAGGAAAAAAGGGAAGTAAATGGCAAAACGAATAGAAACAAAAGAAGAAATATAAAGAAAGGAAAAAGAAAAAAGAATCAAAAGGAAAGGAAATAGAATTTCAAAACCAGTGGAGGAAAAGGAAGACGTCTGAATTATAGATTTACCGCTGACTGCTCTGCTTTAAGGATCTAGGAGGTCACAGTGAAGATCTGAACATGATCTGTACAGAAATGACCAATAAATCCAACATGAGATTCGATAATCAGCATATAAACGAGGTAGGCAGGCAGGAAATGTGAGTTAAATACAAAATTTTCAGTGTGCAACTCCCCTTCTTGTTGTTCACATCAGGTGTCCCACTGAGACTGCTGCAGCCAACTGCTGTGTTCAGAAACGGGCCTGTGGGACTGATTTTAATACAGCAAGTCAAAATAATTCATGTGTGGACTTCAAACCTCACGATTTTTATTATGTCAGTGTGCATTTCATGAGGACTCCGTCATTAAGGTGAGGAACCAGACATGGAGGCCAGAGAGAGAGAGAGAGAGAGAGAGAGAGAGAGAGAGAGAGAGAGAGAGAGAGAGAGAGAGAGAGCTTAGATCTGTCCTCTCCAGAGACGGAGGACTGAAAGCACTTACATGAGTGATTTACATCAGCGGGAAAGCAAAGGACACCAGAGCTTTGTTTTTCCACTCGACACTGGATGTAATGCACCAGTGAGTGGTGCTTACAACTGCTGTGTTTCAGCAGGCTCATCGGAGCAACAGCAGTAACACAAAGGTAATTTTTTTTAAATATCTGCAACACTGGTATCTGTTTTCCAGTCTAAATATGATTTATGGCTTTTAAATGTAGTTTGTTTCACTTATTTGGCAATATAATTACATGCATACAATAAAATCTGTCAGCATGCACACAAGGAAGCTCGCATTTTCTTGCAAAATGTTTCAAACCGTGTTTTGCCCTGAGAACATGATTCTGGGAAGCCTTTAACAGCTATTTTTGTCATGCAACTCAGTTTCTCGATTCATGTGTAAAATCAGCAAGAAATTGCCACAAACAGCTTCCCTCTCTCTCTCAGTGCCTGACGACAAACACGGTGCTTCTGTTGTGTTTCCTTATTCTTATTAATCACATTTCCTCTCTGTGCTTATGTGTAAATCAGAACGTCCCAGAATACAGACAAGGCTCTATTAGAGAGAGTCAGAATAAAGTGAGAACGCCTGGGGCAAAGCGAATGAAGAGGTGATGTTAAAACGCCACAAAACCGTCTCTACAACAAAACGTTATTGACAGTATAAACTTTTTCTATTAATGATGAGGGATATGATGAACAGAATTTGTTATTTACTGGATCTGGTTCTACTTTAGAGACCAGTGTTGTCAGGTAATCCTCCTTCTGGCCATACTTGCTGCCACAAGGCATTGCATGTAGTACTGGAAGGTTTCCGCTACGGGGCACAGTAGAGCACTCAGATCGGAAAGAGAGCCGGGATTGTGGGTACAACCAAAACAAACATGGCGTCAATAGAAGAGATCACTGGTTAATTTTGATATCCTGGCAGAAAAAAAGACAACAGCGGTTTCGTAGATGCTATGAAAGACCTCTAAACCAGAGACGGCGTGACCCTGGTGAGTGTTTCTCACTCGTTTTGTCAACGCCGCCTGCTGATTACTCGTATATTGCAGCATTCGGACGAGTCACGTTAATTTTGGGAGACGCGCAAAAATGACGCTTCAAACCAACGCAAGTCACGCGAGACAGCCATTTTAAACACGTGTACGCGTCGTTAAACAGGCCTTACAGGTTCATCTTTATGAAAGAAAGTAAAACAAAAGTTGGGAAGCCTTTGGGTTAATTTGTACCAAGACCAACTTGTATTATTGTAGCTTGTATAAAACCTTTACCAGACGTTTTTTGTATTAACCTCCTACTTCGTACTCACTCTGTTTAAAACTCTCCCAGTTCCCCGATTTACATTAATGAATTAACTAAAGTAAAGATACAGGAGGATCTTGGTTGACATATTTTTTCATCGTTGTGCGCATGCGCGAGTGGCTGTGTGGCAGAAGACGGCCTGCTATCAATACGCGACGTACACTTTTCATCCCCAAATCCCCAAAATATAAACACTTTAACGTCTAAAGACAGGAGGAGGGTTAGAGAGAAGCTTAAAATCTGTAATGAAGACAAAAATAAAGTTATTTAAAGCCTGTTTGAGCTCTGGGATGACAGAAAACGTTGGTCCGATTCGCCGGTGTTTTCTCCACAACGCTGCTGGGGAGACGTTTATTCCTATTCAACAGAAAGCCCTGGACCCTTCACTCATGAACAGTTAAAGGCTTTCAAACGTCTGGAGGTCTACGATTATTGTGTTTCAAGGAAAGTTTGGCTGAACTATTCTGCAAAACAGGAAGCCGTGACTTCGGTAAAGCCGTGGTCGTGCTGAAGTCGGCACCTGCCGGCTAGCGGAGTCAGCGTGATTCACATCACCTGTGGGTGATTGTCAAAGAAAACGGATAAATCCTCACGGCGACTGCAAAGCTGGGTAAGTCTTCATTAACCAGTGTTGTTATTTTTTACTTATTCATTTATTTATTATTATAACGATCGCGGGCTGAGACGCCTGAATCAGAACGCGAAAACTAAATGACTCCGTGGATATAAAACTACACGAAGATGAATATTTTAAAAAGCATCTTCTCTTATTAACAAATACTTAGTTACAAGCACTTTCCATGAACAAATGAGCCACACAAACTCCGTTGCTGCAGGAATCCAGGCTTTCTTCAGACAGTCGGGTCACCCGCAATCATCTATTTCGTATTTGGCGCTCCTTTACGGAGGAAATTCTAATAAAACTTTTTATCAAGCCTCCCACTGGCCAAACGATCACCACACAGCAAGAATGATCCATCTGCATCGCTAAATCCTCCTCCAAGCATGCCAAACAATTAAATTATAGGCAAAATACGCTGTTTGTTGCCACCCAGGTCCCATGATATGCGAAAAACATAAACATTGACGTCACAAAAGATCCTCCTAAGATGGCTTATCCAGACCGACAAAATGGTGATGGCGAACCAACTGGTTTGTTGTTTGTCCACCACCACAATGTCCGGTTGGTTTGCCATCGCCATTTTGTCGGTCTGGATCTGGAAGTCCCACAGGATCTTGTTTCGCTCGTTTTCTACCACCTTAGGGGGTGTTTCCCACTTTGACCTTGGGGCTTCCAGTCCATACTCTGCACAGATGTTCCTGTACACTATGCCAGCCACTTGGTTGTGGTGTTCCATGTATGCTTTCCCTGCCAGCATCTTACACCCTGCAGTTATGTGGTGGATCGTCTCAGGGGCCTCTTTGCACAGCCTACACCTTGGGTCTTGTCAGGTGTGGTAGATCTTGGCCTCTGTTGCTCTGGTGTTCAGGGCCTGTTCCTGTGCAGCCATGATGATATATATATATATATGACTGCAGGCTGATTGTTTTATAAACTACAAACATGGCTGACATGGCTGTAATGAAGACAAGAGAGGAAAAATGCACAAGAGGTGCTTCCGTTAAATCCCAAAAACAAACTAGTAAATTCTCCAGTAAAGTCTCCAGTAACGAGGATCTATTTTATTATTATTTCCACTCCCTCTGAGCTCCTACGAGTGATTTCCTTTCATTTATTTGATTTTTATCACCCTTTCCCCCATTTTCCAGTTCAATCCCATGAAATGTTGTTTCCAAACACTTCAGCTCAACAACCCAACATTTTCACTGACTTCACAGCAAATCCTTTCCCAGATGTATGTTGCCAGCTTGAGAGAAACACTGTTTAATTATTAATCTCTACTTCAAAAGCCATCTAAAAGACAGATTTATAATTTTGTTTCCATCATGCTGCTGCAGCGTGAGGCCGCCGGGGCCCAGATATAATAATAATAACCAGAGACTGAGGGTGAGTGTGGGGGTGGAGCTGGGCAGGTCAGTGGAGATTAATTGTGGAGTATGTAAATTCTGATTCGTCACATGCAGATTGATGTCACTTTTAATTGAATTTAAACAACGTCGACTCCGGGCGAGCGCGGAGTCTAAAAGGACAGCTCGTGAATAGTGATGAGATGAGGTGTGTGGAGAACACCGGGATGGGAGGTGACACGGAGGTGAGGGAAACACCAAGAGGAAGAGAGATTTGTTAAGGAGGAAAGTGATATTTGACCTTAAACTAATGAGCCATTCCGTTTCAACCTGGTGCTGACAACACTCTTGCTTCATGAGTAACTGGGCCGCTCAGTGAATTTACAGGCTTTAAAAGTGAGTGGACATGGCCCATAGACATCCTCGTATCAGACCTCTACACACCGGACGAGTACGAGGAGGTTGTGACAGACAGCCGGTGATATAGCCCACCTGACTCATAAAAGCCTTTTACAGCGTGCACTCCGGCCTCCCATGGGTGTGACTGATCCAGGTGTATGCTGTACACAAGCACATACATGTGGGTGAAGCTAAGAAGAGTCCACGACTGGAGTAACACTTATCTCAGGTGTGATTTTATCATCGTCTCTCCGAGGACGGTTGCCGGGAGCTGAGTGTTTAAGAGATCATAACATGATGGCACGCTGCAGGCAGCAGAGGCACCATGTATTAGGTCATGACTCGATAATGTAGACTCAGATACAACCCCCCCAAACCATACACTTCCTATCTCTACCTACTCTTTCCTCTTGTAGCTGCTCACTAGGATGACTAGAGCTAATCTCGGGCTCTTCATCCAGCCATTCTCCTTCAGCTTGATAGATGATAACAGATGGAGGAGCAAAGAATGCAACATCCCTTCTTTTATTGAGGTTCTTCAGGCTGACTCTACAGCATTCACATCATTACAGTACGGTGCAAAAGTCTTGAGTCATCTTTCAGTTGTTATTCACTCATTTGTTCAACCCATTTGCAGTGGTCTCTAGTACGAATGAATGTCTTGTGAGTTGATATCTGTGGAGAAAAAAGCTCCAAGAAGTGAGCTGGACGAGAGGTGAGCTTCAGACGGCAGGATTTGAGTCCTTTTTCCTGATATTCAGAAATCGTGCTTCTGATTGGATAACATCAACGTGACTCTACCACTGACCCTGTTTGCTTTAAAACGTTGATGTTTTATTGTCACAAATAACACAAGCCTGAAGAACTTATGCCATGTTGTGGAGTTGCTAATGCTAACAGTTAGCTTCTTCTAGCCAAGATGTGCTCTGCTTTCTCCTGGACGCTAAACCAACAGCAACCTTCTCCAATGTGAGCCAAGATAGATGAGTCCATGAATGCTAATTTTTAGTGTGACGTAGATCTGACTGGCTTTTCTAATCCAAGCATTTCCCCATCTATTTTCTATAGGTGGTTTATGCAGGAAATAGGGGTAGAAGACTATTTTCCCGTTTAGCCTGCATGATAAATAATAGTAAAAACAGTCTTTTTTCAGTGAACTTGGTCTTTAATAATGTGATTTCAAGCAGACTTTCTTGTAATATTTTAAAGCAGTCTCGATCTTTCAAATTTTTTTTACGAATTTATTGTACAGCATCTGACCATTTGAATGTTTTTATGCTTTAAACCAGCAGAGAAGCTAGAAACTGCTTTTCAGCCAGGCTTGATTAAAAATGGGTGGGCCAAATAATGTCATTGAAAATATATTTTTTAATAAATTCCACTTTTGCCCCAACATATATTTCTATATATATCAGAAATACTGGTAATTTACATTTTATTATGTTTAATTGAATTTTATGATGAGCTGAAATGAAACCCCTTAAAAAAGAAAGTTACATATAGTTTTTTTAAAGATGCCATTTGATTGGGTGGGCCCAGGCACCCCCCAGGCCCACCCATGGCCACGCCCCTGCTGTACACCACTAAATCAGACATTTTCAACCTTTGCAATTCTAAAACTCATTTCTGACTTTTTCCACTAAATAAAATTTGTTTAGAGTTACAAAACACACTTAAACTTTGAAGTAAAGACAATAACTTTTAGTATACCTAACTAGTAGGTTACATTATAAAATAATAAATTGTATTTTAACAGTAACTTAAAGACCAAACTCAAAGCTAGTTTCTACCTCTTTTGATAAAATTTAAACAAGTTGGTATGCAAGCTTACATGAGTCATTTCAGTTTGTAGAGAAAATAATAAGAGTCCAACTTTGAAAGAACATAAACCTGCATTATTAAAAATATCCAAATGAGAATAAAAAAATCTTTTTGTTGGAGATTTAATTTTGTCTAACTGAATTTCTTCTGGAAAAAAAATCATCATTCACTTCCACTTTAATTATGTTTTTGTTAAAAATAATTTGTTTCTAGATCTAATCATTAGAATGACTCGTCAGTTTTTGTAGAACGCCTCATTTCTTCTTTTCAAATTAATCAGACATTTGTATAAAAAATGCATTTTATTTCATTCCTGCTTCTTTCTTAGAATATTTCAATTTTGTCAGAAAAAGATCAAACCGTCTGGTTAATAAACTGAGAAATGAAGAAACTACAAGAGCAAATTTATTGATATTTTCACTCCAACAACCCCAAAAAGTTATTAGCTAACAAGTCATAATCACACAGGTGATCAGCTTTCAGGTCCTGGTTGGGATACTTGATGATCCGTTTACTTGAATTATTTCTGATACTTGATCATGTATGGTGTGTGTTTTCTTAACTTTTCCACTTTCATAATTCTTGAAACACAATTCTCCCAAACCGCTGCCATGATCCAAGAGAAAAGTTTGAAAGACCTTCAGAAAGCCTGGAGAACTGCAGATCAAGACCACTTTAAAAGATTAGAAAAAAAGTGGTGCTTTGAAATTAAAATATAAGAACAACATTTCTACATCTGACTGTGTAAAAGTTATAACTTTAATCAATATAAATACACATGAAGCAGCCATGTTCACATGAGTGTGAAACGCTCTTGCTTGTGAAGGTGACCCTGAACAGGAAAAGACTATACGGGATCCTTTTACAACGATGAGACAATGTCCTGGATCACCCTCAACTCCACATTTCACATACAAATTCACCACCTCACAACCTTTCTTTTTCCTTTTTTTTCCTGCTCAGCGCACATGCAGCATGCATGTTGCTCCATCTCAAATGGGAGTCCACAGAGACAAGGACAATCCGGTTATTGTGTGGGAGCTTTTCCTGCAGAGCAACTCAGCCACAATGCACCCCCATACAATGAGCAGAATAAACCACACAGAAGAATAAAAAATACATAAACTGTCAGTTATTTTATTTCCACACATTAATATATTTATTCACAATACATGAACTCAGTTTCTCCAAGTGTCAACCCGCTCCGTGTTGATGCTCCATGAGCGGTAATGTAAGGCAGACAATTCCTTTCCTCCCTCCATTTCTCTCGCCCTCTGCACCTCCGATTCACGGTGCCAAATGGTACATTTACATTGGCCATAACCTCAATAACCACGCTCACGGGCGATGCTGAATGTGCAGGCAGACATTTCTACTGTGAGGGGATGCAGACAGAGGTATAATGGGAGCAATAGATAGAAACCTACGCCTGAGGCATCCGTCAAACCAAACGACTCCATTACAGTAAGTCCGACAGAGGCAAACGGTAATGTGCACTGTGATAAACACTGGGATAATAGTCTGTTTATAGTCCTGGACACACTGTTTCTGCTGGGAAACACCGGCAAAGAATACAGATAAGATACAGCAGCGCCAGCCTCTCTGTCTTTTTCACGCTTTCTATCGCTTCTGCTTCTTCTTTCCTGTTATCAGCTATTTCACTCCCTTGTTCCCTTCATCCCTTTCCCATTCTCTCTGTATAATGTTTTCCTTCTAACCGAACGCAGGGGGAGCTGCATAGATCAGCTGAACGGGGCTTTTATCTGCTCTTATACTATTGCGGCATTCCCATCACAGCTGGAACGAGGCCCAAGAGAACCATAAAAACGAGCAGAAATGATTTAGATATGCGTCGAAAAAACAGACAAATAACGTCGGAGTTATATGCAAAGTAACTTTAAAAAAGAAAAAACGGCGTAGAAATATGGAGGCGCGCACAGCAGTGTGCACACATGTATCAGTTAATCACAGGAGAGTCATGGTTTCAGCTGAGGGATTTCTTCTTTTACATCTCTGAAAGTAGGGAGGGGTAAGACTAATCTGTCCACAGTCGGCTCCTGAGAGGAATAAGGAAATGGTAAACCTGCAGCTACTATAAATCAGTGGTGTGTGTGTGTGTGTGTGTGTGTGTGTGTGTGTGTGTGTGTGTGTGTGTGTGTGTGTGTGTGTGTGTGTGTGTGTTGGGGGCAGCCTAGACAAATAGGAGGCATAAGTGACAATCTTTAGAAGGAAATAACAGATAAATAAGGAATGTGCATCTTATGCGGACAAAAGACGAAGTCAGAGCCATCTTTGTCGAATGTAGCAACAGATTATGCACGATCTAAAGCAAAATGATGAGATCTCTCACAAGACCTTATGGAGAAGGTGTTTAAATCACTGTTAACTACCACCAATAGCAGTTGTACCATAATAGCTGAAAACCTGTCTGAGGTGTAGTAGCTTTAGCTTAACTGCTTGGTTAAGGCATCTGAGAAGGATTCCTGCTGGTCTGGAGTTTTCTTGAGTATATCCAACTGGGAAAATGCCCCAGGGTGGACCCATTTCTCTCTGGAGGTGAGTTATATCCATTCTGGCATGGGGATGCCTTGGGATCCCTCAGGAGGAGCTAGAGAGTCCCTAGAAACTGTACCTGTTACCGTGACCCAACCTTGGATAAGTGGAAGGAAAAGGATGGATGGATGGATGGATGGATGGATGGATGGATGGATGGATGGATGGATGGATGGATGGATGGATGGATGGATGGATGGATGGATGGATAGGCAGAGTAACAGGGTTGACTCCAAATAATTTAGGTGAACATTTCCCACAATGCATAGTGCTTTAGGTATTTATTTTGACATTAAAGTCTAGAACAAACGTCTGCTAAACTGAGTTGTAGCCATGTTTGTGTATAAAGGGACATTTAAGGGGACATGATAACCTATAAAACGAGGCAGTGAGGCGTGAGTGGCTGCTTGTTTTATCCTCTATTACTCTCAGCATCATTGGTGCTTGATTAAGAGGTTTCTGGAACCACCTGGTCAGCGTGATCCTTTGTTTATGCTCATAGTTAACCTCTATTACTAAACTGACCTCAGCTCAGACTGCAGCTCCTCTTCTTTTTCTAATGAAGGCCTAGCACACACACACACACACACACACACACACACACACACACACACACACACACACACACACACACACACTACAAAATCTGCAGCGAGGCCAGGTCAAAGCAGAGCCTTGTGCTTCTTGCACCATATTCAATATCAGTTAAACTTAACGACCTCCTTCATTCCTCTTGGCCCACGAAAACGCAAAGAACAAAATATTACAACATTAATGCTCAGGTCTTAAACATAGTTTGGTCTTTTATGCTTGCTGTCCAGGCAACGGTGGTTTTAACAGGATGTGATAAAAGGAGGATAATCGCACGCCTACTTGAGGAGATGATGGCATGGGTTTATAAAAAAGAAATGTGCCCATGGTGAGAGTGAGCTAATCTGATTCTAACTGGATGCTAGAGCCATAAAGAAGAGGCAACCCACCATTGGAATAAAATGAACTGCTGTTGGAATAAAGAGCACACACACACAATGTTTTAGAGGAAGTAGCGCTGACACTGATGCAGAGTTAAATAATAGACACGATCAGTGATGATTTTCTGCTGGAGAGTGATGGAAACTAAAAACCAGGTTCTTAAAATGTCCATCCTAATTTCACTGACAATTTATGATGAGGGTCCCTGAACAGGATTAATAAACCAAACGAGTCTAAGACTGACTGATAAACAGGATGCAGTTACGCATACTTTTGTAACAATATTTGATTTTATGGAGTTAGGAAACTTTCATTGAGAGGAGTCAGTTGAAGTGGCTCGGGCATCTAGTTAGGATGCCTCCTGGACGCCTCCCTGGTGAGGTTTTCTGGGCACGTCCATCCGGGAGGAGACCCAAGGAAAGACCCAGGACACGCTGAAGGGACTATGTCTCTCGGCTCGGCTGGCCGGGGAACGCCTTGGGATTCCCCCAGAAGAGCTGGCCCAAGTGGCTGGGGGGATGGATGGATGGATGGATGGATGGATGGATGGATGGATGGATGGATGGATGGATGGATGGATGGATGGATGGATGGATGGATGGATGGATGGGAAACTGTCATTATAACAAAACAGTAGAGGGATGATTGTAAAGCGAGTCTGAGAAGCCAGTTTGTGTTTCCTGTAAGAGGTAGCTCAAAAGCACATGAAGTAGAGCCACTAGGAGCAAAATGTGTGATATGAGCTGATGCAAACCCATATACAGTTGAGCTTAAGTCTGCCACTCTGAAAGCCACATGGTGCTCACTCACTATTACATGCACTCCTGGTAGCTGTGGCTCAATGGTAGAGTTTTTCAATTGGAAGATTGGTAGTTTGATCTGTCACTTATGAAAGTGTCCTTGCCCCAAGGACTTTTTTTCCATCTATAGTCCAAATGCTAATCAGTGTCCAATTGCCAAGAAAAAAAAGCAATGAATGTATACATAGAGCAAATATGCTAGAAATGTGGCTGTGTGTGTGTGTGTGTGTGTGTGTGTGTGTGTGAGTGCAGGAGGAGTGAGTTTCCCAGTGTGATGAGTTGAATTCAATGACTTATTGTAACCCCCCCCAAAAAATAAATAAATAAATAATCAACCAGAATCCATGCATTGGACCTGAACACATACAAGTACTGATAAAGCGATGCACCTACTCTGACGTGTAGAGTAATTGCATCAGTGTCTGTGCTCGCCCTGCAACTGTGCATGCAAGGTAGGGCAAAGAAAGAGAGAGGAGAGCTGGATAGAGACAAAGGGTAGGTTTCTTGACCTTGGTCCAGGTTTTTAACTCTCAGTGTGAAAGGCTTTAGCCTTTAGCCTTAAATATTTCAGCGCTGCTTGGCTCACTGGAAAGTGCTGAGCTAGAAGAAGGGATAGAGGCCAAACCTCAAATTTCAAGCTCCCCCAACAATTAACACGGCGGCAGGACATCATTGTGCTACTCAGCGGTGTGTGTGAAGATGTCTGGAACAAGCCATTGTTTCATTTTTACAACACAAACTCTCTGGAGAACTCCAACAGATGCAAAAGCACACTTCTCAGCTGCTTACCAGTTACTGTGAGTTCAGTCGTCCTTCTCACAACAAAGCCACCAAACTGGATTTCACAAGTGTAATTCCCAATATCGTCTTCCTTCACTTCTTGAATGGACAAGATGTCTCTCTTCTGGATTATGCTGGCCCTCCACAGCTTCGGACGGCACTCCTGTGTCAGAGGATGAGGTCGTAAAATCACTGCAACAAGCAGGTAGAAAGGTTCTATAGACTAAATATTGAAAAATATTCCAGACGGGAACACTTCCTTGCCCTCAATGAATGAGTTTAGAGAGTGGATAGCCTGCTGCTCTGAAGAAATACTTCCATAGCCTAAAATAATAAGGATTTGCCACAATACTACTTATTTAATCAAGATATATTGCACTGAAACTTAATATTCTCCATTCAATATTTTACTGAGGCCACAGAGGAAGGAGAATGTTATTTACCGAGGTCTCTCCTGGTGAAATAAGTGTGTTTGTTCTGCGTCTGTGTGAATATGTGAGTATCTGTGCGCAGGCACAATGAGTGACTTTGTGACACGATCCTCTCTCCGGCTCCATGGTGCTCCGCCGCCTTCTCGGCGGCAGCTCGGTGTATTCTATTCTATCGTTGCTCCCGGCAACCTTTGAATTCAATCACAGTGGCTCTGCAGAGGTCCAAATAACTCTGGGTCCCAGCAGTACCAGTCATTACCCAGATCATAATTGAATTCGGGAAGAAAAAAAAAACTAGAGGTCAAGTCTGGCCAGTTAATCTACTGCTGATCTGCCTGTGATTAGTTTGGCTTGAACTCTCGGTTGGGATGCACTTTGTTGTCCGCGGGCTGTGCCTGACCCGGGAAAGGCAAGAACTCAGGTGAGGGAGGAGGGGGTGAAATAGGGTGCAGGAGCGTTTGGAGGACATCCACCGTTTCCACAGGGCACAAAATGACATTGCACAATTTTATTCTCGTGGAAGTTCTGTGCTCATTATAAAAGTCATCGCTGCGCCTGCCCTCTGCACAGTTCTCATTCTCTCTCGATGGCTCTCACTGTAGTGTGGAACGCTCTGAGTACAGCTTAAGTAATTGCCTCCATACATAATATGCCTAAGTGATTTGGAACTGCATTTCCAACAAGGCTTTAAACTTAAACAGCCAAGAAATCAGATGAAAACAAACCAATGAACCATTGAATATTTCCCAGTTGTAGAAAAAGACAGAAGCGCTCCTTATTGCTTTTCTTAAAAGAAAAAACCCTGAAATATTCAAATAAAACCATTACACTTTAAAGAAAGTGCAAATGAAACATGGCTTACCTTGTACCAAACAATGTCAGGATCTTTGCCAGAGTCTACGTAGTCATCGATGTCAGGACAGAGGATCTCTTTACTTTTACTGAGCTCAGCCTTCTCGTGTCTTCTCATGTTTGAGTTGTAACAAAGGTCTGTGTCATTTTCCGCCACAGTCAGAGACATGGACACCTTCATACAGTATGTAGAGTTCCTGTTGGTGAAGAACAATAGTAGTAACATTACATCACAGAGGGTATAAAACTGATCCTTTTACTACAAGTGATTATATTTGTGGAGCTTAATAGACATTGCCTTTGAGTTATTTTTAATCTTTTCCATTTTCCCTCTCCCTCCCCAGTGTGGCTCCGAGAATGTGCGGTTAGCAATAATGACACATTCAGCAGCTTTACTGAGTCAATGCCGAACGCTCGTGAACACCGCTGGATTTATGGAGGGAGTCGGGGAATGCTAATCAGACAAGAGAAAAATGCAGCCATGGTCTCACAAGGAAGAGAAAGCTGCTTGGTCATCACAATGAGTCAGTCCTCGCTGCTTGTCATCCCCTCTTTGTTTCCCAGCAACCATCAACACTCCATCTAGCTATCTAACTTTGCTATCTAGGAAAGAATAATGACGCTCCCTCTGTTAATGGCGCTGGTATGTGTCACCAGTGACACAGTGCTATTTCACAGCTCCCACTTCCCCAGTAGTGGCTGTGACAAGGCGTTCCCGGCAAGATTTACACTACAAGGCTGAAGGGATGTATACGGCTTTGCTGCGGTAATAGCTTCCACTTTTTCTGGGAAGTATTTCCACAGGAGTTTGAGGCGTGACTGCAGGTCCCCATTGGGCTTCATGAGAATTAGTGAAGTCATGGTCTGGTGGTACTGAGTCCTGTTTGCACTGGACTTCATCATAATGAAAAGCATAGAGCACAGGCAGCTCATTTAAAAAATATCCCCTTACACCATGCTCTGTGTTTATCCAAAGAACCAAGATGGTTTTTAAAGTAAGTATCTCAATCGATTAAAATCTGCAGATTTTCGTGGTGAAATTGAAATACTAAATTGGGACATATGGAACTCTGGCGATAGGTCTTATAAATGGCTTGGTCATGAGAGGCATAACAGTTGTACAAGGAGAGCGCTGATTGTTGATGCACTCCAGGCAGCTGCGTCCTGCGCACGGCCACAGTAACATTCTCAAAGTGGCACAACCAAAAAGTATAATTAACACACAATCATTCATGTCTGCTCATATTCTCTGGTATTTTCTGTCTTTTATTTGTGCGTGACGCGCTCTGCTGCTGCGGAGCTCATCACCCGTGCTCCTGTGACTTCACCTCATTGGCACGGCCACGCAGCACGCACGCCGCTATTTTTGCAGCCGGTAGATCCCTTTGATCTGCTTAGTTTCAAAGTAACTCATGAGGTGAAAAAGTATTAAAGGAAAAGTTCGCTTTTTTAGACATTAAGTTTTATGTGTTCCTTCACCCACCCAGTGCTCTGTAAACTTTGACCCATTTCACACACACCCCTGCTCAGAGATTTTCAGGGGAGAAGTGATTCAGAAAGGTAGTTCTGGCTAGTTTCGGGGGCGCTTTATCTGCGCCGTTTAGCCTCACAAAAGGATTAGCCTCTGTAAGCATGGCTAATTTGCATCTCACAAACAAAGAGAAAAAATTTACAACGTCACATTACAACGGGACTAGTTTTTGTCATTCGTATCCCTGCGCCGCTCCCCGCAGCGATAGAACATTCGCTGCTAATCCTGGCTGTATGAGTGAAACAACAACTTCTAAAGTCACTTAAAAGTAGTTTTTCTTAAATATATCGAGCCATGGTGCGTACCTGCAGGTTCCCGGGTTGTAACAATAAGGATGTTACAGGATCACCTTTTCGGTTTGACACTTTTCCTGCTAAGGACGTTTCTCTAAGGCATCAGTGGCTTTTAGCAATCGGCTACTCCAAGGATACTCGGCTGGAATGAGTCAAAACCTTTCGTTTGTGCAGTGCACACTTCAAAGAGGATGATTACATCAGGAAAAAGTTCGGGAAAAGTGAAAGACTGTTTTTGAAGAGTTCGGCCGTACCAGAAATCTGGGTAAGTTTTGTTTTTAAAAAATTATTTATTCCGCTATGTCCACCGTATTCATGCAATCATCTTCGCATTTTAGCGCATTATTTATGCAATCATCTTTACACCGATGGTTGATCATAGACTGCAGTAGCTTTGTCAACAATCTGTGTTGATGTGTGTGTTTTGTGTAGCAAATGCAGTTCTTCATCCGTGTACTCTGGCTCATAAAGATATCCTAGTAGTAAAATAAGTTTCTTCTTCATCTGATATCGTGTTAAAATGAAATTCGTCATCAGATGAGACGGAGTCTGACATGTTTTCGGCATTCGGCAGTGAAACAGCTGACATACGAAGTGCTGTTTAATATCCGCGGTGAGCGGCGCAGGGATACGAATGACAAAAAGTAGTCCCGTTGTAATGTGACGTTGTAAATTTTTTCTCTTTGTTTGTGAGATGTAAATTAGCCATGCTTTCAGAGGCTAATCCTTTTGTGAGGCTAAACGGCGCAGATACATCGCCCCCGAAACTAGCCAGAACTACCTTTCTGAATCACTTTTCCCCTGAGAATCTCTGAGCAGGGGTGTGTGTGAAATGGGTCAAAGTTTACAGAGCACTGGGTGGGTGAAGGAAGACATAAAACTTAATGTCTAAAAAAGCGAACTTTTCCTTTAAAGCCAGGCAGCAGATTGAGAGGAGATGCAGGAAGATACGAGATAGACAGGATAGGAAAAAAGTCAAATAAAAAACAAGAAAACAAAAGAAAGTGCTTGAAAAGGAAAAGGTAGGTAGATTTAACCCACTAAGCATTTTTAACTTTATAAAGCAATAATTTATAAGCATGTGATGTTTATTTATTTGATACGATTCAGATCATCTTCAAAACTCAGTCCCACACCCAGGGCTGTTTCCATGCATTTTGGGGGCCAAGGCAAAATAGCCCACAGGGCTCCCCCGGAAGCCTCTGTGTACTTTGCACCCTGCTTGTAATGCCTCACTTTTCTCAGGTTTATGACTCAAAAAAACGAAATTCCTGATGAGTTCATTGACTGTGACAGTCTTTGGACAGTCGTCTTGCAAATTCTTTAAAAGTAGTCAAAATTCAAGTATGCAATAGGACAGCATGGCACTCCAACTCACCCAAGGAAACTGAGAATTCCTGCAAACATGTTTAGATAATTTGCTAACCCCCTTGTGAATGCCAATCCTAATTTCTTCCCAACCATCAAAGTGCCATGAGATACCAGCTTAAAGTACATGTTTATTTATTTAAAAATATATCAGCTATTTGCAAATTCCAAATGCAGCGTGATACAATGGTACAATATTTACTTGTCCAGGTTTGATTCTGAGTTGTGGGGACATGACATTGGTGACAGTATGAACAGGCGTGTAAGGCGAGTCGATGAGTGACATAGGAGGGGATTTGATTATGAAAGACTTAAACAGATAAACAGATCAAATAACTGGTGGAGAGCCAGCAGCGATGCTGTAGGATTGGGGTGATGGGGTCACAAGCGTGGGAGTCAGTAAACAGATCTGGATGTACTTGGGTTTTCAGGGACTTTGCATCCTGAAGGATTCTGTTGCTCTAATTGTGTTTGAGGAAAATGGAACCCTGGAGAGTCTGCAGCAATAAAACCCAACCCTAAAAGCACACAGATTTTTTTAATGTATGTCTAATAGTGCTTTTATGCTTTGTCACCTATCTCGCCCAGCTGTGATCGAACGTAGGTGAAGGATCGTGAGAACGTCCTTCTGAGTTTTCATTTCATTACACTACATTTACAGCTGACCAGATGCTCCCATTCACTGTAAATGACAGGGTTTCATATGATCTACTCTTGTTATAAAGGCAATAAGGGAGTCGCCTCTCTCCTATAAACACCTCTGAACCCCCGGGGCTGTAAAACACAGATACATACACCCCTGCTTTTATACACACACACACAGCTGAAAGACAAATGTGGCTTTGTTTAGCTGTGGAAGACTGGTTAGAGATACCAGTGAGAGGAGCAGTGGGAGAACAGCTACTCGAGTGAGGAGAACAGATAACGTGTACCTCCACACAGAAGATGACTAAAAGGGCATCTGCATCTGTTGTAGGAAGAGAAGTAAGATGGAAGATGCTGCAACAGAGCACTGCCCTCTCTCAGTGTCAGAAACTGACATTATTGACTCAATAGCTTCTATCTGGAGAGAACAGAGTGGGAAGATGTGATGTAGGCTCACAGAGTAGTCCTGGACAATATATATGCCTATAGAAGAAATACAATCTCACAAACATACAGAAACACAAATAATGACACACAGATAACTCGAGAAAGCATGCACTCATATAACAAGTTCCATGAGTATATTCTGGTGGATCAGAGGGAGAAAGTCTAAGAATGCCTTAATATGAAAAAGTAGTGATTAGTTATTAAGCATGTGTAGCAATCACTAAACTCTGCAGGTTGAGACACTTAGGAGAATCTAGGTGGCAAATTGACCATAAGAATGAGACCAGATCCACTCACATTCATTCATTTTAGTTAAATGAATGCAATACCTACACATGACAAACACCTTTGGCTCTAGATCTTTAAATAAACAACAAAGAAATTACACTGATGTTAAAAGTTTTTTTTAGCTGCATGTGTATATAAATACAGTTATGTAACGAGGTAAATGAACACAGACTCGATGCAGATTTTTATAGTAATAAGAAAGGTGCTGAATCATCGATTACAGCTCTGGTTGTTGCTATAACAACTAACACCTGTTGAAGACCAGGTAAACTTGACAGCAAAATGTGTGCAACTCTAAAGCCAAACTATGCAAGTTTTTCACATTTTTAAATAATTTTCTTGAGTCAGTATGTGGTAAAATGACCCTGGGGAAAATGACCAATGGGAAGGGGTTATTGAAATGTCACCCCCACAGCCCTCTGTGGCCAGAATACCGCACTTGCAACTTCAGAGTGCCGGTCCGGTCCCTGTTGGACTTAGAAAAGCTGACATACCTGGTGCTGCAGTCTGCTTCCAGCATATTTCCTGCATGTTTTAGATCATGAACACAGCTGATTTGTTTGATTTAGTGATGAACCGCTCCTGTAGACACTAATGAAGGATGAGGAGACGTTTCAGCAGTTAGAGTAAGGTGTTAAAAAGATGAACGGACAGCAAAGAGGAGATACGTTTCACTTTTGCTTTGACCACAGATAATTAATAATGGGCACTAGGGGGTGCTAAAAGCAAGCAAAACTGCCAAGTGTGCCTTTAAGCCAACTTTGGACCTGGCGTAAGTACATTTTGGAGACAGTGAGATGGTAAAATGTTTTATTTAGGACATATTTTCAGACTTGAAGACCCTTGTGCACACACACACAAATGGACACACACATTGTCCATTTCTGGTAGAAAGTGGGTGTGTAGGAAACGGGATGTGAACCAGAAAGACCTGAGCACATTTCTAGGACAGGTGTGATTTATAAAACAGAAACTGCAAGAAGCAGAGGTTGGAAAATTAGTTTGCGTAACATTTTTTTTTTACTGAGCTTAAGTTGGGGTTTAGCAAAGTTTTATAAATGAGGCCTTTGCACTTGTAATGCTCAGAAGACTCCATAGCGCTTTACACTACAGTCATTCACACACTGGTGGTGATGAGCTACAATGTAGCCACAGCTGCCCTGGGGCGCACTGTCAGAGGCGAGGCTGCCGAACACTGGCACCAGACCACCTGCAGCAAGTGGGGTGAAGTATCTTTCCCAAGGATCCGGACAGAGCCTGGGATCAAATCAGCAACCCTCCGGTTTCAGGGTGAATTCCTAACACCATCATCACCCCAATGTTATGTTCAAAGTGCAATAATTTATTTTTGAGGAATCTGAACTTTTATAACACTCTTCTCAAACATCTGAGGCTGCATGGTGGTGCAGTTGGTTAGCACTGTTGCCTTGCAGCAGGAAGGTCATGGACTTCACCCCAACTGGAGCCTCACTTGGATTTTAGATGTTCTTCTTGAGAGTGTGTTTTCTCCAGGTACTGGTGAATCTGATTTGCCAGTAGTCCCATGGCCCTAGATGTTGGCGTACCTCTGTGTTTTTATAACTACAATATAACTTCACTTTTACTTAAAACTTTTCAACTATTCCTCCTGCCGGCTCCCGCTTTAGAACAACGCTTCCCAAACAATTCAGCTTTTTACCCACAAAACTTTAACAGCAAAGTCCTGCAACCCTAGACACCACCAGTTAAACCTCACAAACATTACTAAAAAGCCTGACTTACAAGGAAATAGTTCAATCATACACTGTTTAAAATCATACTTATTCCACATCTAGAGATCCTGTAGATCCATATTTAGTTTGGGAACCCACAGTAGGGTCCTAACCCCAACTTTAGAAGCCAAAACCTCTCCAGAATTGGCCAAACGGTCTTCAGTCATCCATTACTTTTGCCAAAAAGACGTCAAATCTAATTTTTCATCAACAGAAACAAACTTATGTGCAAAAAATATCTCAAACAGTGTTTCAATCAATTTTATGAAGTCGATCTCTACTGGTCTGAATCTGAAAGGTGAATATTTTTAATTTTTATTAAAGTTTATACCCCAATGGTGGCTCAGACCAATCCTGTGAGGACAGAACATTTTAATTATAGATTAAAGGTGATTTTACAGAATTCACTTTGCATTTATTGATTTTGCAATGACCCTTCTCTCAAAGGAGAGTAGCCACGCCTGTAAATCCTTTCAGCAGCATGAGCCCAGATCCACTCACTCCAGGACCAGATATGCCATCATTTTATTTTAGTAGATGTAAATAAACACAAATAATGACATAATGTGGAGGTGATCAGAAATGATATTTCACAGTCACACACTCAAGCTAATAAAGTCCCAAGGGCACCAATGGGGAAACAGCTTAAATATTCACTGCAGGCTCCCCGTTGCATTATGGGAAGGTGTCAGTGGTGGAGCTGGATTGACAGGCAGCTGGGAGTTGATGCACGGTCCTCTGGTGTCTTTCACATCTGTCACATTCTATTTGAGGGTTGCTGCTTTGGATATTTGCTAGCAGCTCACAGTGGCTGTAGTTTTCCAGGCGTTATTATCCAACAGTGGGATAATGTAATCACAGGAAGGAATTACGCATGGTTCCGCCCACTCCAGAACACTGACTCATTAGAGGAATTATTATAAAATAATCCATCAGGTGAAGAAAAAGAGGGACTGCAGTGGCGACTGAGAAGGAGGAAGAAAGATTGATGAATCTGAAGACGTGTTACAGACCTAATGTGTGATGATATGCAGAGAAAGAGCAAAGGAATAAAAGTGATTCATGCTGAGCATGTGGAGATTTCCATGTAAATGAAGTCACCTTCACATAAAAACTCACAATTAGGCTTCAATTTCCAGACAGAGGAGGACAAAGATAAACCAAACGCACACATAGAGCAGCGAGAACACAAACAGACACTTCAGGAAATCTGTGCCTTTGTGTGCCAATAGTTTTTGAATGAATCATCTCAGAAATGTTGCTGTTACCCACAGAACACCAGATACTGAGATAGTGGCAGACTGTAGATTTAAAATTCAAATGGCTTTGTGTTTAAACTTTCTTTTGTTCGAGCGTTAACTGAGTTAAGTTCCTGATGAAGGCGTCCTGCTGGAGCATGTTTGTAACTTTTGTCCAAATGAAACCCAAGAGTGAGTTTACCAAAATCAGCCAGCAGCATTTGTGTTAACAGCAGTCAACAGGAGCTGCTGAACCCCAGAAGGAACAAGTTAAGGCCTCCATTAATGTCATTTAGCAACTGAAATATAATTGATCTGTTCAACAGTTTTTGCTGACTTAACTCCAAGAAAGGGATTGCATCAATTTGCGGTGCATATGTGGGTTTGCAACAGAAATGCTTTTTATAATCAGCTTGAACAGGTCAAAAAATGTAAGCACAAATGGATAAAGGATTGTTTCTATCAGTCTCCTGTCTTTTGTGTAACCTTCTACCGCTTTCTTGGTTGCATCCAAACCAAAGTCTCAAGGGCTAAGTGTGATCTCGCCAAACTAACAACACAAACAGCATTTTGAGTCTAATCATCAATTAACTTACTTTACTTGAGCTCGTGCACTTTAACAAGGTTTGTTGAAACTTTAAGGTTTGCTGGTTGAGCTACATCGTATCATGCATTAACTGGAGTAGAGGTAGATTTTGGAGGTTGTTGTCTCTGTGTGAGCACACAGAGCAACACTCTGCATGTGCATCAAGTGCGTGTGTGGTGGTTGGTCAGGGTGAAAGACAAAGGGAATGGAACTAGTCAGCACAGAAATGGTAAAACAAATTCCCCAGCCAGCACACATATGTGGGCCACATATGGGATCTATATGGGCAAGCTGTATGGGTCCCAACAGGGTTTGTCTGCAGTTTTTATGGTTTTTGCCCAGAAAGATTTTTCCCACATTTTAACGGGCCCTACATGGGTTTCCAGAGGGTTTGACTCAAACACCGTCAAACCCCTCTGGGGCCACCATGGAAACCTTGGACAAACCCTGTTGGGACCCATACGGCTTGCCCGTATACTGTAGATCCCATATGGGGCCCACCTATGTGTGCTGGCTGGGTTCACGTCTTCTGTGGCTCAGATCTGTTTGGGTGTATCTACTGTAAACTAGAAGAAATGACTGGAGCAAAACTACAAAGTGCTGCTGGGCAACCATGTGTTGTCACAGAAGGTTTTCAATAATCTTGGCTTTGATTGTACAAGTTTCTGGAACTGTACTCTGAGGAACTAACGCGATTCCAAAAGATATTACCATACTTGGGATTTCAATGAAACAGAGCAATAATTCATATGTTAGGCCTAAAATCCCACATATGTGGTAAAAATGGGTTGAGACAGTAAAAATATCCTTGAACATTCTTAGTTTTATTCTTTTTTTGTTCATTGGTGGTTTTCACACTCTCATGATTAAAACCACCTATTCATTTTTGAAATCATTTTAGTATTTGCCAACATACCAACTTTAATTGAAGTATATTTCAGGATTTCCATGAATAGGTGTGAAAAAGGAAATTAATTTGATGAAACGTCTTATGCTGCGTTCACACCGGGCTTTGACATTTGCGTCGCCAGCGTCAAGTTTCAATGTTAAGTCTATGGTAAGGCGCGTCAGAGCTGCTTCAACGTCCCTGCGTCGCTTTGTGAGCGTTGGGCGCGTCAAAGCTTGATACTTTTCACGCTTTTCAAGCTTTGACGCAAGCGTCAAAGCTTGAAAAGCGTGAAAAGTAAGTAAGTAAGTAAGTAAATTTTATTTGTATAGCACTTATCACAGACAAAGAATCACAAAGTGCTTCACAAAGATCAACAAAACAAAAGATAGTCATCATAAAATGATCTTAAAACAAAACAACAGAATATCATAAAATCATTAAAAATCAGAAAACAGAAAGTCATAAAATTATAAAAATGATAAAACAAATGAAAGATTATTATAAATACAAGTAAGAAAAAATGAATAAAACATAAAAGATTTAAGTAAAAGCAGTTTTAAACAAAAGGGTCTTCAGCTGCTTTCTAAAGGTGACCAGACTGTCAGTAACACGTAGGGATAAAGGAAGTTCATTCCAAAGTCGGGGTGCAACAGCCTGGAAAGAGCGATCACCTCGACTTTTATATCTGGTCTTTGGAATTTCTAGAAGGTTCTGGTTGGTGGACCTGAGGGCTCGGGTTGGAGCATAAGGCTTTAACAGTTCAGTAACATAAGGAGGAGCTTGGCCATGTAGAGCCCTGTATGTTATAGTAAGGATCCTAAATTGAATTCTAAAGTTAATGGGTAACCAGTGCAGAGACATCAGAATAGGAGTGATGTGAGCTCTTCTGTTTGCTCCAGTTAGGAGCCTCGCTGCAGAATTCTGGACCAACTGAAGGCGGTCAAGGGCTTTTTTGTTAAAACATGTGAAAAGTGTGTTACAGTAATCTAGACGGGAGGAGATAAAGGCATGGATAACCATTTCAAGCTCATGTTTTGACACCAACCTTCACAGTTTGGAGATATTTCTCAGTATCAAGCTTTGACGCGCCCAACGCTTGCAACGCAAACGTCAAGCAAGTTCAGCTAGCTGAACTTTCGGCGTCGCTTTACAAGCGTCAACCAATCAGAGCGCGAGTTGATACGCCACAGCAGAGCGAGGGAAGAAGGCGAATTCATTCAGCAATGGAGGACAAACTGATCGTAGCTGTTTGTAACCACCGTGAACTGTATGACCCGACCTGCTCCGCCTACCGAGATCGGAATAAAAAGGACCTTGCTTGGAGGAAGGTTGCTGGAGAACTTGGCGTGTCGGGTGAGTGTTTTTTCAACGTTGAAGATCCGCCATTGTTACAAACATCCGGCAACAGAGAGCCGCGCACGCGCTCTTTCCTCCCTTCCCCTCCCTGTGGGGCTGACGCAACCGTCAAAGCAAGCTGCTTCAACGCAAGCTGCTTCAACGCAGGCTGCGTCAACGTCAAAAATATATAGGCGTCAAAAACGGCATGAAGTATGCGTTGTTTGACGCCCGGTGTGAACGCAGCATTAGAGTAACTTTGTGCAATTAGATAAAAGATGAAGCACTCAACAACTGTTGCTTACTCTCTGACTTCAGAGTTGTTTTGCATCGTTTTGATGTAAAAGCTATAAATGAATATAATCCTACCCTTTTCACATCCTGAATGGCCTGACTTTGTTCAAAAAGTGTTTATATTCAAAATGGACAACAGATTCCAAAGTTTCATAACTGCTCGTGCAACTTTGTTTTAAATACGTACATCGGTTTTTCAAAATGTCGCACTTCTAGTGCATCCAGGGTTTATGTCTGGTTGGAATTTATTAATATTTACGCCAAAATAATCATCAAATGCAAAACAGTCAGTGTTTTTAAAGGCATTTTATCACATAAAATCAAATAAAAGTCTTCTCATTTCACCTGGTTTTGGGCTCATAAGTGCTGCAAGGTATAACGCAAAGATTTTTCCTAACAGAGTAATTCATTATTTTAGTTAGAGGGGAAATAACAGTTTTCTGGTTTGATTGAGAGAAATCCCCCAGTTCCAAAGCAGCTGGGAAAACTGAATTTCAGGATATTTAAAATATTTATTCAAAGAGTTTTTGAATAAGAAACTGTAATAATAATTTAGAGGGAGACTAAAGTTTTTGGATAATATTTTAATTTCATACTGAAATATGTTAGGCACTGGTACGCTATTGCAAATAAAAACACTTTAAAAAGGGTTTCATTCATTTAAAGGTTGAATATGGAACAATTTAATAAAACGCTATATTTTTAAATAATAATACCTCCACGGGGCGTTTAGAGGTGTGCAGAATGAAGGTACAGTTTTCCTTTAGAAGATATATTTTACTTTAAAAATAATCAAATATTTATTTTGACGGGCACGACACTGGGTTTATGTTTACATCTACCAGCCACTAGAGGGCACTGTTGCAGGTTTCCAAATATAGTAAACAGTCTGCTCGGCACAGTGAGGCTGGCACTGTGGAAAATGGCGGACTCGGCAAGTCAAGCAGCTGCTTCTGAGCCCAGAAGATGTCGTTATCCTTCTCAGAAGAGGAGCGACCATAAAAGATCTAAAACCAGAGTGAGTTTAGGTCGTCACTGGACATGGTGCTGGCTGCTCACTTCACGTATCGGCAGAGAACCTGGCATCCTGATGGCTGGAAACCTTGTTCTATTGTTGCAGCTACAACCTCCACACACTAGATGTCACTTTGGTGTTCGTGTTCGATATTCACCTTTAACTGGAGTAAAACTTTGCAGCGAGATGCTTATTGAAGGATATAATTGACTTTCAAGTTAATAAGTTGGTGTCAAAAGTAACACCACCCAAGTGTTTAGCTTGAGTCTAATTATCTGTTTGAGTCAGTTTTCTCAACTCATTCATACACATAATACATCCAAAGATGTCTTTTTATGTCATATTTGAAAAACGTGTATATACATCCTTTAACTTTAATATCTTCTGCATCAAAACTCTCAAAATGACTCCAGATCCAGATATTTTGCATGTTTCACCTTTCTGTAACTCCACGGTTGTCTGCTGGGATTTGGTTTTCTTTTGAGACAACCAGCAGACTCTGCTTTGATTTCCAAACTCCACATTAAAAGCCTTTTTTATCCACACATCAGAAAGCAGAAATAACAAAATGAGATTGCTTTAAAAAGGTTTTATAGCCTTTGCTGCTCTGCATCAATTAGGCTGACATTGAATTCAAAGCATCAAAAAATCATCCAGCTCTGTTCTCCGGCTGCCTCGACCTGGCCTACTGAGCGTTCTTATGATTCTTTAAGGCCTATTGAGAAAATTAAGTGAGGCCATTTTTTCTAATCAAATAGGCATTTGAGTAATATTGATGGCAATCTTTCTGATTTGGATCATTTTCAAGCCCGATTTGTACTAAATAAAAGCCTGCTTCTTCAAATAGACTTGAGCTCACACAGAGAAAAGTGCCTCAAACTTCACAGTTATCAAGCGTGCTGCTCAAAGGCACTCAAGGAAAGAAAAAAGTGTAAAAACTTCCAAATGACACGTTTTCTGCTCTATTTTCTCTTTCTCTCCTTAAACATACCGTAGAACACAGGAGTAGAGTCCCACGTCTTGTAGGTCGGCAGGTCTAAACCAGATGGCGTCTTCCTCTTTGCTCATACGCACTCCGTCAAAAGAGATGGGCTCCTCGAAGTCGCTGTGGCCGAGTCCAGAGCTGCGATACCACATGAGGCTGAGGCCCACGCTCTGCGCCTGGCTGTAGTTGGCCCGGATGTACCCGTAGAACAGAGCACACTTCAGCCGCACCGGCTCTCCCTGGAGCACCCGGTACTTCAGGTAGTCCACTGACCAATCTGTGCAGCCGTCCACTACAGAAAAAGAGACCATAAGGACATTTATTAAAAGGGTATTCATGTATGTGTGTGTGGTGCACAATGGCAGAGCTTTGGTGTTTTGCAGAATTCAAGCTGCAACTGGAAAAACTTCCTGGATATCGTTCAGCTTTTCAGCAACCAGCAATGAACTTGGGTGCAGTTAGTACATTTGCACCCTTCTGCCCTGCTACACTTACATGATGACCACAGCACATAACGCGCCCTACGTACAAAACACCCTGGATATGATTGAGAAATTAAGTGCAAGACTCGAAGGAAACCAGGAAACATTGACTTGATAGTCAAAGTGTGTCACAGTTCTGGCTCCTCGACCTCCACGTCATAGCTAATCACTCAGACAGAACCAGCTTCAGGTCTCCACTACCCAGCATGCATCATAACTGACTTACTCTATCAGGAAGTGTTCTGTTTCCGCTGGGGCTCAGTCATCGTTTCATCACAACTTTGTCCAGAGTTTACCAGACCAGCTGGTCAATTTTCCAGACAAGCTTGTCAGACCTATCGACTTCCCGTACATCTCTTTTCATTATTCTGGAACCACAACACGCTCTCGTTTCCTTTCAAGCCGCGTACCACGGTTCCTGTTTCTGTTCTGTTCAAACCCAGCGTCAGTCACTCTGCGTTTGGGTCAAACGCCTGCTTCTGCCTGCTCAGTTCAGACCTAGACCCTGACAAAGTGCTGCAAAGCAAAGCAGGAAATCCAAAGACTAAGATCACAAGCCAGTCAGAAGAAGAAGAATTAGCAAACTGGTTTGGCAAAAAGAAAGCAAAAACACATATATTTTATAAAGAGCTTACTACAGAGAGGTGGACAAAAAGGTTAGTGACGATTTTGCAAACAGAAATCAGGTGTGTCAGGGCAAAATGGAACAAATAAACCAGGTCTACAATGACCACAGTAGAGGACAAAATGAAAAAATGTGGACGACCATGGGTCGGAAAAGTTCAAGTATCTCACGCCTGCTGCACACTGAAAGCATCAGCGGCGCGGAACGGTTTACTCGCGACAATCGCGGCACTCCAGTGCACACCGGGAGAGGCAGCAGCGAAGCGGCTTCACCGCAGCGCTCCTCGCTCGACTCGTGAGATCACAAGATCCCTCGAGACTTCAAAGGTCACGGTTTGTTTATGACGTCCGCCATTAAACCAAAAAGAAGGAAATCACGTTTGATATCACTGTTTGATGTCATATATAATGTTTTTACTCATCACTGCCAGGATTAAAGCCATGAAAAACACACCGCTGCACTTCTCGAACGATGCGGTAGTAAATAAGCCGTGAGGTCACACGTATAGACGTAATCTACATAGATATGAAACCGCATCGCTGTAACAGACTTTTATTTTGAAAATTACCGGGCATTTTACACTGAAACCGAGTGTGATTTCCTGTCTAGCCCCATGTTAACTGCGGAAATTGACGCATCCCAGAAGCGGCATGCGGCAAAAATAGAACCCGATCCTATCTTTAGCGGCGCGGCGTTCCGCTTCTGGAAATTGCCGCGTTGCGGCCGGTTTGTGACACCCCATAGACTATAATGAATTCTATTTGAAGCGGTGATGTTCCACTGCCGTTCCGCTGCCGTTCCACGCCGCTGATGCTTTCAGTGTGCAGTAGCCTTCAGGGTTCCTTCACGAGTGAGGGTAGAACTAAGAGTGAGACTAAAGGGGTGGATTGGTGCAGTTGAGCAAAAAACCAAAGCTGCTGATTTTAACAATAGATCTACAGTCCTAAGACCACAAATAAGAGCTGATGAAATGGGCTTCCTCCTCAGAGTAGCTAGACTCAGCTCAGGGGTAGGCTGAGGAGCTTCGATATTCAAAAGTGGGTTAGGGTGGAGTCACACTGAAAATAACCAGTTGCAGTGGTTTGGGCAGTGGGTGAGGATGCCTTCTGTAAGTCTTCTATGGGAGACACGTTGGGAGAAAACCTTGACTACAACAAGTTAATGAACCAGGATGCTTAATTCAAACATAAACACTGTTGAAAAATTGGGCATTTGACTGCAAAAAAGGTTCAAAAACAATTCTGGGCACCTTGAATTGAAACAAACTCAGTGTTTACTAGATGGTCCTTTAACAACGGTGTGCTACTCGTCTAAAACCATTCTACAGATCAATAGTCGTTCATAATATATCCCAACTGATATGTCATACAAAACCCCACCTTATGCAGCCCAACTGATACCAACATCTCCTTCAGCTTAAACTGCAGTTACTAAGATGCAAAAGGAAAAAAGATAAATCACAAGGGCATGGTGACTCAAAAAGTCAGCTGGGTATTCTGGCCTGTTCCTTTTCCAGCAAACTAATCCCTGTCATGTTTCAAGCAACTGGATTTTACCACTGGCGAACTATTTGTCTCCAGCTAATTATCAAACATTTGTTTATCCAGCAGGTGTGTATTTGAGTGTGTCCCACAGACTGGGAGACATGGAAGTGGTGATGGTGTTGAGATAAAGTAATAAGAACCCTACTGTGTGCCGTCTGTGAGTGATACAGAGCCTCACAGGGACAGCTATGCTTGTAATTAATACTGTTAATTACCAGGGAGGTAATGTGTATCTTTGTGTGTGTGTGTGTGTGTGTGAGTGTGTGTGTTTTCATGAGTGTGCATTCCCTATACGAATGGTTGTCTGCCTAATTATGTCAGTAATTACCAGTAGGCTTTGCCACATGCGTGCATGTGTGTGTGTGCTCTCACACGTTTGAATGTGAAAGACACGAGCGAACATGCGTATGTGTGTGGCATAATGTGTGAAATGCTGTCTAATTATCCCCCACCCTAATATCATAAGCATGGCATTATAGATGCAAACAGGCATGCATTATGTGTTCTCTTCTTGCAGCTTTAAACATGGCTGCATGATTATTAACTGCTACGCGTCTTTCTGATGAAGATTATTAGGAACATTTGTATTTGTGCAGACAAGCTCTTCAGTGTATTTATGATGTTATCCAAAGTAAGAGTAAAACATGGCATGCTGATGCTATTTCCTAATCCCCCAGAGACACAGTGAACCCCAAAGCATCATCTCTCCTCTGACATTGAGGTGAATTTCCACTAAAGGCAGCAGGTAAGTCCTCTGCCCTCTCTGCATATCAATCTTCTAATCAGCAGGGACAGCAGAGGCTTCATTCATCCCTTTTCTTTATTCACCCTCCACACCTCTAATGGATATGACCTCTGCATCGCCATCACAATATTCATTTCTGCCCTCTCTGGCAAAACAAAGCAGTTTATCCTAACAAGCATCGCGCCGGAGTCGCAACAAAAGAAAAGATTATATTCAGCCGGCTGCTCGCCCGTCTTTCTCCTTGCTGACTTGCAGATGTGTGCAGCAAAGCAGCGCCGCGTGCATGAAATGATGTACATGTAAACACACACACAAAGGAATAAGTGGAGCTTTTATTTCTTACAGACATCCCTAAGGGAGAGTTGTCTAATGCATTGGCCTTTTGTGTGTGGAGGGGGGGGCATATTTACGTCTGAGACTCAAAACGGTTTTATCAACTCAATTAGAGGCTGACATTTCCCACATCCCCATGCAAGACCAGAAAATCAATGCTTCCCGCTGCAGGAATACTGCAGTCCCCACCTTTCACTCCCTCTCCACTGACAGCTTGCACATTACTCTGCAAACACACACACACACACACACACACACACACACACACACACACACACACACACACACACACACACACACACACACACACACACACACAAACACACACCATGTATTTCTGGGACATTAGGATTTGTAGCAATTCTGCTCAGCCACTCCACCAGCCCGTACTGTAAGGAATGTTTCCGTACGGACACATTCCCACAAGGCTGTCAGTCATCAAAATCTCACTGCAGCCCCTGTAAGCTGCAACGCTCCTTTACTTGAGAGTGTTGCTGTACAACTATACACCAGATGATGTATAGGGTATGGGTAAAATCTAGCTGATCCAAGACAACACCATGGTGGGAATGTCAAACTGCAGGAAGTGTGCATGTATGAGCGTGTGTGTGTGTAGGTGTGTGTGTCCGACTCACAGAAACCTTATTACATTCAGCGACAGGCCAGACCTGTCCATCTTTGTGCGACACTGAACCAAGCCAATAAATACACACCCTTGAGCTTGAATAAATTTACCCCCCTCCTCCTTCTTCATACACATACTTATGGAGTCACACAAACAAACAAAATATACTCCAAACCAAATCTCCAATCCTCAAGAGGGCGACGTGTCACCTCAGTCAACTCCTGCTTTTCTTTCCCTCATTATCATATTTCTATGAATGCTGGTCAACATTTTATTAAATATTCTGGTGTTTCTCATGCTTTTATTCACTTCTTCTTCTTCACCGTGATGTTTCCATCCTGCCTTCTACAGGTAGACTGACTGACTGATTAGAAATACGTTAGACCAAAGGTTTCGCTATTAAATAAAAAAAGAAAATGTATAAAGCGTAGAGCAAGCTTGATCATTCTAACAGTGGCACCCTCAGAAAGGTTTCATGGGGTGGCACATCAAACTGATCCTCATGGTAACTCTGGGAAAGTTTAGCCTGTGGTGATGCAATAATGCTCCTTTACTCATTTACATAACAAATGCATCCAACACACTTACACCAAATGTGAGAAACACAAAAATTTTAGAAAAAAACATTTAAAACAGTTACTTGATATAAATTCAACATTTATTTTAGAATTATAGAACAGCTTAATTCGCCTGATGTTTCTTCACTAAAACATCCACAAAAACTCTGATGATTGAAACTTTTGTTTTGAAAATGGTGAGCAGCTGATCATTTATTCATTAAATGTATCATTTTTATAAGGTTTTACATGTATTCAATAAATAAGATAAATGTGTGGTTTGTGTGAACATTTATGACTTATATTATGACTTAAGAACTCTGGTCTTCCCTGGAGTTGCCAGTGGGCTGGCCAGCAATTTTCTAGGGGTGGCCATGGCCACCACTGCCCACCCCTTGGAGGCGCCACTGTATTCTAAATAAATTAAAAATAAAAAAGAGGCACCATCTGCATGTTTCCTTTTACAATATAAGTGTGTTTATAAAAGCAACATGTTCAGACTCTATCTTTGGGTCCTTAAAACACGCTATCTCTAAGTAATACCATCAAAAGTGCCCTGTTCTGGTCTTTAGACTGGGTTTTCAATTTATTCTATGTCCTGCACTCTTTCTAATGTCTAACACTAACCATAAATTACTACGTTACTGTTTTATTGTTTGTTTTTACCCTTTATTGACTTGTACTTGTAATACTAACCAGACAAAACTGTATATGTTTAGCTAATATTCATGAAACAACCATCATTTAGTGTAATTATATAACAATGCAACAACAATAAAAACAAATTAAATTTGTGATTGATTTCTGACTTACTCACATGCTCCACCAGAGGTAACAAGTTTGTTGCAGCAGGTTTCTGAGGAACGTGCTAATCCTGTTAAAAAGGTTATGATTCATTTAGCACAAGGTGAAAATATTTAATTTATGAATGCATAAATGATTTCCAAACACCCAAACCTGTCATTTGAAGCCAGGCTGTCCCCCTAGTGGCTGGTTCCAGTACCAGTTTTATGCCCCGCCCCCTTCATTAATGGGACATTTTACCAATTAAAAACTAAAAATACAATTCAGATCACATTTTCCAGGCATTTACTTTTTGTCATTCAAATAGTTCTCAGCGTGTTGCTATATGTTCTGATCTATGTGTATGTGATACATTAAGCTGTAATTAGGACACCATGATTGTATGCAGGTGAGTGGGTGGAGTTTCCAGCTGCACATCCTCTGTGCTCAAACACAAGACTTGTTAAAAGAATAATGCGGCTTCACCTGGAGACGTTTGATTCATTTTAATAAACGCTATAATAAACTGTCTTATTTATGAACCAAAAACAACAAAAAAATTAAAAAGCAACAGCCTGTTCTTCTATCAAAGCCTGATTATCAGATGCTGGGTGGGCTGCTGGGTTCTGAAGAGAATATCCAGTGAACTAAATGTGGACACAAACAGTTTTGGTTTAATTCCTCTCCTCTTCAGCAGACACCCACTCCACCGTTTACAAGACTCCGTCTCCATCCTCCCGCTATTCAACGCTGTTTTTCATTCTCCGGTGCCTATTTGTGGTTTTCAAACCGGTATTTAGAATAAAAATGACTCATTTCTCATTTGCCCGTAATTTGGAGAAATGAATTTCCATTTGAATCGGATTATTACTTCACAAACAAACACCCCGTACAATCAACAACAGCACAGGTAAAGGAATGACCTTTGTTATCCTCAATAGAAATTCAAGCCCTGGTAAGGGCTAATTATGAACAATGAGCCTCCGAGGTATTACGGCTCTACAAGTGTGGGCATGAAACATGCCGACCACTAAAGGTAATTGTGCAGAATTTATAGAAAATGACTTACTGAATTAGTAAGCCTGGGGATCCGGTAAAAACATCAACCATAATCTTTCTGCAAATTACTTGATTCTCCTGTGCTGCACACATTAGCACTGTGAGTTCTTCTCACAGATAATAGTCTGCATTCTCGCATTAGTCTTGAAAATGGGCTCGGTTACTGAACACAGTTTGTTGTTTTAGGCTCGATAATTGACCATCATTCTCCGCGCGTCTCTCTCTTCTTACTTAAGCCTCAAGAATATTTAATCATGGATCAATACAGCTGATGAAAAGCAGCATCCAAACCCGTAGGAACCCATCTTTCACTGTAGATCACCGGCTTGTTGTTTTCACCCAACGATGGGTCCAGCTATGAATTTGAAAGATTTTTCCAGAAAGTTGCTCTCTGAACAAAAGTAAAGTAATGTTTAAAGAGTCAGTTGCTCCAAATGGACCAAAACTTTTGCCCGTTTCCATTATCAAAACTTCTGGGTAATTTTGGGCGATGGTGGCAGAGGAGCTAAGCTCCAACAATCGAAAGGTTGCAGGTTCGCACCCCGCTCAGCCTGTCGCTGTCGTGTCCTTGGGCAAGACACTTAACCCACATTGCCTGCTGTTGGTGGTCAGAGGGACCAGTGGTGCCAGTGTACGGCAGCATCGCCTCCGTCACTGCGCCCAAGGGCAGCTGTAGCTACGATGTAGCTCATCACCACCAGGGCGTGAATGGGTGAATGACTGATTGTGTTGCAAAGCGCCTTGGGGGGTTATAGGACTCTGGAAGGCGCTATATCAAATACAGACCATTTACCATTTCCGGGTAATTTTACCAAACCTTCTTGGCATGTGTCTCTGATTCAACGGGCCGGCCCGAAAGGACAATTTTCTGGGCTATTTGGGTACGCACTTGGAAAAGTACATACTTAAATCCTTTATTTAGAAAAAGGATGTATTTGCATCTTCTTTGACAGCATATGGCAGACTGCCCTGTTGACTGACATCCATAGCGTTGAGTATGTCACGTTCAATAGCTTGCAGAGACAGTTTGAAAGACCACTTTAAACCCTAACCCAAACCTAACCCCAGAGATCTGTAAATGTGTCATGGCCAGATTATGGATGGCTCACCAGGTTAGTACAATGTAGTGATTTCTGTGCAATCAGGGGTCAGGTCCTGGAGGATTTTCTTAATATGTTCTTGTGAGGCTGATAGTGAATTCTAAAGTGTGTGACATCATTTTGTGCATCTCTGTGATAAGTTCCACCCCCTGAGGACCCTGAAGAGAACAAACCTGGTACAGAACAATACATATATATCAAGAGATAAATCACACAGACCTTTGTTGATGATTTGTTCCATGTTCCTTCTTTTCCTCCCCCTGTCCAATGCCATATTCTCTGTCCAAAAATCGTTCCCTTTCAATCACAGTTTACCGTTATTCATTTATATGCAAATGAGAGGAAGTAGCCTACAGATAATTTTTCTCTAAAGATGGTGGACGACCTTTGCTCTTTTCCCACCAGTAAGATTAAAAATGTTAATACACAAAGTCAACCTTTTTCTCTTATTCTTAAAATTTTTTTTATACAACAGAAAAACAAATATTGTGATTAAATTTAGGCAAAGTTTAATAATTAATCTTATAAATCCAGCTACTTTAATTTTAGTTTTTTCCCTTCCCTTATCAAATTAAATAATATAGAAGCAATATTATGTATTTTTGATCTTTTGCAAACTTCTGATTTTTCTGACAGTTTTACCAAGTTTAATTTTTCTTTTTGGTAACGGTCACAATATTTTTCATTACTGCTTCTGCAAAATAAAATATTAACTTCAATCAATATAAGCTGTTTTGATTGCATTAAATATAAATTAGTTGCCAGGTCAGACTGAGAAAATGACATTAAGTTTAAAAATGTAAAGATGTTTGTTCGCTCTTTTGGCTGATTTCTGAATGAGCTGAGCAGCTGTGGCAACAGCTGCAATGCATAAATTATAGAAGCCAATAAAAAATATATTTTAAAACAAGTTAGCTTACCTGGTTCACACCATGGTAACAATTTATTTCCTCCTATGAGCACCCACAGCCATTGACCACAGCCTCTCTCAGATATTTAACTGATTACTCACCAGCAATGAAGTTATAATAATGTACGGTCCCTCATTAGACCCTTTCTTCTGCTGTTGCCAAGCAATCAATGATAGTTTCTCCTTCATTCCACTTTTAAAAACTATTTTCCTTTTATTTCTGGCATTCTGAATTCTCAAAACCCAAGTTAATTAAATAGTTTTTTTATTTCATTTTAAGTAGAGTACTTAAAGTTTGTGCAGTCAAGGAGGAAATCTTGTAAAGCAGTCAAGCTAGCAGCAACCTAGAACAGCAGCAATTAAAGGACAACAATCTGCAACCCAAACTTAAAGATTTACACCTTGTCATTTTTTCAACCAAATGATGGAGCTACACTTAACCAGTTTAGCTTTCCCACTTCATTAAAAAAAGCAATCAACCAATAAACCTTTTAAACTCCACAATGAGATTTTAGGAATAACTCAGCTAAAAAGACACAAAGTTTTAAAAGAGACACTTTTGCAATCAGACTCATTAACAGCTCTACCACTACTGCACTGTGAACCTTGGAACTACTCACTTTAAATGTGCTGCTGCTGTTATAGTTGTACTCGGTATTTTCTCCACCTTTTTAAAATTAATTTGCATATCTACATTATGTTTATTCTACTCTTATTTGCTACACCAAGACCTGATAAACAACATTTTACTCATCCTGTAAATGGGTCAAATGAAAATAAACATATCTATCTGTCCGTTCATCTAAATAAGTTTCCCGCTTCTCCCCCTACTGGTTGAAAGCAGACTTTTTTCTTTTTCTTGCACTTTTCATTGACGGCCAGCAAACTGAAAAAGCTAACTGCTAGCCCTTATATGAGCTATCGGCACAGTAAAGCATAAAGCAGGTAGAGATGTTTGAATTTTATCGATCCAAACCACCAAAGACATTTAGCGCAGTTTCAGGTCATCAGACTGTAGAGTGCTGTCTAATGAGAAGCTGCTAAAGTTTCTGGCTAAAGAACCACTGAAACCAGTTAGAAAGCAATAGCTTAAACTCCTTTGTCTTTAGTTTTTAGTAAGGTCAATTTGTCTGTTATCTTGGATGAGGTCAATACCAAAAAAATTAAATATATAAAGGCCAAAATATATATATATATATTTTTTGATGGACTCAAATGGATTAAAAATTGGTCCAGTGGTTTAACATACAAACAGCATCGGCCACATTATCAACCCTTATGTTTTAAGCAAATATATTATGCAATGTGTGGTGATGGGAATGACACCAATATTTATAATAAATTAAATTTATGAGCATTTTTGTGTTTGTTAATGCTAATTAGCTGTGGAAGCCATCTTGAATTGTTTGAATCAGTTGTACATGTACATACAATGAATACTTTTTGAGAGTTTCAATGAACTCTGTCCAGTGGTTTATGGGTTACAGGCTAAAACACAATATTAAAAACACAGCAATAATGTTTAGTAGCTACATAATAATCGTTGCAAATGAAAGAAAATCATTTTAAAAAGTGAAACTAGATAAAATGTCTTTCGTGTGCTTGTGTTTGTCTCACATTAGTCAGAGAAACTCATCCGATACTGCAGTGCATGAATTAAATCAAATCTCTCATTTCTCTGCAGCTTGCTTTGCTACTTTTTCTTCCTGGTATTGTTTGTTGTGCTTGCACTCTAAATTGTGCTGTAATGCAAAACAATGCCACATTAAACCACCGAACCTGCACCTGAGGACCATTGAGAGGATATAGAAGCAATATGTGCAAATGCAGTAAATCAAATTTCTCTTGGTGGATGTTGACATTTGCATACATATTGGCAGAGTAATTTCAAAAGCAATGTGAAGTTTTAAGGGCTAAACCAAAAAATAATAGCAAAAATAATAATAATAATAATCCCTAAAAGTGAAACAAATCCTCAACTAGGAGATTTACGCCGCAGAATCGAAGCAGGTGCTGGAAATGTATTCCTGTATTCCAATAAGCTGGAATTAGAAACAATGGATACGAACAGTGTTGAAATGTGTTTATTGAAAAGAAATATCACAAAAACATTTTTAATATTGTTCTATTAAAAAAAAAACAGGGTGGGTTTGTTGTCCTTGACCAAGTTCAGCACAGCTCATTCAGATCCCGTTAATAACTCTCCAATTGACTTCAAATTAACCAGAACCCGTTATAGTACAGAAATTTCCCCTGTTGTGTGTGAAAGGGTGTCACGGAGATATTAGCTTTTTGACTGCCCTCTCTCTCTCCTTTCTCGCTCCCGTCCTCCTCCTCTCTTCCCTTTCTCTCGGTGATAAAAGGGCTCTTTTTTAAGGAGAACAGGAAGCTTGTCAGGATTTGGCCAGCCGGAGAAAGTCATTTGAGGCCCAAATTGATGTGCTCAGGACTCTCAATGGTATCTCTCCAATAGTTACGGGGGGGCTGGGAGACGTGGGGGAGATGTGAAGGCCTGGATATTGTTCCTCGTAAATGGCTCTTTATTTCATAGGCGAAGTTGGGAAATGAGCAGTTGGTGGTTTCTGCTGTACACGAGGAGGACGGCCATCCGTAAAATAGAACACTAAGAAACAGGATCGTGTAATATTTAAAACAGCTAAAAACGTCCACGGCTCTCCTACATGTGCAGTTTTATTGGCAATGAGAGCATGCAAATAAGGTTCCTATAAGTTATAAAGTCAAGGCTGTGCATGAGCACCATCCATCATGTTGGCAGCGTGTGGGCAGAACTACATGGACACAAATCCATACGCCGGCTGACTGACTGACTGGTCTCCAGCGCTAAAGAGGAGCGTTTCAAATTACAGATCCTCAAAACACAAAGTGTGTGCGCTCTCAGCTGTATTTTCCTGAGGGGAAATCTTTGTTTATGCAGGTGTCAGTCTGCGATTTTGTATTAAAATGCCAGTAATTTGTTCCCTCTGAGTGTCTGTGTGTGTGTGTGTGTGTGTGTGTGTGTGTGTGTGTGTGTGTGTGTGTGTGTGTGTGTGTGTGTGTGTGTGTGTGTGTGTGTGTGTGTGTGTGTGTGTGTGTGTGGAGCAGCGCTCTCCTTTGTGCAGCTGTGATCCATGAGAGTCAGAGCTGAGCTGTCACTCCGCTAATCTCCCCCAGTAGAAATACAGCTCGGAAAATGTCATCTGAACATTCCGAATTGTGTTTACACTCGCTGCAGGTTCCATCGCTTCTAATTTGACAAGTCATTATCACCTGTGCTTCCCTCTTCCTCTCCCACCCCCCTCTTGTGGCCAGAGACGCAAAAATAAAGAGAATGAAGAATGAGGCGAGACAAGGACATTAAATTCCTCCCTCAGACACACAAACGCGGCTCTCGATGAACAGGTAATCCAAAACAAGAGCTACGATCGCACAGATCATATTCACGTTCATTAATCCTATATGTAACGCTAAACTTTACGTCTTTTAAAGAGTCGTTCCCCGAGGTCTGCTTAGAGTTTAAGGATGCAGAAATTAGACAAAGAAGCCCTCATGAAGAAGTTTTTGTTTTCGTCTGTCTTGTAAAAAACAGCAGCTGGTGGCTAGAGTGTGTGTGTGTGCGTGTGTGTGTGTGTGTGCTGTTCTACCTCTCTGGCTCAGAGCACAGCCAGCAGTAGCAGGGACATTTGTACAAATCATTCTAAAGAGAAAATGTCAGATTCCACGTTTAGTCCTAACAAACCCGTTTTGGTAGCACTAGCCCTTCAGAGCGACGCTTGGAAGCTTAAAAATATCTGCCTCAGGACAAATCAATGCAGTTAGTTTAATTAGAAAAAATCAACACTGAACGACTAAAAATTTCGTGCGAGGGACAAACAGCCAATCTGACCACTGATAAATCAAGAGCTGACCATTTAAAAACCAGCAGTGGGTAATGGGAAACCAATTATTGTTTGACCTTGACGGTAAGTCATTTATTTCCACTCCATCTCTGAGGAGTGACTTATACACGTCCTGAAGCTAAAGAGCACTGAAGCTAGTCAGCTCTCTGGATTGGGTTTGTGTGATTTAGCTAACATAGTTAGCATTTCAACGGACAAATGAGCCGTTCCAAATATTTAATGTGAGAATGTACTCGGGTGTTTGCTAAAGGAAAGTCCTTCTTGACGATAAACAAAGAAAAAATTGGAAGAACAATATCTGTAGTTGCATCAAACTTGCTAATGTAATATTATTAGGGTTAAGGTTATTAGGAACACACTTTATAGGTCTCTGATGTGGAAACACAAAACCAGTATCCATAAACACCAACTGGTGGCATTAAAAGTACCAACAACGTTTGTAAACGGCGTTTTGAACAGTGTTTATCAATTCCGTTCAAAGCAGCGATGGCGAGCAGCTCTGTGCAGTGGTCTGACCCACACTTGAGATAAAAAAAACACTCATTTATGTCAAATTAGCCCTTTTTATAAAACAATGGCGGCAATTTGCTGCAACACCGAGGATGCACCTGGCAGCAAAAAGTCGTTTATAGGAGCTCAGACAGTGGCGGTAATGTGGTGCAATTGTGTCCTTTTCATAAAAGATTTCACAATGAGGAGGTTTGGGGGCGGTCTCTGCGCTGTCATGGACTTCTGTGTATCTTGGACATAACTTGGTTTTTATTGCAATCAAAGCTGCGCTCGTTAAGTTTTTTTCACAAGCAGCTCCTACAGGTGTCTGTCCTCCACCGTCCCTGTGAGCTGTCAGATGATCTGAGCTGCAGATCTAACGGAGAGAAGCTCCCGGAGCTCCGCATCGCTCTAGTTTATCATCTCAGCTGGTTCTGTTTACAAAAACTAAACTCATGCCCGTGTTTATTTTCATTTTCAATATAGTTTCCGGCCGGAGCTCGGCGTTAATTCATCACGTGATCACGAGACCACCCTCTGTTGCGCCAAGGCGTAATGTGCGTTTAAAAGACTGGCAAAGCTGCAATATTACTACCAAGCGAGGCGGCACGAATGGCGAAAAATTCCTGCATGGCTTGGCGCCGTAGCGCATTCATAAGACACATTGTTGCGGTAATATTACGCTGATTTGCCGGCACGGTGTGTCTTAAAAAAAAGGGCTAGTGGAGTAATTCTCTGAAAATACAAAGAGTGAAAGTAAAACTAACAAACATGCAACGTTTCCAGGGACTGTTGGTTTCTTTGAGCTAGCTTCCTGCTGCCGATGATCCCTGAACTTTCCTTTGCAACAGAGTGAGTGGATGAGTCTCCAAAAGGTAAACAGCTCAATCAATGACTGATGAAACATGGAATAAAGGACGATGAGCTTCCAAATCCATCCATCCATCAGATGTCTCCTGCACTCGGAGTCCTGGGACTTCATCACAGCCCTCTCTAGGCCTCGATCAGGACAACATTCCCATGACATAAAGATAACAAGACACTTAAGTGCCACCAAGGTCCATCCATCATCATCCATGAGCATGTGATGCTAGCTTTTGACTGATAGTATCAAACCTGCAATTGATCTGATTCATTCTGCTGAAGTATAGCCAATTTTCTGTTGGCACGTGCCTCTAAATATCCTCATTTAATCAGATCTCCTCCATCACCTCTCATTGCTCTTCTCCATCCATCCGTTCTTGGTGATAAAGCTATGCAGCATCAATGCAACCTGATTTCTACCCTAAGCATCACTCTCCCGGTTCCTTGTCCGGCTCATTGCTCTGCCTTCAATTGATTGTTTCTCAACCTTGAAAACAAACCTTCACTTAAATTTAGCTCACCTCTCCTCTCGATCTCAGTCAACCCTTCGCCGCTCGGAGGCAAACAAGAAACACGCAATGACAAACCATTACGAAGTCAGAAAACAATTTATACGCGACAAAGTTGAACAAGCAGAATGAGGATAGACAGGGAACATCTGTGTTATCTACAGTTTGTGTTACACCACTTCTATTAGTGGAGAAGATAAATGAGCCTGTGCTGAAGATAAAAGAACTTCAATTAAGATGAGTATGCTGCTGGTTCATTAATAATGCAGAAATTATTACCCCATTTTAGCGTCCCAGTTTAAACTCACTCTTTATGAGCCTTTGTTTTTGCATGCCAGCTTTTTGCATGCAAGGCTTTCTTTAGAGCATCAGTAAAGTCGGGTTGTCGAATATCTTGATGTCAATAAATCAAATGCATTAATGGCCCAAAAGAAAAATTATAAAACAACTGCAAAGAAAGCTGAGCAGCTCGTGCACCCTGATTCATGCACCGGCAGTGAGTCGAGTCACATGGATGTAATGTGTTTTGTCCCATGGGCGGGACGTTGGAATGCTAAAGGGTTAAGGAAAGAACAGCAACAAATAATCTGAAAAAGACAGAGAACAGAACAAGATTTTGCAGACTTGTTCAATGCATTCCTCTGAAATATTTATGTGGCTGGAGGTTTCTGTCTCAGATTCTGTGTGCAATTAAAGCCTTTCTCTTAGTGGATGTGCTTTTGCAGGAGATAGGAGGTGACGCTGCAGCAGCAGCAGCAGGCACAAGCGGCAATACTGCACGGCGAGAGCAAATAAACAAACATCTGCCCTTAATGCGACACTCTCTAACAACTGAAAATATCACCCTTGTTTGCTGCTTGCAATGACTGTGCTGACATTATGAATTACAGAATCCAAACATTAACCTGCTGGCCAGGAATTAAAAGCAATCTCCTTTAAGTGTGAAACTTTTTAGTTATTCAGTGCAAAGCCAATAGAGTCTTGCAGGGGTTTGCGTGGGCACTACTAAGACAAATGACTCTAGTGCACACACACACACACACACACACACACACACACACGGTCTCGTGAAGTCACCTCATAAAGATTCATTAACAAATAAGAAATGAGTCGTTTATGGAGATGGAATCAGCAGCAGGAGTTAACAGGCTGGCTAACACAACACGCTTTCCTTCTCGTACCAAACTCGGAGTCTCCCTCAGCCCGGAGAGCAGGGAGAGCAGGGAGGGCAGTGCCTGTGCGGCAGCTTTAAATAGGAATTAGCAGCATTTCATTGTGATAGTGATTGAGTATGGGTCCCTGGGGTGGGTCTGCTCATTGTTAGCAGGCCTTGTAAATCTACAATAATCCTCCCACTACAGACCAGACACACACATTTGCATGCATAAATATGATGGGTCTACACATACACGTGCACCTTTTCAATGTGCAAAACGTGCAAAAAAAATTTAAACACGTCAATCAAAAGGATAAGATGGTTGCATGAAAATAAAACTCATACGATCGTTTTCAACTCATGTTTATTTTTGTGTGTGTGTGTGTGTGTGTGTGTGTGTGTGTGTGTGTGTGTGTGTGTGTGTGTGTGTGTGTGTGTGTGTGTGTGTGGTTTATAAAAATTAGCTACCCAGACTCTTGATCTTCACACCAACCACTGTCCAAACTGCTCATTCCTTAACATTTGGCCTCCGCCCACTCATCTGCCCACACAAACACATGGTCGGTGCGATACCGAGAGAGAGCAAAAACCAGCTCGATTACAACCCTCCCACAGTTCAGGGTTCACCTGTTCACTCGCTGCTCAGAGAATTTCCTGCATCAGTTTGTGAACTTCACTGAGCTACGCACAAGAGGTCACAGAAAGAAGCGCGATTGGCTGAGAACATTACGAACTTTAACGGGAGGAGACGAGGCTGCTGTGCCGTCTTTTCTTCTGTGCACAGCAAAACTTAAGAGGCATGAAAACCACAATCAATTAATCCCTACTTCTGCAGCTTAAGGTGCATAATTAGCATTCCGAGCTTACACGCTAAATTCCTTAAGTGTCTATATTTAAATATTCTAAAGCCTGAGATAAAAAGGTCAAGATGAACGATTGCTGTGTTAAATTTTGACATTTTAGTTCTCAACTTTGAGTGAGTCTCTTGAGAATGTTTCTTTAGCTTAAAAGACCAAACCAGGATTTTTGGACTTTCAAAGGAAATTCACAGAAGAGACATGCAGGCAGGCACACATAAAAAGTGACACGGTCATCGAAGCAGTTTAGTTAAAAAGCTTTTTTATTTTTCAACAGTGGAAGGATCAAAGATAAACCCTCAGTTTGAAGACCGTCTGGACTCTGGACATGAGCATATTCTAAAGTAAGGCTAAACTTGGCCTAAAGGCGAAACTTTTTAGACGTCTAAAGGTGTTTTTCCAAGGGCACCACTCAGCCTAAAACAGCTCTGTACAGCTATACAACCCACCTGAGTAGTATTGTTTCCATGCCAACTCCATGACAGAAAGTGGGTGCACCCCTCATAGGTGCGGGGGGAGGGCACTCGCGGGGGGGGGGGGGGGGGGGGGGGGGGGGGGGGGGGGTGATGGGGATGATGAGATGTTCAGTAAGCAGTGTGAGGTAACCTGTATGCTCCACATAAACACAACTCAGCAGAACAATGGTGGGGTTGTTGGACATTCTGCTCAGTTTTATGGCTTTTTATCAGACTCTGAGCCAGGAAATGGCTGCAGGCAGAAAGCTCCGGAGTAACCAGTGACTCCGCCCCCCAGTCAATCAGCAGCCACATTCACAATACACAGCCTTGCCAGGGACCTCGACGGAGTAGGGACTAAAAATTGGAGAGAAAGTAGAGGGAAAATACCGAACCGTGCTCTTGGAAACTGTGGTCGGGCTGAGCTGCACTAGTCCGAGTTACTCTGAGTCGTGCTCTTCGAAAAGTGGCTTAAATCTATGTTTGGATGTCAAAGAGACGTTTACATTGAGACAGGGCTCGAATTACACACAGGCCTTTTTGGGAAGCCCGGTGGGGGAGGGTCCGTTCAATCACCTTCATTGGGGGGGGGGGGGGGGGGGGGGGGGGGGGGGGGGGGGTGTTAAGGAAATTGGATCATCTTTTGGACTCCCCCTGAGTGTGTCAGTTGAGGATTTCGTAGCTAGGGGGAGCCCAGCACCCCTTTGGGGAGCAGCTACTCGGTAATTAGAGCCCTGCATTTAGACAAAAATGTTTAAAAAAACACTAAAAACAAATCCCAGGGCTCAAGCTTCCTGTTTCATGAATTCCAGGTATCCAGCTGCGCTAAGTGGGAACACTAAGTCATGCACACTGTTACAATATAAGACTGTGAACAATCTCTCTGCAGCATAATAATTAGATTTGTGTCTTACTTCTTTTGCTACCCCAGTCTTTAAACATAATCAAGTGCCCGTGAGCAAAATTTAAGATCGTTCAGCAGATTGAGCTGTAATGAAGAACATCTACAATAAGCCGAGGACTTGTTCGTGTGATTTAATATTTTCCAAAATATAGTGGAGTGTTTAAAGCACAAAAATATTCAATCTGTAAAAAGTTAGAATAGAATAGAATAGACTTTATTGATCCCACAGTGGGGAAATTCACTTGTCACAGCAGCACCAACACTCAAAGGGTAATTAGAAGAAAGATAAAAACAAGGATACATGTATATACACATAGGCAGTAATCTCATATTAAGTGTACTGGCATTTCCCTGACATTAAAGGTGCCACACCTGTGTTGTTTCAGGGTAAATGACAATACGTTCAATCCAGAAATATCAAAAAGTAACACAGTTTGGATTCACGCACTACCCTCACATTTATTTGCATGCGCTCATCTGTGCACACACAAACACACGGAGCCAAAGTGCAAGCCCACGCTGAGAAATCGTATCTGCTGCTCTCTCAGGCAAGCACTTTATATACTATTTTCATATTTAAGGCCACAGTGGATAAAGGCCCCTCTGGTGCACAGTAGGTGTTGTAGAAATAAATATTTTATGTGGGAATCTAATTGCATTTTGTGGCCCTGAGCACCCTACAAGACAATCTGCAATGCTGGTTTAATGGCTCCTCACTGTATGTTTGGACACACACACACACACACACACACATGCACGCACACACACACACACACTCACACACATCTGTTTGTTATCTGTCCGTTGATGGTATCTCAGACAGCTACTGGTCATTGTGTATCTTCTATGTATATAATTGAATTTTTTATTATTTTACTTCATCCAAACTAACAAAACCTATGAACCGTCTAGTTGCAGAACTGCAGATTGTGCCTTTGCCTGTTTCACGTAGCAGGATTTCTAAATTGTTGGTTGATTTATAAACCATAAGAGATCACACACGTGGTGATTGAGAAGTCACGCACATACAGGATTTGGTCTTACAGTGTGTGGTGTGCAGCAACTGAGCAAAAACTGCACACAGCATACGAACTGCTTTCACTCACGGACATTCCCCGCTCAGCCAGAAATCTCACGAGATAAAATGGGACTTCAAAGTGAACAAAAATGGAGGATGAGCGTGCTGCACACTTCCATCACCTGGCCATCTGATTGGCTACACGTCACACTGAACAGGCAGCAAGTTCACGTCTGTGAAAATCCAACCAGAACATTCCAACTTGTTTGAAAGACTGGATTTAAGATCAGAGCGGTCCCTACATCCTTCCGAGCGGACCAGAGCTCTCATAACAAACCACACAAGGTAGGATGATCTGATGAGATTATTTTTTCTGCTGATTCTTATAATTTGCACGTTATTTTATTTGCACTCATTCATTCCTCATTTGCACAGTTTTCCATTCATGTCCTTAATCCCTGTAAATGTTCTGCTAGTCTTTTTACACAGTGTTTTACTATAAAAATGTGATAATTTCAATAAAATCTTTCATTTATTTTTTGTGTTTTTGTTCACTGTTCAGCCTTTCACATATAATTTTTTTAATCTTCTTTGCTCCTGTTGTGAATCTCACTTAATGCCGTGAATAAGCTTTGGTGTTGTTACCCCAAAATTTCCCCATTAAGGAACAATAAAGGGACTTTCCATTCTGCAGCATTTACGATAATCGTGTGCATCCTTAAAATTATTGAGAAGGGAGGAGTTTGCCAATCATTGGCATGATTATCCAGCCGTGTGCTTTATCTGCACCTGATAAATGTTGTAAAATGCCTTATAAAGAGATATTTTGCCCATTTTGAAGTATAGGTTATAAATAATGTAGATAATTTCCTCGGTTTGAAGACAAAGTTTACATTCTTCAGAACAGCAAGACCAAAAATGGCTGCAATCTCTTAAATTGAGGTTGTTTTATAAATTCTTGGACTATCATTAGGTTTGCATATCCTGGGTTTTCACAAGGAATGTTATAGTAATGTAAATATAATCAGCAGTAAAATTAATTCTTCTAGGGCATCAAGGGCAGGAATTTCCTCCTATTTCTACAGAAAATAAATGTCCAATGAGAAACTGATGGCACTGAATGTGTGTGTGTGTATACATATATATATATATATATATATATATAAAACCATGATGTAAAGTTTTACAATGTTTCCACAGGAACTTCATCATGGCTGAAATGTCCCTGTCATTATTTGTGCACCTAAATAAATTAATATTATCTAAAAGAAAAATATTAGAAAGAAAGAATAAGAATGCATTGATAAGGTATCCCTGGTATAATATTAGAGAACCGGATTTTTGGGGGGGCAGTTGCAACACACCGCCTTTTTCATCACCCTTGCATTATTCCAGTCTCCATGTTTTTGATCGTGGCATCTAAAATCTAAATTCAGTCTAATAATCCAGCATATATCATGCAGATTAATATTTTTTCATACGGTATGCAGCTCTAATGTTTTTGCATACAGAAACAGTGTGTGCAGCACAAAACAAACCCAGAGATTACTAAATCCTACTTTTTGGAGTAGATGCCACGGAGATTAAGTATCGTCCTCCACTGATGTCCTTATTGAAACCTACCAGTGCCAAAGTTTTGTAATCCAACAGACCACCGCAGCATCCAGGGTTTAACCCACTCACACAAAAATGTGCAAAAGCTCAAGCAGCCACCAAACATTTGCCAAGCTCTCGTTTTTAATAAGAGAATCAAAATAATCATCAGGACACAGGCTGACTTTAGCTTTGTTTCTATCTGTCAATGTGAGCTGTTAAAGCTGGGCCATCATCTGTTTCCTGTAGGACTCAAACAGATGGTTGCATTGTCAAACATCTAATTCCAAAGGTTGAGCAGTTAAAAGGAAAAGATGGCAGCTAATGGAGGCTAGTTTGTGTCTGAGCCCACTGCAGGGCTGCTGAGGTCCACAGAAATCCCTTTAAAGATTCCCCAGTAAGGCAGCGTGCACTGGTGATGCACAGTCACAGGGTGGGCTCAGCGCCCCACACAACTCTAATATGGTTTTCTGCTGGCGCATCGCCAGCATTTACATATGAATAAATATGAGGAGGGGAAAAAATCAAATAAATAAAAGGGACAGCGGGGAGAAAATAATCCTGTTAAAGATCAAACAGCAGGCTCCCTTCTCCCTCCTTCTGCAATTCTTTCTCACCTCAATTTTTCTCCAATTTAAACATAAATTCATCTGCTCATCTAAACTCAAACCATCATCCTGACTTTCCTCACCCGTCTCCAAGCCAACTATATCTTCACCGCCGATGCTAATTTCTGCCTCTTCTCATCCTCTTTTCCTGCCATCTTTTCTCACTCCAGCCCTTTTCCTCCATCTCATTTTTGATTTCATGGCCAGCCGTATCTTTAATCTTGCTCCTCTTCCTTTTGCCCTGTCCAACGCTCGCTCGCTCGCTGGCTGGCTGGCTGGCCTCGCTCCCTCCGTCTCCATCTCTCTCCCTCCAGTGCAGAACAAAATGGAGATTAATGAAGGGAGGAAAATATGTCTGTCATCTAGACAGTCTGGTGCAATCACCACAGCCAGAAAAGTCCTGATTTTTGCTTTCCCCCCCTAAACACCAAGAAAAAGCTACTGCTTGAGCTGTGTAAGAACTAATCGTGCCGCTGAAGCGTGCTTTCTTTTCTATAGTCAAGTAGTTCCTGACTTTTCTCTTCAGCTTCTCTCTTTTTTAGTTTTGAAGGATATTCAGAGGATACTCCAGTGTCTCATTTCCTCCCTAAGTTTAAATCCTGACAACTCATGGCCACTCGCTGCTCACATGCCAGTCAGAGAGCTTCGATAAGCCCCGCGGGAAATTGACTTATAGTTTAGATCTCCTACATCACATTCTTCTGCCACCCATCGCGCCCTTGGTTAGAGGTCAGTAGCTGCTTCCCCTAATCTCACATGCAAATTTCTGCGTGTTACAGCGTGAATGTGAGGGTGATGTATGAACTATATCCATAATTCATGGTCCATTACCAGTGACAAGTTACACAGACGCGTGAGCAGAACTTGGTCCTGATACCGGCTCTCTCGCTGCACTTGGGCCAAGGCATGAAAGGAGTCTTAGAAGTAAGCTGACATCTAAATGTATGGAGAACGTGTGCGGTTAAAATGGGAGAATAGGAGCCAGTCTCACGCTGTGTGAAATATTTAACATTGCCTTTGTGGCTTTAAATCCCCATGATATGCAATCCCATATATGATTCATGTACAGGCTGCATTTTCACATTCATCCAACTGGAATTCATCTGAAAACATCACAGCAGGTTGATTAAAAGCCACCGTTTTGGTGGAGATTTCCTCGCAACATGCATTCATTAAAAACCACAAAAACACCTTTGTTTTCTATTTTTAACCGTGCTTTCTTATCAAGGTTCCCATGCCCGTGTGCTGTTTACTTGAGCTATATATTCATCTAGCTTTTGTGCTCTTGTTCTCAGCCTGGTTGGTGCTTTCAAGGCATTTCCCTGGAGTTTTTCTCTGCAGCGGCGTGCACAGCAGCCCGGCGAGCGCAGCAGGGGGGACTACGGCTCATGTGACTCCTTTTACTGGTGAGAAGAAGTGAGGCAAAAGTATGAGGAAAAAAAAGACCCTGACAGACAGGCAAACGCAACCAGGACTCCAGTGAAGATGACAGGAAAACTCCTGTGAGGCTGTTGCAAACATGCTTGCAGGAACTGGTTTTCATGAAAGCAAATGCCCAGTTAAAACTGATTCTGTGTCTTCACACGCACAAAAAAAGAAAAGACAAGAAAGAGAGCGAGCTCTAGACTGGAGCGACCTGAAATCAAAGATGCAGACCTACTGGAGCAGCGCGGCTAGGCTTCGACAGATAGAACATGACCTAAAAAGATACAGAATCAGTTGTTGCTCGGAGGCAAGAGATGGCAGAAATTGTCCTTCTAACCTTTCATCCGTAATTCGAAATGCAAGCCTGACATTCATGTGCATTTCTGCAGCGGGTCCTGACCTTCCTCACTTGCCCACATTAATAAATGAAAACAATGAATATTTCAGCAGTAAATGCAGGAATCATGGATGGAATGCACCTTTATTTTCAGCATCTCTTTACGTGCCATCCACCATGCCATCACACCCATAAACATTTTCATAATTTTCAGCTAATCCTCCTCCTGCTGCCGTACTCGGCTGGTGAGGATTGCTCCTACCTACACCCCCCAACCCCCCTCCTCCATCTTCTGCTGCTTTCATCCCTCATCCCAATCAGCCTGGGGCTAATGCTGGTGTCAGCTTTGCTCATCTGTAGTTTTTGCAGTGCATGCGTGATTCTTGAACTCTGAATCCCACTCACATCCTGCACACCAGCCAATAAGACAATCCATATAAATACAAAAGCTTAAAAATCAAACTCAATATGGTCACTTATACTTCAATAGGTCTATTCTGAGAACATATTTCAATGTTTTATGCAATCAGTTCATACTCAAGCGTGCTAATGTTTTAGGTCAGAGGCTGCAACAGGTGGCTCTAATGGTTAGAGACAAAAAATTCAAGGACACATGCAAATATTCAGCTTGAATTTCTATATCTGACCAGGTCATGTGAGGCTTATGACATAATAAAAAATAACTTTCAATGTTTCTGCAAATTCTTTGGTCACAATTTAGGTTTTATTCACAATTTGTTCAAGTCCTCCCAAAGCTGTCTCACCTTTCTTTTCTGACGTGTGGAAAAATTAAACAGAAAAGATTTCAGACCTCAGATCAACTCTGTGACTTTGTTTTGGAATCGTTTTAAAACGTAAAAATTAATGCAACGTGAGCGTGAGCCCTTGCAATTCGAGACATTTTGGGAGCTTCTTGAATGTTGACCACAGTCCGTCCCCAACAGTCCAGCTGGATTCTGACTTAAAGTGTCTGACTTCTCCACTCGCTGACTAAAACATTGGCATTTCAAATTTTTGTTTTATATCTTGGGCTGCACAGTGGCGCAGTGGTTAGCGCAGTTGCCTTGCAGCAAGAAGGTTCTGGGTTCACATCCCGGCCTGGGGTCTTTCTGCATGGAGTTTGCATGTTCTCCCTGTGCATGCGTGGGTTCTCTCCGGGTACTCCGGCTTCCTCCCACAGTCCAAAAACATGACTGTCAGGTTGATTGGTCTCTCTAAGTTGTCCTTAGGTGTGTGTGTGTGGTTGTTTGTCCTGTGTGTCTCTGTGTTGCCCTGCGATGGACTGGCAACCTGTCCAGGGTGTACCCCGCCTGCTTGCCCGATGTCTGCTGGAGATAGGCACCAGCCCCCCGCGACCCTGCTCGGATAAGTGGTCACAGAAAATGGATGGATGGATGGATGTTTTATATCTTTAGACCTATATTTGTCAAACTGCCAAGATGTTGTCAGAACCAAACGTCAAAGTTCATGACGGATTTCAATGTGACCTGAAAATTGTGAAGACAATCACTTATGGCTCTTCCACACTAGCATCAGCTCCAGGCCTGGTCACGTTCGTTCCACACAGACTTAGGAATGCAAACACGATTGAGCACATGGGCAGTCTCCAAAATTGGCACGAAAAATTGGCGCAACGTTATCAGTGATGTCATGAGCGCATCTTCGAGCATGTGGGCGGGGCAAAAGAGCGCGGAGAAGTCAGCGGTATCTTCCATATTAAACACAGGTGGCCTGAGCAGTGTTGCTTTTGGAGACTCTGATATTGCATCCTGCTTTGCTGTGTGTCCTGGCAGCGCTGTGTGTGTGTGTGCGTGTGTGCGTGCGTGCGTGCGTGGGTGTGTGTGTGCGTGTGTGCGCGCGTGTGTGTGCGTGCGTGCGTGTGCTCCAGAGAGACAGAGAAAAGAACGGCTGCAGTCAGAGGCTTGCTCCTGAGCATCCAGAATGATAGAACTGAAGCAATGTCAAAACATTAATCGATTCACATCCCTATATAAAAAATAGTTTGGTCACAATACAAAGATGACGAGGTTTCATAATTTCTTGTATTTGAGTAGTAAGGGATTGCCAATGGCTAGGTTGTGTATAAATAAGAATCTACATGCATAATGGTAATAGATATGGTGGTTTTCTTTTTGTTTTTTGTTTTTTTTTTTGTTTTTTGTTTTTTTTGTGTGTGTAGTCATGGATTCCTTGTTTCCCTTGAGTTGAAAAAAGAAGGCAGCCACTTTATTTGTGTGTGAATGTGTTAATCTGACAGACTGGGGTGAGGTTTAACAAGTTTTTCTTCTCCTCACTCCATTTTGAGCATTTTGGTTATGTGATTTTGTTCTTTTAAGTTAAATGTAGACCTAATTGTGCAGATACTTAATTTTGTAATTTTTGTTGTAATTGTTTAGTATACGGCACATTACTGGCTCAAAATAAAATTGAATTGAATTGAATTGAATTGAAATAATGAAGCATGCATGCGGGAAGCCCCCGCTGGCTGATTCTATCCACCAATCGGAGGCTCCCCCTAATGGTAGGCGTGAATTTGAGGCGGCCAATCAGTCGGCAGTGGGTGTTTAGCCAGTTTAGCCTGAAGCAGACCGCCTTGGGAAGAGGGCTGAAAAAACAACCGGTTACGTGCGGAAAAAATGCAGGCTACGCTGATGTGGACTCCTTATTTAGGCAGAGTAGAGCCGATGCTAGTGTGGAAGGCCTGTTAGAGACAGAAACATCTGGCTGAAGACACCAAAACCAAACTGAGTTTGATAAACTGCTAAATGTTTTCAAGGCACTCTTTAAAAAAGAGAGTTAATCTTCATGATTTTTCCATAAATATCAAGTAAAGAACTCGACATTCAGCACCAAATAAATTAGGCAGAATCACCCAAATCTGATGCATGTTTAATTTTGGCTTCAATCTAAATAAATCTTGGCAATAATGAAAAAGATTAGTTTACCCTCAAGCAAAAGAAAAGCCAAAGGATTGCTGTCCAGGTTTAGTTTTGCTTAATTTAGCAAAAACAAAATGAGGAAAGTTGTTTCCAAAATCCTCTGATCCAACAACACAGGAGTAGGAAAAACTCTTGACTTGTGGAAAATTCTTTACAACATTAGTAAAAGTGCCTGAAACACTTTAACACCTCGGAGTGAGACACATCCACAGCCACTCAATACTAATAAAAAAAGACTTTGATCTAGCATTACTGCAGGAAATATACCAAAACGTTTTCTCTTTTTGCAAAGATCATGTATTTTTAGGGCCTTTACAAGAGCTTAAAATCAGCTGTTTCCACTCAGCTAAAATGGCATCTATTTGGCATTTAGACAGTTTTAAATGGGTCAACATAGTATTTCCAGATTGACTCAACTTGTTTGGATCTGAATAAAACTACGCTGAACAATGTTCATGCTGTCTAATCAGCCACACCTGTGAGGTAGGATGGATTACCTCGGCTAAGGAGAAGCGCTCACTAACAGATTTAGACCAATACTTGAGAGTAAAAAGTCTTTTGTGTATTTAGAAAATGCTTCAGCTCTTTGAGTTCAGCTCTTGAAAAATGGGAGCAAAACCAAAAGTGTTGAGTTTATATTTTGGTTCAGTGTAATTTGCAGGAAACTGCTGAATGAGTCAGATCCGTGCTGTCTCACTTTCATCTTTGTGTTTGCTCCACAAGACTGACGCAACAAAATGTGTATCCGGATGTAATTTTGTTTCACGTAAAAGTCTGATTCATGGAGCGGAGCCCAACCAATCAATGAGAAAAACCAAACAATTACAATAATTGAAATAAACCTTACTTACGTTTTGTAAATAAATATGAATCAGCCCTTCAAGATTGTGCTGAATGAGTCCTGATTTATATAATGACATCATCATTTTCTTCCTAACAGAAAACATTTTGCTGTTCATTTCCAGTTTGGAGCAGAAATGCTCTCCATCCTTGTGTGAAACTGCACTTTTGTTCTATTCTGAGGAACAAAGGTGAGTAAAAATCCAAACAGTCTGACAGGAGCGTCACTCAATATGTCATTACTAGAGGAGAATTGGATCTTTGGGGCAAAGTGAAGATCAGAACCTGGAGACGGGGCAGCGGGTTTATCGTGGGATGTTTTGTGATTACCAAAGACGCCTCCAGGAGTTTAATCTCAGAATCACTTTGCCTTGATTGTTTCTCTTTGTTCAGTCGTCCTGCAGCCCGTCGATCATTTTACGTATCATACTGTCTTATTATCTTCCATTCGCTCTACATCTTCATTCTTATTCTAACTCATTAGTGCCCGCTCCGTCCCTAACGTTCATTCATTTTTAAATTCACTGTGTTAATATTGGCTTTCCTTTCATTCACCTCCACCCGGCCCCCTTTTCTCTCGTCTGCCTTCTCCTCTTTTTATCTGAAAGTTGAATTATTCAGTCTTACCCGGGCTTTTAATTCTCTTGATTGAGCCAATTACCTTCTGGCTGGATCAATGCGGGAAAGGTAATGATTTAAATGGCTGCCGCATAAAGCCACATAACCACTTCAGCTGGTGCAGAAGGAAAAAGGCGGAGAAGGGGAGGAGGAGGAGGACAGTTTAACAGAGGAAGGAATGAATATCCTCTCTTTAACATGGCCGTGCATGATTCAGCTTGTACGTTTAAGTGCTTCATTTTGTGTCCGCGGCTCTACCTGCTGTATACCACAATGTAAAACCACGCAAGAGAGGCAGACTGTGAAAACCCAGTTTCCTCAGGGATTATCTAAAATGTATGGGCTGTGAGGAAACTGGGTCAGACTGATCTGAAATGGTGCCATCGTAGCAGAAACCCACTAAGTCAACATCCCTCTGTGTTCCACCGTCCCTCGCTGGCTCGCCATCTTATCTCCCGCATGCACCTCCAGTTCATGCAACATGTACAAGCCTGTCGCAGACTGCACATGTGCACGCCACAACACACACTTCCACCCCATCACTACGACTTGTCATCTCCTGTTGAGTGAGCTGTCCCTTCCTATTTGGTCCGGCTCCTTCATCCCACTATCTATTATTGATGTAATGGAGCATTGTATCGGGATGCAGCTTGGCCTGCGACAAGCTTTTCAGCCCGGAGGGAGACGGGAAAGCAGGCCAGTGGCTGTGAGCGCACGCTGGCTTGTCTGGAATTACTGGAAAGGTGATTATCTTGGGCTTGAACTTGGTCTGATGCTGATCTATGATATTTTTTATTTGTTTTATTTAATCCCACTTGCTGATTTATTTGAAGCTGTAAAAAGAATTATATAAGTAACCCAAGCAGAGAGGGAACAGAATCAGGATTAACCCTAACCCTAATTAGGATACTATCAAGCTTGAGTTACCACTAAATAATTACCAGGGTTTGAATTATGAGGGATCTAGGGGGAGCCCGGCTCCCCCAAAAGGGTTCCTCTGGAACCCCGTCAACTGACACACCCAGGGGGAGCCCAAACAAAAGTCAAATTTCAACCCAAATTACATTATTTATATGGACTCTCAACATAATGGAACTTCTTTTGAGCATACCGTGTCCCAACCCTGCCGCTCTTACGACGTTATAATGGAGATGATCGTATGGACCCCCCCTCCCCATCTTACAGGGCTCCCCCAGAAGACAGCGTGTAAATCAAGTCCTGATAATAACTTACCAGTGTGAGCACAAAGTAAGCTAGATCTGCTGTTCAGTGTTCACGTTTAACCGTCTGAGTCAAGATATGAGGAGCTTTAGGAAGCATTTTTAACAACTAGTAGTTCAGAAGTAAGAAAAAATATAATAAGTACAAATTTAAATAAAATTAAATAAAACTTATTAAAAATATTTTAAATAAAAAGGATGAAATAAAATGTAGGAACTAAGGAACATAAAAAAATAAGAAATGCTGAAGTTTTATAAGCTGCATTTAAATTATTTAATTAAATATTAACATCAATGATGACAGAGAAATTACAACACAATGTTTTCATATGTATTTCTTTTTTTACATCCAAGCAAAGTTACAAATAAATTAAATCTATGAAATACTTCTAAAAATCCTGAATTTTAAATTAAACAATTAATAAGGACTATTTAAAGGAGCACTTGGCAGTTTTGGCTTGTTTTTAGCACCCCCTACTGTTCGTTAGTGAAAGCAAAAGTGAAACTTATCTCCTCGCTGTGCGTTCGTCTTTTAACACCTTAATCTAACTGCTGAAATGTCTCCTCAGCCTTCATTAGTGTCTACAGGAGCGGTTCATCACTAAATCAAACAAATCAGCTGTGTTCATGATCTAAAACATGCAGGAAACATGCTGGAAGCAGACTGCAGCATCAGGTATGTCAGATCCTTTTTCTAAGTCCAGTTTATAACAGTTTATGAATTAATAGTTTATTATAAACTAAGAAAACTAAAGCTCAAACTTCTGAGCTGTGAGTAATCTGTATTTATTATACATGTTCTTGTGGCCGTGACACAGGAAATTCCTCTGCAGGAACATTGACTCATGTCAGCAGGTCAGTGATGGGAGAAAAACCTGACTTTGACTCTGCTGGACCTTGTTGGTCTTCACTGGATCAACAAAGCCTGAAACTCTGGACTTCCTGTGTTTTTGTGAGCCTTTAAAAATTCAGTTCATCTGAGTCTCGCCACTTGACCGACGGCGCGGAGGCCAACAACAGTCTGGGCTGCCCAGGCAGCAGGAGAGAGATTGTGTTTGGAGGTAAGCGGTTCCCTTTAAGTGAGATGATGCTGAAGAGGCTCCAGAGAATCAGGATCACGACAGCCTCTTGAGGCTCCTCGCTCTGAAATGAGCTTTTACTTGAACTCTGGACTCTCTTGTTTAGTTTTTTTCTGTTTCGGTACCTTAAACTTGTAAACTCTCTTGTTGCCTTTCAGGAGTTTTAACTGACAAGAAATGCATTTTACAAAGCCTCATGCCCTGAAATGTTCATTTTTTATTTACCTTGAGGTGATGATTTGCAAGTTCTACTTTTTTTCCACTCAGCATCTGAACTTTTATTTCATATTATGACTTAATAAAACAAGAAAACATCAGTTTTAGAAGATAAACAGCCCAGAGATTTATTTTATTCAATTGCTAAGCAACCAGAAAGACCTCCTCACACTGCTATATTTGTTGATGTAATTAGTGCATTTATTGCTACAAAGCCTGTTCACCAAGAGGGGACTCAAGGTCTTCACAGGCAGGTGCTTTTGAACCAGGATATTAAAGCCAAGCACAGAGTGTTCATCAGTTTTAAACAACATCGTGTCGGGTGTTTTTGTTGTAGGTTTAACTTCAAACAAATGTGTTAAATTGTGTTTATCGAAGTGTTAATGAAACACAGGACATGAGTGTAATTATTGGGCAAAATGATAAAGTCAAAATTTTAATGAATAGGAGTTAAAGTAAGTGTGACTTGTTTTTGATGTGTGAAAAAAGCCTCGTGTGGCTAAATATATTGTGAATACTCTTTATTTTTTCTAATTAACACCTGCCACCAAAAGGTGAGTGATAACGATTTTGTCCCTGTGTGTACATGCGTGTGTCTGTGTGTGTATGCGTGTGTGTGTATGCGTGCATGCATGCATATGTGTGTGTGTGTGCATGCATGCATATTTGTGTGTGTGCGTGCATGCATGCATGTGTGTGTGTGCATGCATGCATGTGTGTGCATGCATGCGTGTGTGCATGCATGCATGTGTGTGTGCATGCATGCATGCATGCGTGTGTGCATGTGCGTGCATGTATGTGTGTGTGCATGCATGCGTGTGTGCATGTGCGTGCATGTATGTGTGTGTGTGTGTTTTTAGACTTTAACAATGCTTTCAGAAAGTTGGTGGATGAACATAAATAATGACTGATCTTAGCATAAACAACAATGGCCGCCACACTCGTATTTGGTGCTTTATTAGCTAAAGCCAGTGTCTCACTGGTCTACAGCCCTTTTCAGATTGACATTCTGGAATATGTGTGGACAATTCAGTCCGGTCTTTAACCAGAACTGTGTTTTCAGACACACCACTTTTGCACCGGAACTTGTCCTTTCGGCTGCCTTCACACAGCAGGGAAAAGTTCCAGATGTCTGAGGGGGAGGGGGTGGGAAGGCTGTACCCAGATATTGCATAATGCAGCGGGCGTACATGCGTCATCTCCCCAAACAAAGCTAGTATGTGATAGAATTCCTCTCACTGATCGGATTTACGTTAAGCACAATTCTGCGCACACGAAGACGCATAAGAGACCTGGTCACCTGCATGATGAAGCTCAATGGTTAATAAAGAAATCACGGAAGCGCTGCGATGTGCTCCGTCGCGCTTCCAGGAGACGGTACCGTAGGAGGCGAGCTGCCATGGTTCGCCGCATGCTACAGGAGCGAGCTACCCGGCGTATATGGAAACATTCACGACCAAGTGGCGAAGTTTTCTGGTCAGACGTGTTGAAAAACTTTGCCTTCCCGGTCACGTGATATATGAAATCTAGGTGCGCACCAGCGTCCCCCGCTCCCCTCCTCCTCCTCCTCCTCCTCCCTGTCCGGAACTCGACCTCACCAGTCTGAAGCAGCCACCCTGTCCGTGACGCGTCCGGTCCTGTTACTAGGGGCTTCGTCCGGTCTAAGTCAGGAAAAGGTTTACCGGATATTTGTATTCAGACGCAAACGTCTTACGGACAGAGTCCCGAATATTTCCGTTTTTCATGGCCTGTCTGAAGGGGGCTAGAAAACATGTTCAGGTCTGGTTTAAAAGCTAAATGAGTGGTTTGATCTGTTTTGAAAAGGAAAGAAATCACATGAGGGATGTAAGTAAATATCGCTACACTAAAATACTGTGATATTTGGTGTTATGATACTGAATTGATATTTAAAGTGACAATATGTAGTTTTTACCATTAATCTCTGGAAATATCCATCAAAATGTTGTTGAAAATGAATAAAATGATGTCCAGTCATTGAAAAATATTGGCAACTTTGTAACATAACCATAAAAATTAGGTCTAAAATACATAGGGTGTGGGTCTAAGTCTCTAGGGGGCGCCATATTGGATGCCATGTTCCCTACGTGAGCCGGCTCGGGGTCCTGCGCCTGCCGATGACATCACACTAGATGATTGGCTGGACGTACGACTTATGGAAGTTACGTTACCACATTCGAAAACATTTAGGCGGTAAGAAACATGAATTGAATAACAAAACTGCTAAACTCATTCCAAAACTTATGTGAAAGAACAGAATCGAAAAAGAGATGCAATATATTTTGGCCGAGTTGTATTGCTGCAGTGTGACATCATCAGCAGGCGCAGGACCCTGAGCAAATCTGGAACCTACACCACCAGAAAACTAGCATCAGCATTGCATTCTCTAGATGGAATTAACTGAAGCACTATCAAAGTCTGAGTAATGTTTTTTTAAACTAGCAATGAGATGTAAAACTATCCTGAAATGTATGTAATGCCCCCTATCGCCAGGAAACTACACACTGTCTCTTTAAAAGCAGTGTATCGATATTTTTTTTTGTGTGGTGCAATTTAACGTCTAACAGCTAGGGGGCAGCGGTTTTTACTGCTTTTATTCTAACAATGAGATCTCGCAATAATGCTCAGTGTGTTTACATGCATATGTCTAAGTCGATCTAAGGCAATAATCGAGGTAAAACTGGGAGCCTTCATCCTAGTTTACGTTAGAAAACCTAATTATTGAGTTCCACTCCGCTACAGTAGGTGGCAACATGCACCTTTTCATGTCAGCATTCTTCTGGTTAGCCAGTACAAACACAAGGAGTAAAGAGATGCTGGTGGGACTGAAGCGGTCAATCAGCTGAAGGAACGGACAACAATGCTGCAGCACAGCTTATTAATGTAGTGTACTGTTTGATGGTGTTACTCCTGTTACATTGAGACGAGGATATTATAAGAAGACTGCTTCCGTGGTCTCGTCGCTTCTGACAGCAGAGTGTCCAGCCGGTCACAGTTCAGCTAAGCTGTTTACATCAGAGGAGTTTGCCTTCAGCCAAACTAACGCATATTAAAAGTCCGACTTTAGTCGAACTAAGGCAATAGTTTAGAATTCTGACGCTGCATGTAAACACACTGACTGGAAGCACCTGGTCTGAGTTTCCAATTAATCTCAGCCTTAAAAATTGCAAATATATCTAGTTTTTAGTATCACAAAATATCGTATCGTCCCCGTGCTGCAATATAAATCATCTCACCAGATTCTTGCCAGTACAAAAACTCTAAGGGTTAATCATTTTGACCAAGTCACTTTTCAGTTTTCTTTTTATAAATGAGCACATCAATAAAATCTACAGCTCAAACTTTGTGGAAATGTTCTCTTCGTTCTTTTGGAAGCAACACAAGTATCAACAGTTTTTGTTGTGGTGATTTTCCAAGGAAATATTACAAGTTTTATGTGATTTCATCAGAGGGGCGAATAATTCTGACCTGAACGGTAACTGATCAATTTTTGGAGTCAACCCAATTCAAGATGGCCACTGAAGCCAATGGAGTTTAACAGAAATGATCTATTAGTAAGTCAGTTTGACAGATGTTGAGCTAAAGTTTCATGTGTTAGCAGCTGAGAGGCACTCACACACACACACACACACGCACACACACACACACACACACACACACACACACTCTGAGTGCTTTCAGATCACACAAGATCTGATGATTGATTGAGCATCATCTCTCAAAATCATTATTTTCTCTGTAAAACAAACACTACAGCTTCAGTAATAATATATGGCTCAAGCTCAGACTCTGAACTGTTTATTTGTAGAAAAGTGGTGTTTGTTAGGTAGTTTTAATTCCATCAACCTCAGTTTGTATGAAAGCACATTGGTTCAGAGCTGACAGAGTGACTTGCAAATGTGTGTTTGTTTTTAAAAGAAAACTGCAGTTCAGCCTGTTTACAGGAAGGCTTTTTAAATTCAAATCTGCAGCAGTTCATTACTCAAAGATACCTTTTCTTCTTACGTGTGCACTAACTCTATTGTTCTGTTTCATTAAAGCAGGATTTTTCTCTGAGCGCATAATCCTGTTTCATCTCCCACCTTGTTTCTCCATATTTTTGTCTACTCTGCAACTTTAATCTGGTTAACATTTTAACTCCTTCCTCCTATTCAGCATCCAATCCTCCAGACTTTACCCTCACAGCCCCACCTGCTTGGCTGCTGGTTTTGTGTTATGGCTCTTCCTTTCTGTCAGCTCCTGCCACTCGCCCTCAGATGGTATAATCCATGTCATATTGTCTCATTACTGAAGTTCAGGTGCTAATAGCTGCACTGCTAATCCAGCTGCTGGCGAGGCTGGACCGCTGCCCGAGTTTGCTCTATCCAGCAACAGCTGTGCCTTGCTCAGTCATGCCATGCCAATGATGCACCAGGGATCGTGCACGCACGCACACACGCACACACGCACACACACACACACACACACACACACACACGCACACACACACACTACAGACATCCTGGTGGTGAGAGGACTGGATGTTAAAGAAAAAGGGAGAGTGAGATATGGTTAGCACTGTGCACAAATGTGTGAATATAAATGAAAGTCAAGATTCAGTGGAGAGGTGCAGACACAGCAAGTAGCTTATTGAGCCGTGGATGTGAATGGGCCTTGTCAGACAATTACGGTCATTACTGTCTCTTTCAATCTTTCAAAAATAGAAAATTTCCCATTCTGTGAGAATAAGAAATGCACTTAAGCCCGAGAGTGTTTGGTGTTTGCTGTAAATTTGTTCCAACAGGCCCCCCTCCCCTTCAGCCCCTGTCACAGTCGGGAGCGGAGGAAATCGGTTCGCCTATAATCTTAATGTAACACCACTTATCAAAAATTTAACGTGAATTAAAACCTCCTCCTTTTCAATAAAACATCTGCCCAAAAGCACCCTTCCATTAGAGAAAAGCAGGCATTCAGCTACTTCAAAATAATTCGGCTAATTTGACGGAAACCTCTGGGGGTTAAATTATTGATGGTGCAGGAGGATGGAGTGGGGGTAAAAAGTGAACTGAATACATGATCAGGGATATAAGGGCTCTTTTGGAAGCGATGATGTGCATCTGTGGAGAGGCGGTGTCCTTCATCGTTTCACCTCCGGTATTAAACCTCACATTCACACCCAGATTCTGACTGCCATGCAAAGGTAATGACGAGCTTTAGACGGGTCGATAAAGATCTTTATTCACATCACTAATAAATGCACTGAAGTGGACATGTGCTTCACCTGTATGAATAAAGAGGAAACAGCGGGCAAATGTCCTCCTTCATTCTGACTCGCAATATCACTTAACTAAGACTGAATTAGATTGTTTATTTGGTGTTTTATTGCTAATTTAAACCTAAGCAAAGCAAAAAGTTCAAACTGCCTCCTGCAACAGAATTATCAGGATATAATTGCGATGTAAAAGCACTTTGTGTCACCATTTAGACCAGAAAAGGGGCTATAAAAGTCTGCATTACTGTTGCATTGGGTGTAAAATTAGAAAACAAATCATTTGGAATGACTAAATTTGCTCCTGAGCACAGAGGCAGAAACCAGCTCTTACATAAACACTGAAACTCTCTTTCCGATCTTCAGCGTGTAAAGAAGATGACCTCTGTGACCCGTTTGTGTGCTCACACTGTTTATATTTCATTAGATGAGGATTAGAGTCCGTAATGAAGACATTATGGAAATGTGCAGCTTTCATGATGATGTGATTTAAAAATATCAGTTTAAAAAAGATACACATCCAGTCCTGATATTTGCAGACAGATGATATTTTATCTGTGTAATAAAATCTGCTGTGGGATTTTTATTCCTGGTGAAGCTTTTTAATTTAATGTGGAGTTATTGTAATTTAGAAACATATAAATTAAAGGAACACTTGGCCGTTTTGGCTTGTTTTTAGCACCCACTAGTGTTTGTTAGCAAAAACAGCGAAACTTATCTCCTCGCTGTGCGTTCGTCTTTTTAACACCTTAATCTAACTGCTGAAATGTCTCCTCAGCCTTCATTAGTGTCTACAGGAGCGGTTCATCACTAAATCAAACAAACCAGCTGTGTTCACGATCTAAAACATGCAGGAAACATGCTGGAAGCAGACTGCAGCACCATGTATGTCAGCTCCTTTTTTAAGTCCAGCAGAGACCGCACTCTGAAGTTGCAAGTGCGGTATTCTGGCCACAGAGGGTGGTGGGGGTCTGAGTAACATCTCATTAACCCTGTAAAGGGTCATTTTAGTTCATACTGGCTCAAGAAAATGATTTAAAAATATGAAAAAGTTGGATAGTATGGCTTTAAAGAGGTAAAGACATAAAAATTTGTGACTTAGCAAAAAAAGAGTGTATTATATATATGCCTCGTGTTTTCAAGAATGAAAGTTTGTCATAAATCAGAAGAAGCTGCTGAAAATATGTGTTCTCAGAGGAAATGAGCTCTTCCTCATCTGCTCGCTGAGCTCTGCTTTCTTTTGCATATTTCCGTCCAAAATTTGCGGCTGAGAAACCCTGAGGCTCGCAGGTAGCACATTCACCCAACAAAACACCAGTCAAGGCCTCAAGAAATGGAAAATTCCTTCCTGAGAAAGTTGAACTGAAAAGAAACAAGTGAAATAGTGTTCTTTGCTTTCATTGTTCGGCCTTAATTCCCGTTCTAAAGAGAAGGTCCCAAGGTTGGAGTGGTTGGAAGGAATGTGCTGAAGAGGAAAATCCAAGTTTGCTATACTGAGCTTTGGGAATCGTTTGATGCAAATCTGTTAGCATGAGAAGGAAATGGCAGGAGACTGGACAGAAGTACACTAAAACAGTTGTTTTCCCCATAGTTACATGTTTTTTATCAGAATGCACACATTTGGTCTTGGTTACCTTTACTAAATAATCCCAATATGCTAAAACGCTTCCAGTTAGAAATAAAAACACACCAAATAGCTACGAATAGAATAGAATAGAATAGAATAGAATAGAATAGAATAGAATAGAATAGAACTCTTTATTGTCATCATGTATGCACATAACAAAATTGCGTTTGGTGTCCCCCGGCTATAGTATCACATAAATAAACACAATAATAATAAAAACATGAATAAAACAAAGATTAAAAGAGTAAAATAAGACCTTGATCCCACTACTCAAAACTATACGCAATGAATCAGGGGGGAGATGGATTTTACAGCCCTAGGGAAGAAGCTGTTCCCCATTCTGGTGGTGCGTATCTTTATGTACCGCTTCCCAGAGGGCAGCAGAACAAACAGTTTGTATCCCGGATGGTGGTGTCCATGGCGATACACCTGGCTCTACTCTAAAGCTGGCCAGCATATTTTGAGTCAAGGTCAGACAAAGGACCGCCCACAATCCCCTGCGTTGTTCTCACCACCCGGGCCAGGTCCTTACTGTCCTGCAGCTTCCGTACCGTACAGTCACACTGAAAGAGAGAGTACTCTCTATGACGTCCCTGTAGAAGTTTATGAGCAGATAAGAGGAAAGTCCAGCCTTCTACAGTTTCCTGAGGAAGAACAGTCTACGTTGGGCTTTCTTCACCAGGTAAGAGGAGTTCAGGGTCAGATTAGATGTGATGTACACGCCCAAGAATCTGATGTTGTCCACCCGCTCTACCACCTATCATGTATGAGGAGAGGGCTGTGTTCCCTCTTCCTGGACCTCCTGTAGTTCACTATAACCTCCTTGGTTTTGTTGGTATTCAAGACCAGGTTGTTGAGTGAACACCATTCTGTCTCATCATTGTCTGAGATGAGACCCACCACGATGGTATCATCTGCAAACTTCACGACCAGATTTAAGGGATAGGTGGTAGAACACTCCAGTGTGAACATGGTGAAGAGGGCTGGGCTGAGCACACAGCCCTGTGGGGTGCCTGTGTTCAGAATCAGGGTAGATGATGTAAAATTCCCCAACCTCACTGCCTGAGGCGTGCCTGTTAGGAAATCTCTGATCCAGTAGCACATTGATATAGGCAGTCCCATATTGTGGATCAGTTATCAGTTAGCGCCGTGCAAAAATGTGTATGTTTTCAGAGAATTTAAACTATTCATCAGATTATTTATGATCTACTAAGTTTCTTCACGTCCTTAAGTCATAATAAAGATGATTAAACAGACAAAAAATGGCAATAAAGAAAGTTAGTTTTCTTTATCAACTTTTTTGGTACAAACAATGCAATCAATTTGACTTTACTGCTTAATTCATGAGATTCGTTTATCATCTGTTGAAGAATTTCAGCTTATTATTGCATCTTTTTTCTTCATCAAACATCACAAAGAGAATCTGCCCTTGAATAAAGCAGAAACGTAGGCCCTGCTGCACATCGAGATTTGCTGTGAGGTGCTGATCAATAGAAACAGATAAAAGAAATTGAAAAAAGTGTTGCACTCTCCAGCTCCATATGCATTCCACTTTACTTATTGATGTTTTGGCCCCCAGGCCAGAGTGCTGATCTTGAGGAAAGCCTGAGGGTCGAAACATAGAAAATAAAGCCGAAGGCACGTGGGAGCAGAAGGTGTGATGCTGAAAATTCAAACATACGGGTTGAACCAGAAAGCATTCTCAGTGTGAGACAGTTTTGCCAACACCTGGGCTCAGATCGACTTCTTAACCAGCCACCAATTAGGCCAAAATAACATCAGGAGACATCTGGTCTTCCTTGTAGGTTTTGCAGGATACTAATGCAGTCACCCTAATGGGAGCTGCTGCTGTATCATCATGTAGGGTGGCGTGGGTGGCTGTGACTAGTCTGCAAAAATATTTAAATTGGTTGCATGAGTCAAAGTGGTCTGAATGTGGAAGTTGGGATGCAGATGCAATAAAACAACTACTCAATTAAATGGACTTTGTAGTTTTACAGTAATTTTGGCCATCCCCTAAGCTAACTTAAAGGCAGACACATCAGCAGGCAGCACAGTATGCACATGTGACTCTACACCCTTTTGCCAGGGCGCCTCGGGACACGAGTTGACTTTCACAGCAGGGGCACTCTGTTCAGGTCAACATCAGCAAACTCCAACGGAAGTTCAGCAGAATAATTGAACTTTTATAAGAACAGTGTTGTATACAGCAGAATATATGAAATAAATAAAAAAAGTTTTAGGCAGAAGGTGGGAACTGCTTCCTAGGAACTGGATAAAAACAAGAGCCTTTAAGAAACAAGCAAAAGTAAGAATGATGAGCCTCAGGCTAAACCACACATAATCACTGTGTTTATGTTATTTTTTAAAAAATGTATGAATAATATAACTGTTGTTTTATTGTCTAAAAACAAACAAAAAAGGTTTCTTAAATCAAAATTGACAAATTCTCTTTGTTTTTCTTCTGTTCAGATGTATTTTTCTGTATAATTTCCTGTATGTAGTACATCGTAAACACGTGTCTGATAATTCATAAATAAAATAACATACTGGGAAGAAAATAAAACCTTTAGATGATAAAAGCCACTGCAATATTATGTAACCGTACCTCCGTGTGGAACCAAACCACTGTAGAAGAAAGAAAGAGCGAAAAGGTGAAGAAAGAGCAACGATTAAAATGCTCGCTACACACACACACACACACACACATACAACAGCTTGATTCCACCACTTCCCTGTATAGTAAACACAATGAGATCTGAGTGGGTAATGAGGGAAGCCAGAGCTGTATTGATCACATGCAGTGGATCAGAGGACCTCTGTCAGTCCCTCAGAGCCCACTTTATACAGCCACAAACCCTGCTGCAGTGTCCTCTCATTTATCCATTTACATTCACGCCCTACTGTATGTATGTGCATTCTGGAGGTTATTCCTCCTTTTGTGCATTTTTCACTTCCTCGTCTGTTGTGCTCTGTGTTTTCCCCACACTGCAATGTATCATTCTCCTTATTTATGTAAATCCACTTGCTGTGAGAATGAAGCTTGTCTAATGTCCTGAACACTGCTGGATTTCATGCCATTTCTTCCCGGTAACGGTAGAATAATGAAAATGTAAATAGCGTTAAGCTGGGTAGCTTAAGACAACCTCTAAATGAAGGCAGCACAGAGAGAGGGATGGAGAAAGGAAGAGCGGGCATTTTTAGCAAAAAGAGTCCCGACGTCACCGGCTACAACATCACCTACAGCGAACCGCTGAGGCGTGCGTATGGGAACCAGCGCAAGGAAGTACTCCATAGGAATTCAAGATGGGTGGTAAGACCTGAATTTAAATAAAGCCTTTAAAGACATCCTCCCAACTGCTCCAAACACCATTCACACTCATGTTACTGTTTTACAAGCCTTTTCTTACAGTTGCCAGTCAAACTCAAAGAAACCGTCCCAATGTGTGATCTGAGAGGAGGTACTCGGGCTTTCATTCTGCCTCACAGCTGTCTGTGAGAACCTAATATTTGGTGTAAACCAATGATATCAACATTCCTCCTACCTTAGCGCTCACATGGCTCTTTACACATGCATCAATGCAGGAGAGTGAGTGGGTGGTGGTTATGCAAGAGGGACCCATAGGGCTTCCCTAGAGCTTTGGGTAGAAGGTGAAGGGAAAGAGAAGCTTAGGAAAATATGACAGGAAACAGGGTAAGGGTACAGAAAGGTGACCAATGTGTGCTCATGATATACAGTAGGCCTTTTCCTGCTGCACTAGTCAGCGTGACTCGAGTGGGTGTGGTTCTATCTGGCCTTTCCCAACACGGTTCAGTATTTTCCCCCAACGTTCCCTTACTTTTCGTCCCTGCTTCATTCTGGTTCCTAGCGTGCTAACACAGGCTAGCATTGTGACTGTCGGCCGCTGATGGCTAAGGGGTGGAGTCACTGGTTGCTCAAGAGCTTTCTGGCTGCTGCCATTTTACAACAGCTACAGTTTATAAGCTTGGCTCTCCCATATTCCAGTCAGAATTGACAAAGCTCCTCGAATGAGAAGCAAAATGTCTTCAAGAAATCAAAGAAGTCCAGTTGCCTTCATTCGAACCCCCTTTGGATTACCATGACCTGGATGACTGAGAACCTTCCCCCACCTCCCGCGATGGCTGCAGGTCCCCACCACCTCCCCCCGTGCACTATGAGGGTCACACCTACTTTTGTCACAAAGCTGGCAGGGAAACCCAACTAGTCCGAAGTGAGCTGTGTCAACCCTAGCTGTACCAAACCGTTTTTGACTGAGTTGTGCTGTTGGAAAAACGGCCAAAGTCACATTCATGGAGGGCAGTGGTTCCCAACCTGTGATCCGGGACCCCCCAAGGGGGTCCCCACAATTGTGTCTGTGCTGAGGTTGCAAGTTTACAAAGCTTGTAATGAATCACTTTAGATGTGTGTATGGGGGTAAGAGTTGGGGTTGGGGGGGGCTGGTTCATCTTTGACACAAGAAAGGGGGTCCTTGTGGAAAAAAGGTTGGGAACCACTCCTGTAGGGATGTTCTGTATACACTCACTAGAAACCGAAGTAGGTACATCTGTTCCATTGCTTGTTAACCCAAAAATCGAATCAGCCAATCACATGGCAGCCCCTCAGTGCATTTTGGCATTAGACGTGGCGAAGACAACCTGCTGAAGTTCAGACTGAACATCAGAATCAAGAAGAAAGTAGATTTAAGTGGGTGAACGTGTCATGGACCCATTGTCTGGTGGCTACTTCTAACAGGATAATGCACCATGTACAAAGCTCAAATAATCTCAAACTTGAAGTTTCTTGAAGAGAGAAAGAATTCTCTAGTCACCAGGTCTCAGACTAGTCCAGAACCTTTGGGATGATGTGGAACAGGAGATCCACATCATGGATTCAACTGTTTAGTGCTATTATGTCAAAAGGGGCCAGAACATCAGAGGTATGTCTCCAACACCTTATTGGATCGTTGTTATGAAGAATAAAGGTAGTCCTGGAGGCAAAAGGTGTTCCAACCTGGTATCAGCAAGGTGTACCTAATAAAGTGACCAAAGAGTGTAAATTCTGGATCAATGTCACCATAAAACAGCATGGGTGCCCCTGCTATCCTGCTCACCTTTGGGATAACTCTGCATTAGCACATCTGGCTGAGTAGTCAATCCCAGAGCTACTCAGCCAAACAGACCATTGGCCTGAGCTTCGATTGTAAAAACCTGCCAGGCTGGCGAGTTAATCCCCGAGCATGGTAGGCCAATCAAGTTGTCGGGCCAGGTCCCCTGTCAATGACACGTTCAGGTCCAGCACAAAGGCTTGAATCTTCTGATGGCAAACTTCTGTCAAATCAGATTTTACCACCAAACACTTAAAATGTGTCTTTATGTAAGCAGGACAGAGAAAGCTTTATTTTTCTTTCTTGAATCAAAGAATATTTTTAAATAATTAAAATATTTAGGAGCATTTCTGGATTATTTCTTTTTGGTGCCTTTTGTATTGATCGCTATCTGAACTCAGGCACTTGACAATGTGAGGTGGCGGAAAGGGTATTGTGCAGTCATCAGAACCACCCACATCTGCAGTGGCACAGAAAAAAAGGAGCTCTGAACAGAACAACCACACAGAAATGGAAGAAATGGCAGCAGTGAAGGACAAGGGAGGTAATGTGGCAACGAAAGAAAGGCAGAGAAAAAATTGAATGAAATAAAGACTGATGGGAAGAAAGAGGGAGAGAGAGGAAGAATGTGACACGGGCAGACACAGAGAGACAGCACTATTTACGGTAGATTAGTTGTTATGGTGATAAGCAGAAGGGAAAAGGAGGGGATGTAGTTGTCAGGGTGATGGGGCTGCACTGCACAGCGACTAATGATAAGTAAAAATAACTGTGCTTAGAAATCAACCTAGCTTTTTCTAGATAAATACAAACTGAATGCAGGTTCTTAAAGCTGCATGTCTCTTCTGCATGTGGAGTCTTTCTCCATACTCTCATCAGGTTGCACTTTTTTGCAAGTTTTCACCTAAAGAGAAACAAAGATAGATTTTCATTTCATTTGTACTCATTGTAAGTTTGTGCTTCTAAAATTCTTATAGCAGCAACCTTTTAGCAGGAGGAGACGACAGAGGACTATGGGTAATTTTATTTAGTAGCCTGGAGGGGGTTCGAGTATGCTGGTCTTTGTTGTTCTGCTGCCTGGAGCGTAACCTCTGGGTTTTCCAAAGGCATCTGATGTAATCATTGTCAAATAATCAAAACCACCTCCATATTTGAACAAAAAACTCTTTCTGCTGGATGTTGCGTCCACTTTTACTCATATTCTTCTCTTAAAAACAATTTTTGATGGTGCTTTTCCAGTGCTCCTCCTGATTTGCTAATACATTTTTAAAGGAGCTTTCCCTTTCAGGTGTCTCTTATTTTATTAAGTACTTCTGTCTACGTAGATTAAAGACGATTAAAAATGGTTGCACTTAGTTTTGCAATTGTTACAGCTTTCAGTGCCCATGTGAAAGCTGCTCTAGAAACAAGATGAAGTTGGTCCATTTGTCAGCAAACAATACAGCCGTGCACCGATCAAACAAACAAAGCTCCAATTAATTATTTATGTCACAATGTTAAAGAGTGGAGGACTCAAACACAGAGGGACACATTGATCTCAACTATAGTCACGTTTACTCCTAAAAGAGATCCATCCATCCATGCATCGTCCATCCATCCATCCATCCATCCATCCATCCATCCATGCATCGTCCATCCATCCATCCATCCATCCATCCATCCATCCATCCATCCATCCATCCATCCATCCATCCATCCATCCGTCCATCCATCCATCCATCCATGCATCGTCCATCCATCCATCCATCCATCCATCCATCCATCCATACATCTGTCCATCCATCCATCCATCCATCCATCCATACATCTGTCCATCCATCCATCCATCCATCCATCCATCTATCCATCCATCCATCCATCCATGCATCTGTCCATCCATCCATCCATCCATGCATCGTCCATCCATCCATCCATCCATCCATACATCTGTCCATCCATCCATCCATCCATCCATCCATACATCTGTCCATCCATCCATCCATCCATCCATGCATCGTCCATCCATCCATCCATCCATCCATCCATCCATCCATCCATCCATCCATCCATCCATCCATACATCTGTCCATCCATCCATCCATGCATCGTCCATCCATCCATCCATCCATCCATCCATGCATCGTCCATCCATCCATCCATCCATCCATCCATCCATCCATCCATCCATCCATGCATCGTCCATCCATCCATCCATCCATCCATCCATCCATCCATCCATACATCTGTCCATCCATCCATCCATCCATGCATCGTCCATCCATCCATCCATCCATCCATCCATCTATCTATCTATCTATCTATCTATCTATCTATCTATCTATCTATCTATCTATCTATCTATCTATCTATCTATCTATCTATCTATCTATCTATCTATCTATCTATCTGTCTGTCTATCTATCTATCCACCATCCATCCATCCATCTTCCACAGCTTATACAAAACTGAGTGTTGGTAGACACAGATCCAGAAAATTAAACAGCCATCCCTCTCTCCAGGTTCGCTCCTCCTGGGACATCTTTAAGTGTTTCCATCTGAGTTCCAGTAAGCTCTGGTTTTGCCTTAAACTCTCCTTCCAATGAAACACATTCTGAAAATCTCAAGAGGGAGACAACTAGGAGATGCTCAAAACACCTCAGCTGACTTCTTTTGATAATGAGGACCAGTGGCTTTAGCCCAAACTCCCCCTGGATGATGCAGCTCTTCACCTTAATGATAAGGCTGAGCTTGGTCATCCTACAGAGAAAACCTGTTCCAGCTGCTTTTATCCAGGATCGTGTTCTTTTTTCACTTTCCAAATCTTTGGACTACATGTAAGGGTCGAAAACATAGATGGACCCACGAATAAGGAACTTTGCCTCTTCATTATGACATACTGGTTAAATGTTCTCAATTCATCCCTAAACTTCTTCCAAAAACATGTTGATGAAGTTTGTCATGCCTTGATAAAAATACCCAACTAAGGTTCTTCTTAAACAGGCTCCTGTTGTTGTTTTTTACCTACAACAGTTTCGGCATCATACTTGAGACAGCTCATGACGAAGGCCTTGAGTAGGAGGTCAAAACTCCTAAACAACAACTCTTTTTTTGTTTCAGTAAGACTTGCCTGTTTATAAAGAACCTTTGTTCATTAATGTTCCAAAAACAGACAGGTTCTAGTCTATAAGGACTTGGGCCTCCTCCCTGAAGGTAGAGCATCAAACAGTCCATGACCAGGGTGAGAGGGGTCAGCTGTTGTCTGACCATGTGCGTCTCAGAACCCTGGAGGTGTGCTGGTTGTGTAATAATGGAAGATTGCATCTGATCACCTTTCCTGCTGAGTGCACGATACGTTGTAGTCTTTGCTTGTCCCTGGCAGTGGCTCCCACGTACCACACAGTGATGGAGGAGGGGAGGATTGACTCGATGATGGCCGTATAAAACTGGACCATCATCATGGTTGGCATGCAGAGTTTTCTCGGTTGACGCAGGAAGAACATCCTTTGCTGGGCCTTCCTGATGAGGGAGCTGATGGACATCTCCCACTTGAGTGATCCAAGGAAGTGGATGGAGACCACAGTTGGGGTGGGGGTGTCTGTCAGGGTTATGAGGGGCAGTGGAGCAGACATTCTCCTGAGGTCTACAATCATCTCCACTGTCTTCTGCACATTCAGCTCCAGTTTGTTGTTGCTGCACCAGGACGCCAGACGTTCCACCTCCCATTTACAGTGATGAAATTACCTTGCAGAATGTCTTTGGATATACAAATATACAAACTTGCTCATGTGAAGACCTCATTCTGTTTTTCATTTTCAGACACCACCAACAAAGGATTTCTACACATAAACGATTAATCTAAGAACCAGAACACTCTGTGTCTCTAATCATGTTCATTTTAGAAAATAAGGGCTCCAGCATCTCTACAACACCAACACACAGAACCACGTGTTCTTTAGTTGAGCAAACATTAACTGTGGGGACTAATTACCAGACGATAATGGTCTTCCAATGGAAACTGTAAAAGATTTTATGACCTATTGAATATAAACTACTTACAGCAGTATGTTATTGCAAGAACAATACTTGACCCTTGACAACAGATAAATGTTGTTGTGCAGCTCTGATGCTCTGTGGTTTTACTGCCTGGCCTAAAAAACAATGCCACCTTAAAAACAAGCACACTAACTTTTCAGTAAACCACCTTTAGCTTTGGTTATGACATGCATTCACTGTGAGAATCCGACCACTGAACAAAACCTTCTTCAGCACATCCAAAGATTCTCAGTGGGGTTAAGAACTGGACTCTGGTGGCAGTTCCATATGAGAAAATGATGTCTCTTACTACCTGAACCACTCTTTCACATTTTGAGCCCAATGAATCCTGGCATTGTAATCTTGGAATACTGAATATGTCATCAGGGAAGAAACAATTCCCTAATGGAATAATCCGGCCCCTCAGTACATTCAGATAGTCAACTGACGTCATTCTTTGGGCTCATAATGTTCCTGAACCTAGACCTGACCAACTACAGTAAGCCCCATGATAGACTGCCTCTACAGGCTGGTACTTGTACATCTACCTCTCTTATTACCCTGATGATCGTACTCATCACTCTGGAAATAAGCCTGGGCTCATCTGACCTTTCATTGCTCAAGAGTCTAATCTTTATGCTCCCTTAAAAACTGGTGTTCTCCCATAACCCCAAACCCACACTGGAGGCATCAGTCGTGCGGAACGGCAGTGGAACATCACTGCTTCAAATAGAATCCATTATAGTCTATAGGGTTGATCCAAATCGGCTATGGCACAGAACATTTCAAGTGTGTCCCAGAAGCAGCTCGCCACGCCATGCCACGCCACGCCACGCCACGCAAGATATGATGGTATAAACAAATTGTGACCTTTGAAGTCTCGATGGATTTTATGATCTCACGAGTCCAGCGAGGAGGACGACGGAGACGCTGCAGCATGGCTCTCCTAGTGTTGACTGACGCAATGCAAACACGCAAGTAAACCGTCCAGCTGCTGTTCCGCACCGCTGATGCCTCCAGTGTGGATTTGGCGTTAGCTTCACTGATAAGTGGTTGTCTACTACACAGCTGTTCAGTCCCAATGCCTTGAGATCCTGTTACATGTGGAAACGCTCTCACTTTCTTTATAGTTGTAATGTTGATTTTCTTTGATTGGATTTCCGCAAACGTGTGAGTGATAGCCAGGATTTTTTTTCCAACTACATTTTTTCCTCAAAGACAATCATTCCCCACTTTCCTTCCTGTTTTAATAATGCCTTGGACAGTTTTTAGCCCATTTTTAGTATTTTTTGCAATCTTCTTATTTATTTTCTCTGCTTGATGCTAATAACAGGACCCTTCTTATGCAGAAAAAAATCTGATTAAGTTAGAAAAAAAGTCAAGTTTTGGCTAAAAGTGATAGTTATGCAGGTGTTTAAAATAGTTTTATTGAAGCAGAGATTATTTAAAAAACACAAATATGGTGGCAGTATGAAATAAAATAATACAATTATGAATAACTTGTCTAAATGATATTTTAAGTCAGAAATTTAATCTCATTCACATTATTGCCATTTTTTCTGCAAATCCATTGTCGTTTCTCATGAGTTCGTTTTTTTTGTCAGCATAGGTCAATTTTAACATAAAATATTATAGTTAAAATTCCAGTTTCCCATTTGCAGATTATTTATAAGTGGTTGGAGCTAAATGCAGTTTAACTTTAATCAGCGATCATCAGGACTAAATCAGGTCTACGACTGGACTCAGTGGTTTGGCATCTTCGCTTCATCAAACACAGGCTGAAGAAAAGCGAAAAGCCCCGAAAGGGACTGAAACATGAGTTAATAACTGCACAAGAAACTAAAAGCCAAGGAAGAAACACTCAGGAAATAGTTGCCTCTACAGAAAAGTTTTTGTCATTTTTATACAATACCTCCTCCGCACACACACACACACACACACACACGACTCTCCAAACGTTTCTGTGTTGCATGAAATTTCAACACCTTCCATCCCTCTAGATCACATAAAATGGATAAAACTGTTATTCATCTCAACTACTGTCTGTGTGTGAACAGTTACACTTTAAGTTCAACGTTTAGATCAAGCATAGTTACCCTGAAAATGTTTAAGGAATAAATTTAGTTGATACTCAAACTAGATAGGGTTAGGGTCGCCAGAGTAATTAGAGATAGATACAAATATATTTAAACACAAACCTTTCCTGGGACTGCACACTTTGTTGTCTCTCCAGTGCTTTTTCTTTTAGTCTCAGGAGCTACAGATCACCGCGGAGGTCAAAATACACGACAGAAGCTGCTAACCACTAATACGGTTTCAGGCATTTTCTGTGCAATGGATTTTAGTTGGACCATCCACCTGCCATTTCTTCCATGGTCCATGTGTTTGTTGAGATGACTCTATACTATTTTGATAGTGTTATACTCTCACTTTACCCTAAAGGCTGGTTTATACTCGGTCCGTCTGCGTGAAACGGACGCACGCACCGCCATTTTGCATCGGCGCAAGGGCTCTCCGACTGGCTCGCGGAGGGTGACGGAGACATGCCCCAAATTTTAAACATTCGTCGAAAGTGACGGAGACCGCAAGCTTGTGATTGGTCAGCTTCCTGTAACTTCGTCACCAGCACCGCTGTTGCTCTGTTAATAGGTAAAAAAATATTTAGCTGCAGACCCAGAATAGATTGAAGAACGCATCACGGAAAAGTCGGAAAATATGAACGTTTATTCACCTGTGACTGAAAGAGTACAAAATACGAAGCAAATGTGGATGGAAACGACGGGAAACGTGGGTTTAGAGGTGGCGACTGGATGAAGAGGTGGAGGAGAATGAAGGACAAATTAGTCCGTGTTAAAAAGTCTCTGAAATACATTAAAACAATGTAAACACATGAGTAAATACACTATCGTGAACCGGATACATGAGTGTCATGGTGGCAGGATATCACAGAATAGCGCTACGCCCTCTGTTGTCCTGGCGGGGAATTGCTTTGCAGCACTCCGCTGCCTGAACAGAAGTTCGAATGTGAAAACCTTTCAGACGCTCCGTGTGCGTCTCTCCGTTGCGGAGCTCGCAGAGAGTATAAACCAGCCTTAACTCTGGAGGAGAGTCTGCAGTATTCAGCATGACGGTTCACAGTCACACTACAAACCAACCTCAGCCATTTCTCATTTTGGCGCCTTCAACCCAGAGCTTCACTGAAGGTTCATTTTTATATTAAAGAAATCTTGTTATCTTGTGTTTATGGTGCATTTTCTGAAATTTACAAAATGTTAATTTTCATTTTCTGACTGCAAAAATTAATTTCAAATGTCCTAATTTCTAACAAGAAAAATAAATGTTAGCTAAAGAACGTTTCTAGAATGCTTCTTATTTTACCATGAAGTAAATAATGGATTTTCCTGAGAAAATCTGCAGCATTCCAAAGAGCAAAAGTGGAAAAAATATGGTTTGACTTCTCACTTCTTAAGTACAGTGAATGCAGCGTGATTTAAATTTAAAAATAAAATGTTGCAAGAAAATGAAAAATGCTGAATGTCTTGTATTAGATGACATTCAAGTGGAGTCTGAAATCCACACATTCAAAATGACAGTTTTTAATAAACTTAGGTTATTTTATGCACGTTTGAATATAATTTCCTCTCATGAACTAACAAAGTATACCTGAATTCTGTTCTAATAAGTCGTCGGTAAAGTGTCTAATGTATATTGTTGCATTTCAATGATGTAAAGTTGCACATAAAACCTGTTTTACTCCTCCAGGTTATTTTTACTCTCGGTTCTTTTACATTAATTCAGAAAAAATGCTGCCGTGACGTCAAATGTAATTTCACTCCTTCCCATAAAACTCCTGCATATATGTATTACCCTCCCTGTGCAGCTTCTGTGAACCAAAGAAAAAACTATCTACTCAACATCGTCCAGGAGCGCTCCGGCTTTCCACAAAAAGCCACTCAATCTCCAGTCGTCTCCGTGTGATCAATCTACCAGCCCAATGTTACTGCAGCGCAGGTCATTCCTCATCATTTAGAGCGAGCGGGAGGTATTGACCGGGCCAGGACGGCCTCTGTAGTGCACCGTTGTGAGCTGTGAGCAAACAAGAAACAATAAACAGGAATTTCCACTGAATACATCTTGTGATTTTTCTCTATCACGTTTTACAGGTGCTGCCGAAAGATGAGCGATAATGTTTTTGCTTGCATTTGTGTTGGTGGGTTATGTAGCATTAGGGAAGAAATTTGAATGAAACTCTCAGAAAGTAATCATTACATCCATCGTCTGCACTAGGGATGTGAATCTCCACCACTGAGGTCGATTCGATACGCATCTCGATACGCTACCAGCGATACGACACATTAACGGTACGGTGAAACCCTCTGGCGATACGATTCAATGCGATTCATCCCCGCTGACGATTCTTTAATGGATTGAAAATAGTTTATAATTCGATACATTTCATGATGCGATTTGAAACGATTCAACACATTAACAGGATTTTCCAGCCCACATCTGGTTTTTAAACATCATCATAATTATTTTTCCTCTCCTCTGTGAAGGATGTATTTGATCCTCTATTGTTTTTGATTAATCAATAAATTAAACATGAAAAGACAATGCACTTCATCAGTGATATTTACATAATGTACATTTACTCTGTTGAAATGAGGTTTAGACAGCCACTCTGCTCAGAAAAATAAACCAACAGAATCAGAAAATTATTAGAGTTCATCATATAATTATTAGGAAATATTATGAAGCGCAGTAAACATCTGAAAATATTTCTAAATGATCCATATGGGGTATAAGGTCCAAGCTGAGATGCGTTTATTGGACTTCTCTGAACCAAAATGCCATTCTGCCTGTTGTTTTTTTAGTTCTGCACAAATGTTACAATAATAATAAGGAATTATCGTAAATTACTTTACACAAATCTTCTGGTGCGCAGATCCATAAAAATGCTTGGAAGAATATGCTGCTGCAGAAACCAGTCACGGACTTCAGGAAGTTTTATTTTGACAAGTTAAGTCAGGTTCAGATCGGTGAATCTCTCCATCCCTAGTCTGTACTCGCTTATCCACGCAGGGTCACGGGTTAGGGACAAGTGGCCAGTCTATCGCAGGGCAACACAGAGACACACAGGACAAATAACCATGCACACACACACCTAAGGACAATTTAGAGAGACCAATCAACATAAGTCATATTTTTGGACTGTGGGAGGAAGCCGGAGTACCCGGAGAGAACCCACGCGTGCACAGGGAGAACATGGATATGCTCATTTCTTCTCTTTCTAAATTACTGTCTACCCACTAGAAAATACCTCATACCCACCAGTAAGAATATTAATGAAATTCTCAAAAAGTAATTATTATATTTACATCCACATCTGAACAATGTTTGCAATCAATTTAATTCAAGATGACTGCCACTGCTTTTAATCAACACAAAGATGGCTAGAACTTACAGTATGCAAGCGCTGACCACTTAGACAAAATCTTACAATTTGCGTGAGATCATGCATGACATTTTTAAGATTTGTTCAAAAAGGCAATAAATCAGATTTATCTTCAACATTTTGAGATGTTTGCATAAATTTGTGATGGGTGAAAAAAATGCATGACACTAGTGATTAGGTGAAGCTTCATAGTGATCAGTCATTTGACTCATAATGTCTCCGATCATAAATTAGTGGCATCAAAGTCTACACTTGATCTGTCAATAAACTGATATTCTCGTGTCCTTCCCCAGAAATGAGAGGACTTCAATCCAAGCATCTAGAAGTCCTCTGGGATCTGAGGTAAGCGTGACAAGTTGAGCCAAGGTCTCCCTGCATCTTATTTGTGTATGTCATTTAGCTCATCTACCTGACAGAGGAAATGTATAGAGGCACGTTTCAGTTTCCATGTGTCAGAGAAACTGCAGCAGTGTGATTTGTGGAATGAAAGGAGAGAACCTTGACAAATAAATTAAGTGAATGGCAGACAGACCGGCCTGGATTTTGCATTCCTGTCCTCGCACTTTATCGAGTGGTTATTCAAGCATCCTCTCCCTGGACTGCATCCCCCACACTGCCTTGGGGCCATGTCAGATTTATTGTTATCCACGGCGGACTCTTATCAGGGATTTGGAACGAGACGTTGCAGAACCATTTAGAATATTTGGCTATATCGTTTTTTCTCATCTCCGCTCAGAGAAACAACAAGAAGCAGAGGTCTGGATATCACGACTCACATGAATAACAAATGTCACTGACTGTACGCGCATGTTCCTGATAGCTTTAGCTAACCACTGAGTCAAGACCCCCTGTCATTCCAGCATGCTGAATGCTGTGTTTTTGCTGCAGCTCCCATGCTTTGTTTAGTCAGATACACTCATTTAGAAATCAGGTACACAACATTAATTACTTCAGAAAGACCAAATCTATTATTTTTTCTGTTAATTGACCTCCACTATGCAAAATAATGGAGGTTAGTTTACATGCATTGTTGTAAAACTGGACTAATTATTAATGCACAACATTTGGTCCATTTGAACAGAAAATTTATTTAAATGCAGGTTAGAGTGTAATTTTCTACAACATTTACCAAACACATAAATATAAAGAACATTTCTGTTGCAGCTTTTAGGTTCATTAGTTCTTGGATTTGAAAGCTTTTTTTAGACTTAACCTCTCATGCAAATGTAGAACAACATTTAAAGGAAGAAGACGTATAACAGTCATTCATTCATTCACTCGTTCCTTACAGGAGCAGCAGACTGTGGTGGTGCAGGGTTGCAGCTGGGAGCGGTTTATAATAAGGGCTGTTGTCGGCTCAGAGCCTGGGGTAAAACACAACACACACTGCGCCCTGTGCGCCATGTTTATGACAACACACTACATCCCCTCTCCGACCAGGTGACATTGATTGATGAACACAAAGTGGACAGCACTTATAGTATAGATGTTGTCTTTGCCAGGCCATTTGACTTGTCACAGCAGGAAAGGTCCAGCTCCATTACTGATGGCTGCTTCAGAGGGGTCTGACTTCTCTTATTTCTGGGTTAATGCTGACTGGGGACTGAAATGACTTTAATTCCACAGCCAAAAGTCTTTTTACCCTCATCAGTCGCTTGTCGATTTCTCAAAACACTTGTTTCTTTTAATCAGTTGAGAGTTTGCTTTTCTATAAAAATATAGAAATATAAAAAAGGGACTATTAAACCTGCTTCAGCTCTAAGGTTCCAACATGAGCCCCAGTACTATATCTTAGACCCAGTTCACACTGCTGGATAATTGTGCCAATTTTTGACCCGTTTCTCCATTTCTGACGATCTAAAGGACATTCAATTACCGTACGGCTCTAAAAAGAATCTTTTAAGATATTCCTGCAGTCTGGTGTGAAGTGTTCTGGTCGGATCTGAAGCACGTCAAGACTGCCCAGGTTGCAAATTTGGGAAATCAAATGTGTTGGATTGTATTGGTCTGATTTTATGGACAATCATGTTGAATGTGACGAACAGCCAATCAGAACGCACGTTGATCAAAACGTGCAGCACGCTCCTCCTCCGCCGTGTTTGTCTGACCGGGGAGTGTTCACTTGTGAAATAGCTTTGTGTGTCGTTTTTGTCGTGTTCTCAGACGCCATAGGATCAAAACTGTTACACCCATGATTTTTTATCACCACGTGTGGGGTCTCTCGTGTTATGGGTTCAAATAAAGTTTTAGGTTCCGTCCACCTACTCATTCAACAAACTTCATAGCAGCTGTTTACATTAAGAGCAGATGGATTTATACTAAGCTCAGGTGAATATTGTGTCCAGAGATCTGGGCACCTTCAACCTCTGCAGTTTAATCCTGCTGGATCGTTTCTGTAATCTGATGCACACAGAAACTCTAAAAAGTCTTATATCAGGAACAATCGACCAATGAAAAAAATGGCATGGCTATTTACTCCATCTATCCTCTCAGTAGTACTTAAAAAGCACATGCAATCTTCTTTGCCCCACTCTCTTTGCGTGTGTTATTGTGCGGGCGCTATGGAGCCTGACGGATGAACGCTGACAGTTGGCTTCTGTCAGAGAGCTGCTCACAATCCATGGAGGTGAATCTCAGGCAGTGTCAGCACGGCCTTGGTCGGGCCGTCATATGATCACACAGCGAACAAGTGAAAACCCTGGTTTACAACAGCAGATCAGCACACTATGATATGGGTCAAACAACCATCTCATAGGGGTATCCACTTGTCTGTGTGCACACAGACAACAACCAGAACAGCAGTCCAACACACTTAGACATCCTGTTGAGTTCACTGGTCATTAAAAGCACGAGCAGCTGCAAAGAATCAGAGAATAAGAGACAAACGAAGCCTGCACACCTTTGGGAAACTCGTTATTGTGGGTAATACAGTCCAAGCACACTGAATAATTACAGGGTTTTGGAGTATTCCAACACAGGATGCCACCTGAACACTTGGAGATTAAATCAATTGTAGAGTTGCTTAATCCGGTTTCCCCTTCGAGGGCTAATCAAGGCCTTACAGCAGATCCTGTACTCATATCTACTCATTGTTCTGGAGTCAAATTCCAAACTTCATCCCCAGTCCCAGATAAAAAACAAAAACAATGGAGTATTCCCACCTGGAGAACAATGCTCCACAAACAACTTATTAAAACAGTGCTCCAATTTTTCTTTGCAATTGAGCTACAATTTCTGGTTCAGACCCAGTAACTAGCCTATATATACCTCCCCACCTGACTTTGACCTATAGGTGCATGGAAGAAGCCAGAGGAAACTTAATGGCAGTTCTATTTGATGTCATTTCTCTCTAACACGTGAAGAAAAATGTCCCAAAGCAATGAACCAGACAATAATTACACACCCGAGGTTTTATCAGCCAATTAATCTTCTTTATCACACATTCTATTTTTCCACAATGATGGATAAACTCATTTCTGTTCAGTTTGCCAGAGTCTGGGGAGAGAAATAAACAACTAATGTGGAAGAGAAAAGCTACCAGGAAATGATCTTTTCAAACTTTATCTTTCGTTTTAGTGTTGTTTGGGAGCTTGTTAAAGTTTCTGCACAAAACTGTTTAGAATTCCTGACAGATAAATAAAAGAGAGCTTTAAAAATGATATCTACAGTCAACCACATTCGACCCACACTTACAGGACAATACTGACTTCACTGCAGTTGGTACTTGATGGAAGGACCCAAAGGAGCATCTGAATTTATTGGATGAGCTGTCCTGGTTCTGAGCTGTGGAGGTCTTTGCAGAAGAAGAATTTAAAGAGGGCTGCATAGAAATAAAAATTTAAAGCTGTGGTTCGTAACATGAAGTCATCAAGGAGAGGAGGAAAATATTTTAAAATTTGAATGGATAGCTCCCCCTCCCTTCTGGAAGAAGCTGAAAGACACGCCTCATACGCACAAATGACGCCAAAACTCTACAAAATACGCAAGTGTGCAATGATTGGAGGACCCAGGGTCTTGAGTCAGAAAAGGGTAGAATGCCTTCTCCAGGTCAGGGATGAGGTCCTGCCCCGTATCTCGGGGTCTTGTTCACGAATGAGGGAAAGATGGATCGGGAGATCGATAGAAGGATTGGTGCTGCATCTGCAGTGATGCGGGCGTTGTAGCGGTCTGTCGTGGTGAAGAGAGCTGAGCCGGAAGGCGAAGCTCTCGATTTACCAGTCGATCTACGTTCCTACCCTCACCTATGGTCACAAGCTTTGGGTAGTGACCAAAAGAACAAGATTGTGGATACGAGCGGCTAAAATCTAATTTCTCTGCAGGGTGGCTGGGCTCTCCCTTAGAGATAGGGTGAGAAGCTCGGTCATCCAGGAGGGGCTCGGAGTAGACCTGCTGCTCCTCCACATCGAGAGGAGCCAGTTGAGGTGGCTCGGGCATCTGGTTAGGATGCCTCCTGGACGCCTCCCTGGTGAGGTTTTCCGGGCACGTCCAACTGGGAGGAGATCCAGGTTAAGACCCAGGACACGCTGGAGGGATTATGTCTCTCAGCTGGCCAGGGAACAACTTCAGATTCCCCCAGAGGAGCTGGCCCAAGTGGCTGGGGAGAGGGAAGTCTGGGCCTCTCTGCTTATGCTGCTGCCTCTGTGACTCAATCCCGGATAAGCAGATGCAAATGGATGGATGGATGGATGGATGGATGGATGGATGGATGGATGGATGGATGGATGGATGGATGGATGGATGGATGGATGGATGGATGGATGGATGGATGGATGGATGGATGGATGGGCCCAGGGAAATGCAGTGGTTCGGCACGACTGACAATAGTTAGTTTTGGTCTGAAACGTGTTATTGGCGAATGTTTTTAGACAAATGCGAAATAACTACTTTTAAACATCTTAAATTCCACATTTTATCTTTAATATTTAAAGTCTGGACCAGTTTTACTATCAGAAATAAACAAACTGAAGTATTTATTTCTAAAATGTAAAGCTTTACTGTAGTAACAGAGTCTTTAGTCGACACAATAACGTGCAGGAGTGCACCATCATTCCATCACACAGCTACAGTATCTGCATGACACGTCGTCACCTTTGACCTCAGCTCAGAAGGTAATATTGACTTTCCCCCCATCACTATGTGACTAAAGAGACCATGAGGACCCATCCGACTCATCTGATGCGTCGCTGTTACTCTGTTCTGGAAACCCTCCACTGGAGCATGCAAGCACAAAAGGTACCAGTGTGTGTAAAAACACACAACCCAACATGAGCGCTTGAATAACCACGTGTCTGAAAACAAAAACAACCGTAAGGATGGAAATAAAATGAGTCCAATATATTTTTGTATTTTTTTGTATCAAACACACCATGATTGTGTATCGGTGAGTAGGCTGGACTTTCAGCACCATGATGTCTCTGCATAGTTTTGTAACATAATATATAACTTAAGTACACACACAAAGACACAGAAACATTTAAAACACACCTTTCCATATAAAAGTAATACATCTGAAAAAAGCCTCCTTCAAAAGGCAGCCTGGCTTAAATTGGATGGAAATGTGCAAGAAATGGAAATAATTACTTTCAACGATTGACTGATCATTATGAAAATTGGACATACATAATAAGAACATTTACTTCCCCAGGATTGGCAGCTTGTCTTCCCATTGTTTAAACGCCTCCTTAATGTCCCGGTGTTCATGTCATGAAAAGTTTCTCCTCCGACTCTCTTCTCTTTTTTTTGCTCTCTATTTTCTTTTTTGACCTTTGCATTTGTTCAGAATTGATGTTCAATTTTCTGGCATTTAGAACTAAAATGGGTTTCACATTAACCCCTCGGTGACCCAGTTGGAGAGAAATTGGATCATTTGGAAGCTGTCACTCTGTCTATATTGAGTTAGCTTTGGCAAATTCAAAGGGGTACGCTGTTTATCTTTTCATTAACTTATGTACTCTTCACCCGAGACGCAAAACACAACAAAAAGCAACAACACACTTATGGCTAAATTGCTAAACAACACCTCCGTTGAGGAGATAATGTCCTCTGCAATTACCTGTCTGTCATCCTTCCAGGTGCTATTTTTAAGCATGTACTGAATGTTGCTCACAGCTGTGTTTTACACCAACACCAGCCCTCCAGCAGAATTGCAGGATATGATTTTTTGTATGACAGGAAAAATACGATTTATACATCAAGCTGTATTTCATCATCATCTCAGGAAAGGCTTCAGTGAATTATAGTATTTATCCAACGCACAGAACAAAACCGCTACTGCAGCAAGTCAACAGCAGAATTTAACAAGTCTGTCAAACACGTCCTAGTCAAACCTGTTTCTCATTACAACACATGCTATTCAGTAATGAGAGTTGCATGTTAAGTACATATTTGGGTCATTTTTTGTGTGTTTCTTTTAAGCCTCAGTTTGGAGAAATGCAGTTTTACATCCTTCAGGACTCATTGTTAGTCCAAAACAACAGAATCTCAAAGTGCAGCAAGCTAATTTTATTTTATAAACCTTTGCACCAACATGATTTATCTATTTAATGGTTAAATTAGTGGAAATGGTAAAACTACAATAGCAAATCTGCAAAACGAGCTAGCTTAAAACATTTTATTTTATGCCTCTTAACAACTCTAACCCTAACATTACTCATCACTTCCAACAATCAGCGCATTTTACGTTCCAGTAACCTAATCTCTACGGTTATTCCCAAAGCTCGCACCTCCTTTGGCCACTCCTCATTCCAGTTTGCTGCTCCCAACGACAGGAATGAACTGCAAAAATCACTAAAGCTCACTACCTACGTTCGATTATCTACCTTCAATAATTCATTGCATTCAATAGTTTCTGATCAATGTGCTTCTGAGTACTTAAAGATTGTTTTAACTCTGTTTTGATGGCTTGTACATATTATATATGAGAACAGTCCTTTGTCTTTATGTCTAGCTGTTTTATGTTATCTTTATCTGCATTTTTTTCTTCATCTTATCTGTTTTTTTATCTTATCTGTTTGTGTAAAGCTAACTATGTGCTGCTGCCTCTCGGCCAGATCGTCGTTGTAAATGAGAATGAGTTCTCAATCGACTCATCTGGTTAAATAAAGGTTAAATAAATAAATAAAAATAAATAACATATTATAGCTATGTATGCACTGCCCGTCCAAAACGAAAAAAAGCTGCCACCAAAAAAAGGTCACACACTCATACTAATGAAACACTAATATTTCATTTGACCGCCTTTAGCTTTGACTGCTCTCACACATTCGCTGTAACATTGTTTCGATAAGCTTCTGCAACGTCACCAGATTTATTTCCATCCAGTGTTGCATTAATGTTCCACCAAGATCTTGCATTGATGATGGTAGAGTCTGACCGCTGCACAAAGCCTTCTCCAGCACATCCCAAAGATTCTCAATGGGGTTCAGGTCTGAACTCTGTGGTGGCCAATCCATGTGTGAAAATGAGGTCTCATGCTCCCTGAACCACTCTTTCACTATTTGAGCCCCATGAATCCTGGCATTGTCATCTTGGAATATGGCCGTGCCATCAGGGAAGAACACATCCATTGATGGAATAACCTGGTCATTCAGTATATTCAGGTAGTCAGCTGACCTCATTCTTGGAGCACATCCTGTTGCTGAACCTAGACCTGACCAACTGCAGCAACCCCAGATCATAGCACTGCCCCCACAGGCTTGTACAGTAGGCACTAGGCATGATGGGAGCATCACCTCATCTGCCTCTCTTCTTACCCTGATGCGCCCATCACTATGGAACAGGGTCCATCTGGACTCATCACACCAGTGTTTAATAATACGTTGGACAGTTCTGAACCCAGTTTTAGTCGTTTCTGCAATCTCCTTAGATGTTTTCTCTGCTTGATGCATGCCAGTGATGTGACCCTTCTCACACAGACTAACATCTTCTCCACGACCACCAGATGTGTCTTTCCACATGGTTGTTTAAGACATGAGAAGCAACTCATTGCACCAGTGGGGTTAAATAACTTGTTGCAGCTGAAAGATAATCGCCCATGCAGTAATTATCCAATAGGAGGCTCCTACCTACTTGCTTAGTTAAATCCAGGTGGTGACTGGGCGGTGTATATTGTGGAGTGTATATTTGTCATTAACAGTTAGAGCAATGAAACATTGCAATGGCTCAAATGAAAAATGGCTGAAAGTAAAATATAAATAATCTGTAAGAAAAGAGAATAATCTGCATTGCTTGCTATTAAAACAGCCATTAAAAGATAAAATAATGTATAGTTAAGGAATAAATACCAAAGCAAGAAAAGCAGCAGTCTCTGGTTAATGAAACAATAGTAAAAAATAAAAATAAATAATAATAAAAACAATTTTTTCCAATGGTTCAATATTAGAAAACATGCCAACATGAAAACTAAACCAAAAGTAATGAAAATAAATTAAATATTGTAATAATGAGAAACAAAGTGAAAAAAAATCACATTAAAAACTCCATTTCTCCAAACTGAGGCTGTTCAAAAAGTTATCTACAACATGTGAGTTAATAATTATTAAATTAAAGACACAGAAGACATGCTCCATGCAGAGCGTGACTTACCCGAGCCTCTCTTTGAGACCATCTTTACACTCTTGGACAGGGTGAAGTACAGCAGGATCAGGAGAGGGCTGGGAGGTGTCATCTTCCTCCCCCGTCCTCACAGCCTGGAGAGGGAAGGGTGAGGTGGGGTGAGGGGAGGGGAGTGAGGAAATACAGAAGGCAAAAAGGGCCATAAGTCACTGACTGAACATGAGATCAAGCACATCTTTGTTGTTACATTAGGACGTTTGTTTTAGCTAATTTTATGGCAAGCAAACACACACACTAATATACAAACATTTGCACAACCAGCAATGCTCACACATTATTTTAACACAGTGTGTGTTTTACAGAGTATGTTCAGGCCGTGCAGACGGATTAATAAAGAAATAATCACACATGCAAGAAACAGAGGTCTTAATCGCAACTTTCATTAAAAAAGGGGAACGCTTTGAGCTCATTTTAAATTATCTTCTCAAAGATATGTTCCAAATATCGACGTGTATCTTACTTTAATTGATGGAGGTGACTCATTTTCTACCCCTCATCTTCTCTGAGTAAATGACATAATCTAAAATGAAGTAATTACCCTGTAATAGCCGGCTCCTGAAATAGATCTGCTGCTGCCGCTGTATAAATTTGATGTTAAATGAAGAAAGAATACACTCATCAATGTTAACGGTTTATTAGCTGATGGCATTACCCTTGAAAATCAATCGTCATCTAACTGCAGTAAAACCTTTACGTGTAAACAGCTGCAGGCTAACAAGGTGCATGTTAAGCTTTTATGAAATCAATTCTGCAAAATGCAAAACTCACACAACATTGAGTCAAATCAAGATAAATAAAATTAGCTTAAATCTTTATGTAATATCAAGGATTTTTTTTAAAGATCAACACAACATCCTGTTGTTTTGTTTGGACACTGGAACCACAAATCAACCCAGAGGGAAGCTTTCACCAGCTGTTTGAGGTGTGGTGTTTCTGTATAATTATTCATCAGGATAAATTAGGGCTGGGCAATAAATTGAAAATTTATCTTTATCGAAATTCCTGACTTTAACCATTTTTCCCATGTCAATAAATTCAGTAATAAAAAAGTGAAAAGATGTGTGTAGGTTGTTGACGTTCATGTCCCTTTAAGAAGCTGTACCACCTGGAGTCACATGACAATGTGACTCAGCATAATAAACGCGACAGCCCCGTCTAGTGGACAACTTTATTTTATCGTTATCAAGGTGAACGCCTCAATATACCGTGATACTGATTTTAGGCCATATCACCCAGCGCTAGGATAAATTCATGTTTATTGGCAAACTTCCTTCAAAATCTACCAAGTATTTATCTGCCCTGAAGGGAACCTGAAGTGATTTTGTCTAAAAACCTTCCTGAACAGCCTCTGTTTGGAGAAATAGCAGGACATATTATTTAATAAATATGCAAATAGCAGCCAAGGCTAATGCGGGCGACTGCTGTGTTAAAGGGAAACTATGCAGTCTTGGCTTGCTTTTAGCACCCCCTAGTGGCCATTAGTGAAAGCAAAAGTGAAACGTATCTCCTCGCTGTGCGTCCGTCTTTTTAACACCTTAATCTAACTGCTGAAATGTCTCCTCAGCCTTCATTAGTGTCTACAGGAGCGGTTCATCACTAAATCAAACAAATCAGCTGTGTTCATGATCTAAAACATGCTGGAAGTAGACTGCAGCGCCAGGTATGTCAGCTCCTTTTTCTAAGTCCAACAGGGACTGGAGCGCCACTCTGAAGTTGCAAGTGCAATATTCTGGGTGGGGATCTGAGTAACATTTCACTAACCCTGTAAAGGGTCGTTTTAGCACAAACTGGCTCAAGAAAATTATTTGAAAATATGAAAAAGTTGCATAGTATGACTTTAAGAACAGCTGTAATGTCTAAAAAGATTTAAAAAACCTTCATACAGTCACCAAACCAATGCTACACTATAAAATGACTAGCCGTTAGCTCATCAGTCTTATTGTATATAAACTCTAAGTCAGACAGGTTTTACAGAGGCTGCTTCAAAAGGCCAACAAATCTCAACAAACCTCTAAGGCTAAAAGAGACAAAAAAATTTTACAAAATAAATTCATAAGTGGATTGGGAGTTAAAGATGTCTCACAGCTTTGAGATCAGAGCTCTGTTGTCATAGTTTCAGCTTTAGACTGAAAATCAATCTTATTCCAGCTTCATAAAGTATAAATTATATGTGGACTGAAATTCATTTCTCCAAGGTGCAAATCTAAAAAAGGTTTGTTTATGCTGCAGTGAAATGAAATGTAAATGTAGATGCTTAAATAATTTCAACACAAAGAAGCTGGTTTAGTTTTATATTTGCAAATTGGACTTATCGGGCATGAATGCACAGCAGACTGCAAATCATGCTGTGACACATGTTTCCAGTTTCAGTCGGTGATCAGAGGCTGGAGTTACTGCAGCTGCTTTTTCTTTTTAAAGTGGATTGAAACAAAACGGGGAAAAAAACTGTAAAAAAACTAAATTGATAAAGAATGAAAATGACACCTTATTTTTGATTCTTTGTGAAGCAGAAGCAATTAAAAAAAAGGTTAAGAAAGAAATGTAAATGCACCAATCAGATTCCTGTTTCTTTTATTCTGACTGTAGCAGAATATGCAGCCACAGAAACCAGCAACACCAACTCAAAGTCCTAAATCTAGAAGATGGAGCCTCAGCCTTCTGAAATGAGGAGAGATGGAGTCAGGAGAGATTTTGGAATGTGCAGCAAGTCACGTGTCTTCCAGATTTGCATAGCTAATGAAAGAGTCTCTCACAGAGTGTGTTTACAAGGCATTCGCAACTCCTCCTTTAAAAAGACACCTTTCTCTCCTGCTCCATCACATTGTGCCAGGAAGCAACTTCCAGTTGATAAACACTGTGCTGCCAGGAACATGCTGCTAAATGCCACAGCTTAAGGATTTGCTCCTTTTTCTCTTTGTGAAGATAAAAGGCCTGGAAATTTGGCAAAGAGCTGCTGAGCTTTAAATCTGTTTCCTGTAATTGTAACCCCATACACTCTTTTAAATGTGCACACAAATTACTAGTCTAAAACTGTCTAAAAAATATTTTCAAGGTGATTTTTTTAAAGCCAGTGTTTTAAGAAGACTGTTGTTCTGAAAGAAATATGCAAGACAAGCAAAACCTGACAAGTCATTATGAGTTAGACACAAAAACAGGAAAGAAAAGAAATGGGGAGACTTAACCTCTATAGGTGCATAATGTTTTATTTTATGTTAAAGGAGACATATTATAAAGTTTTTTCTTATGCTATAACAGTTCTATGGTCGATACACGTGTTCATGGCGTTCTTTGCACTAAATCCCTCTCATATTAGGCAATTTCTGCAGTTTTATTGTTGACATTTTTAGTACCTTCCAAAATGAGTCATTCCAGGGCTCTGTCACTTTAAAAAAACAAACTGTTACTGGCCACACCCACCCCTTTCCGCTCAGGCTGCTATAAGCTGAGAAGCTCCGATATCTGGGAGGGGCTCAGAGTAGAACCGCTGCTCCCCCAGCAGCAGCTCTCACTTGCCTGTGAGAGGTGCTTCTATGCTAATGTCCCTGTTTGTGACATCACAAATGGGGACTTCTTGAAACAGCTTGTTACAACCAATCAGCGTGAGTTCATCAAACGTTTTTCCACTCAGCTACTCCACCGGGCCATTCCGAGTACCTACCCCTGATCAGGTACTCAGAAAGTTCCTGAAAACAGCCAAGTGGAGACACACGCATGTTGGGAAGTTCCTGTAAATTTATCCCAAAGTTCTGATAATGGAAATGCACCTATTATTCCTAAAACCAAACATCAGCAGAAAACAGATACATGTTTTTTTCCCCCGTTTGGATTGTTTCTAGAAGCAGTAGAGACCCACATGGCAGCACAAAAGAATGCAAAATGTGTATTTTGCATAATATATCGTAATAAGACTGATTCTGCAGCTAGCCACTAGGGGGCAGTTGTCAAGTTACCATATATGGCAATGGCAGAGACAGACTCCAAATTGGAGTTTGATTTGTGACAACACAAAAACAAAGGATTTCACTTTAGGGGATCTAAAGTCAAGATGGGCACCATAATCATGTCTCAACTTCAGCTCAGGGACTTTTATTACACGTATGCCATTGTTTTCCATTCATACATAGCTGTAAGATGTTGAATTTTTATAAAATGCCCTCTCAGAAGAGTCTAAATGTAATTTCAAATGTAATGAAATTAACTCAGCATTGCTGAATGATTGGCAAACTAACTGAGTGTTGGAGAGCTTCCCTTCCAGAACCAAAGTTTCTACTCTGACTCCATTCAGAGACCTTTTGAGTAGCTTAATTCAGCACAACAATGCCAGTGACCCCATCTGTATCGAAATCACATCATGCCTTCAGAATTGCAGTCGTCTTTGGGTCCTGCCAGCAATGACATCATTAACCTGCTGTACTGAGGGGCATTGTGAGCCTCACACGACCACCATGAAAAGCCATCCCACCTCATCTGCCCACGTCTCGTAATTGCCCTCGCCCCCCCTTCTATTTCCGGTTTTCACACCACAAAGAAGCTGTCACTGGAACACATAAGTGCTAAAAAGCAACTCCTAAGAGTTAAAGCCAAATAGCTGACCCGTCAGCCTGACCTCTCTAAAACAGGCTGTTGATGGACAGAACAGGGAAAAGCCTTAAAACACATCAGACTCCACTAAGCAACTATTTCAAAGCATTTTGTTAACTTTGGTCAAAAATGTCTTTACTTGTAGTAAAAAGTGATGAGTCAAGCTGTTTTTATTTTCAATCACTCAACCGTTAAGCAGTCTTAATGCTTAGAGGGAGCCCACACAGAGTTTGAATGACACACTTTTAAAGTTTATTCCCTCCACACCCGCTGAGTCCTCTCTAACATAAATGGTCCAGCGAGCTTTGTATAAAAAGAGAAACCAACATTTTGAAGAGTAATCTGCTCATCTATCATTCCCACAGTGATGTCTGGCAGTATATAAATATAACTTCAGCTTCCAGGTCTGTTCGGCCATGTTTGTTCACAGCGCTGTGGCGTGGTAGTGTCTCACTAAAGCTAGTATCTCACTGGGATGTGAATGTTGGTGATAAACCGGGTATGTCTCCAAACTTGTGTATGGGTTATTGATTTCCTTATGAGTTGTAGGCCACTGTTGTTGTGCTGCTAGAAACATTTTCAAAAAATTTGCTAAACTGATGTTCTCTCAAATTAGTCACATCAGGAATCTGTGTCAAACTCATCTCAACTGCTGCATGAGTCCATTTTTGGAGGGTTGGCAACCAAATTGAGATTAAAATGACACACTTTGGCTAAAGGTGCTTGGCCATGAAAGCAACCATGCTGATTTACTCTGAGTACTCTCCTAATTACTACTATTTTCTACATTCTAACCACACTTTTAGCCCATCCTGGCAGGACTAAATTAAGCCTGATTTATACTTTTCTGTCTGCGTAGGTACGGAGACACGCAACACAAGGATGCGTCGACACAAGGGCTCTGCAGCAGGCCCGCAGAGGTCGAGGGAGACACACCCAATTATTTTGGTAAAACTCTAACCTTAACTATATTCATAGACATGAATGCTCAACTGGAGACTACTGCTGTACTACAGGTAAAATAAAAAAATTTGTATATTGTGCAAAAGTTAATTTATTTCCGTAATTCAACTTGAAAGGTGAAACTAGGGATGTTCCGATCACATTTTTTTGCTCCTGATCCGAGTCCGAGTCATTTGATTTTGAGTATCCGCCGATACCGAGTCCCGATCCGATACTTCAGCAAAGCATTAAAAAAGAAGAAATGAAGGGAAAACATGTCCAACTTTTACTTTAATTTTTTTATTATTATTTAGGTATGTCTTTTTTTCTGTATTTATGTCATTTCTTTAGTTTATCTGCCAAAAACATCACTTGTTTAGGAAGTACATTAATATAAAAACGTGTTAATATTATGAATACATTTAAAAGTAGCTGAGATGCTCATATTTTAAATTGTTTACCTCCTCATTATGCGGCTGTGGAGTGATGCGCGTTTCCATGACCAGGAGGGACGTGTGTTAACAACACGTTGTTTTTGTGTTGTTTGCTGGTTGAAATCACGCAAAATTTTCTTGCTTAAAGTATGTGTTGTTGACGCGTTGATTGCTCGTTAAAAACGTGTATTTTTCGTGTGAGAGTCACACGTAATGTTGCACGTTTGTGGCACACTTTGGGTTCCATAGCCACGGTTCCACAGCAGGCTTTCCCCGCAGCACCACGAAGCTACCAGCGTGTTGTGTTTAGCTCAGGTGCTGCAGAATAAGAAACTCCAACGTTTTTTTGTCGGCAATTTCTCTGTTTATTAACGTAATTTTCACTGTTGGCTGGCTCCGTGTTTTTGTTAGAGATGCCGCTGTGAACTGGGACCTAACCCCGACCGATGGTTCGCTGTGGCGACGCCTGAAGGGAAAAAAGCCGAAGGAGGAAGTATTTCGTTTTGAAGGCTGCTAATCATGCAGCTGTCTTTTCCAGCATGTTGAATGCCCAGTATGCAAACATTACAAGTGGCTGTTACACTGCCTTTGCTGTCCGGTTTAAAACACCACCAACATACAGATATTTTAGCTCTCCTGTGGAGACAAGTTAGCTCTGCGTTAGCCTGCTAGCTAACAGCTGTATGGTGTCTGAATCCCCACCTGCTATAGATTGTGTGATGTAATGGTGTTTTTGGCCAAGAAAAAAATGATATTGATATAGAGGAACTTGGTAAGATATCAGAATGAATTTAAAATGTCATATTTGTTGTTTTATAAGGTTAAATCCGATCTTTTTCAACCGATTCTGAGTCCTTTGAAAGTCACGTGATCGGGCCGATTTCCGATCACGTGATTGGATCGGAGCATCCCTAGGTGAAACAAATTTATGAGATAGACTGATTACATGCAAAGCCAGATATTTCAAGTCTTTATTTGTTAATTGTAAATGGCCTGTATTTGATATAGCACCTTCCAGAGTCCTAGAACCCCCTAAGGCACTTTACAACACAGTCATTCACCCATTCACACACACATTCACACCCTGGCGGTGATGAGCTACATTGTAGCCACAGCTGCCCTGAGGCGCAATGACAGAGGCGATGCTGCCGTACACTGGTGCCACCGGTCTCTGACCACCACCAGCAGGAAATGGGGGTTAGGTGTCTTGCCCAAGGACACAACAATAGCGACAGACTGAGCAGGGCGCGAACCTGCAACCTTCGCGCGTTTTGGTAGGACATAATGCTCGCTTTTAGAACACGCGCGTTTTTGCCCCTTTGGCGTCAAAACGCGCATTCAAGACGCACGTTTTGGGGGACATAATGCTCGCGTTTAGAACGCATGCTTTTTTATCCTTTGGCTTGCCATATTCTGCCGTAAAACAACACTCAGTCAGTACTTCCGGCGCTACCTGAAGCACAAAAACTGTATAGTGCAGTAAACAGACGTGGGACCCCCCAACACTATCACAGGTATGAAAATGAACATAATAGATAATACTATGACGCAAAAACTTTACAAAGAAGCATAATTTTAAGGTGTAAAAGTTGCTGAATGTTGCTTTAAAATGCATCTTATGGCCTCACCAAAACCCTATAAGGACATCTACATTCACTTTAGCTAGTGTAAAGGAGCCTAAATAAGACCGTATGGTTTGTACACATAAACATTTAATCATGAATACCACCAGACATTTATCCAAATGTTTTTTTTTTTTTTTCTAAATCGTAAACTTCAAAAGCATGATCTATGCAATGCAACAATGTTTTAAAGGTTTATGCACAACCAGTCCTGAATGTTTGAGCTTGTTTTTTGTTTTCTGGGTCAACAAAGCTGTCATGCAATCAGGTATGAGCCAGCGACGCCCAGGGAAACCCTCCGTAAACAATGAGACACCACAATAAGCTGCCACAGGTGAATGACACCATCTTCTTAAATCCTACAATATCAAACTCATACTGACTGTTGCACACAGGTTGGTGACTTCAAGTCGTAAGAAGAACAGAAGCAAATCATACCACACAAATATCGTCTTGCTTGTGTAGTTAACCGCATGCCAAGTTTTTTTTCTCTGAGGCATCAGGAGCAGGTGTGTTTGAGAAGGCACACACAGAGGCATGGCGTGATATCCACGCTTCAGCGATGCATGAAGCATGCACACATCATCACACACAGCAGCACACATACAGTCTGCCTGCTGCTTTTAACCAGAAAATGAGGGGCACGGCCCACCGTTGCCTGCTGACTCTCCCTGACAGGGAACCAGAGGAATTCTCTGTCTGTTGCCATTGGTTATGCGACTGTATCTTTTATCATTTCCTAAATTCAATTACCACCTTTCTGTTACTAGCACGCTCTTTTTGCTTTGTGACTACAGTCTGGGTATATTACTCTCATATTCTACTATTTTTATTTTAATCTTTTTAGACTTCACAAGAGGCATTATATTAGATTTCCAGCTCCGTTACAACAGTATGCAGCTGTGCGACCTCACGAGAAGGAAAGCTCAGCCATCTTGGCATGGCGAGCAGAGGATGATTGATCACGTGATTTAAGGATTTAATCCAATTTGAAGGCAGCCTCCACTGTGGTTTTAGGTAAAGTACGTCTTCATAGTGAGAGTTGGCTCTGTGCCTTGCCATGACAAAAAAAAAGCCAAGACATTGAATATCTAGAAGCTGTGACCCTTGGTTGTCCTTTAGAACAAACGAGAACGTTCTGTATACTGTGTCAGTGCATTTAGCATTTAAAAAGCACACATTCTTTCTTCAGGAGAAGAGTTTATGCACTGTAAAATAAATAGTATGGACAACATTTTCTACTTAAACTAACATATAGACGGGGATAACATTGTGGGTAAAAAAAAGGAGAAACAGAAGAATCAGAAAACCCCACAATTGTTACTGAAATGAGTAAAATTGACAAAAATAATAATAAATAAGAAAAAATTAGCTGAAGAAGCCGAGCATTGCACCTGATTCAGCAAATCGAAATTATTATAGTTTTCTTAATTAAACTAATAAAACTGGCCTGGACAAAAATAATGGTGAAAGGGTAAACGGCCTGTATCTATATAGCTCCTTCTAGAGTTCAAAAACCCCCCAAGGTGCTTTACACTACAGTCAGTCATTTATCCACACATTCACACGTTGGTGGTGATGAGCTACAATGTAGCCACAGCTGCCCTGGGGCACACTGACCCAAGGGAGGCTGCTGAGCACTGCTGCCACTGGTCCCTCCGACCACCAGCAGGCAAGGTGGGTGAAGTGTCTTGCCCAAGGACACAAAGACTGAGCGGGGTGTGAACTCGCAACCCTCTGATTATGGAGCGGGCATTTATCTACTCTGCCATCGTCGTCTTGTCACTTCTGATGGTGCCCTTAACTTAAAGTAACACCAAGGAGTTTCCTGCTTCTCTGCCCTACTGGTTAAAAGTGGAATTACAACTGTTGTAAAACTACCCTGCTGCAGAATGCTAACATGAGCTAACTAATACTAAAATAAACTACAAAGTAAAATGATCCACACTGTTGGACAAAAATATTATTACTTACAAGTCCAGTAGCAACAAAGCCAGGTCACCATCAGTCTGTAATTTTGTAGCCTCTTTTAGCTCCTCAAACTAGTGTAGGCCGAGTCAATGTTTACTCCAGTTTTAGCTCTTTGCATCATCGCCAAAGACATTACTCTCTTTCAATTACTTCCAGGCTTCACCAAGATGCCAACAGAAAAAGCAAACTTCTTTTTCTTCTTTCTAACGCTCTAGTTTAAAGTTTAAAAAACTATTTAGTGTTACTTTAATAATGAGTAATTCATGGTGGCAGTCGTTCCAATCAAGTGAATTCTGACGTATTCCCCTGTTGCCAGGTATTTTGGTCCACTCCTCATGAGCAAACTGGTCCAGTTGTGTCAGGTCTGAAATGTTTCCTCTCCAGATGTTTCAGCTCCTTTCACAGATGTTCAATGAGATTTTTATCTGGACTCATGGAAGACCACATCAGGACAAAGTTTTTAGTTCTTATCTATATTCATGGGGGTTATTTTTAGCTCTATTTTGGGTCATTATCCTGCTGGAGGACCCCAGTCTGAAACCAATCTTTCTGACCATAAACAACACATTTTGCTTCTTGATATTTCTACTGGTCCAGATGCAGAAAAGCACCCCAGAACAGAAGTGGGCCTTCATGATTCAAAATAGGTCCAGTGTTCTTCCCTTTGCATGCATTGGGTCCCATTTTTTCGAAGTCTTTGGTATGACCTGACCAAGATTCGAACCCCGATCTCCCAGTCCCGGGGAGGACACTCATACCACTAGGCCACTGAGCTGGTAGCCTTTGCCTTTACTATTGTTACGTTTTAGGTCTGTGAGGTTCCCCCTCAATGAAACTGTGCTTCTTTTAATCCCAGGGGAGCGTTGTAGAGGCACACCTTAACATTAACAAATGAACTTCAATAATGACCGTTATTAAGCAGCTTTAGTTAACTCGATCGTAAATATCAAAAATCACAGAGAATGTACAAAGACTTCAGCCCTGGGACCCTTCACCATACAAGTGATACGTCAAAAAGCCCCAAACTTTCTTGGTCATCTCCTAATATGGACTAGACTCCTCCCACTCAGTGAGACAGCACAGCCTATCAGTGAAGGAGTTTTTAGGACTATGTGAAAGATCGACAGTAGGTCAGATCCCATTCTAGCCGGACAACAGCTTATGTTTTATCGGGAGGTTTCCACTGATCAGGAATGCGTGCGGCAAAGCAGACAAACGATTGTGAGCCTGGGTAGGTCATCCTAAATGTGTGATTAAGCTGAAGGCCAGGTGAATGTGACACAGGTCAGCACTCTATAATGACACTAATTATTTAACATTATGCTGATCAACAATTGTCTTTCTAATCTTTTGAGACTCTGTCCTTAGCTTTTTCTGCTCCTTGTTCAGTGTGGTACACACTCTGATCCCTGATACCCTGTGACTACGTTTCAGCTTTTAAACTGACTGGTTACAAGACTGAAGCCAACTGTGATGCTAAACATCTCAATTTAACATTTCCCTTTGTTTACATCATGGCCACTCTTTTCTAGGCTAGCCCATCCTTTTTGGTCAGTAACAGTTTCCTCCTTTCTGTATTCATTCAGCAGAACTACACTTCAAAAGCAAAATCTGATTTTCATTAGTTGATTTCCAGTCATTTTTAATAACTGTTGCTTTTGTCCATTTAAATTTATTCCAGTGGCCTTTTATGTGAGGTGGAACGATAAAGGTTATCCATACCAGAGCTTGAACTCAAGCCAAAGATTTAACCTCCTGTGATTCTCACACACAAACAGTTCAGCGGTGCTGTTTAATCAATACTTCACGAGAAGTAACTACAGAATATTTAATGAGAGTTTGACAGGTGGAAAGCTGCTCCTCTGCTGTATTTGGACCGCAGCCTGGTGTCATGAGGTGTGTATTTATGGTATTTGTATATCACCTTTATTCTGCAAATCCCTGCATTATTTATGAACCGGAGAGATCCCTAACTGTACAGAAGCTGCTCTGAGTGGTAAAACAGAGAGAAAACGCTGCTAATGGAGCACAAGGTAAATGTTGGGAGTTCAGATAGAGATAAAGTCTAGATTTGTCCAGATGAAATGAAAAGTGTGAGCTGATGCATCTCCCTGAATTATACGGTTATTGTCACCCATCTGAAGGTTTTATTTGGAGCCGTGAGAGCGCAGATGAAGACGAGGAAGCACAGGGACCTAGTGAATGAGTCATCGGTGTTTTTGTGTTTGTTTCTACAGATGTTCCTGCTGGGATGGCACTCTGCAACCTTCCTTACTGTACCTGCTCCGATGCTGGATGAGTGTGGCATCTGTGTACATGCGTGTGTTTGTTTGGCTGTTTGCCAGATGCTACATTGTGAGTTAAACCCCACGGGTATAGTTGTGCAGCTCTGACGTGAATCCCTCCCTCCCATTTTAAATGCGTAATAGAAAAAAAAAAGCGTGGTAGGCTGAGTGAGCTTTTGTTAAAACGTATTTGACCGCTGTTGACCACGGCCGGCCCTGGTTAATCTCCAGGGGCTGACCATAGGTGGTTAGAGTTAACGAGCAAGGTGCTGTGAGCTATGCCCTGCCTCACTACCAACATGCACCTCTTCACTGAGTGAGATTAATTACAGCGCAATTGAGAACCAATCCGCTGCCTCGCCATTCTCCAAGACACACACACACACACATTCATGACGAACACATCGGAGCATGTAAAAAGCAACAGTGTGTGCGTAATTAACTGAAATAGCTCCGAGGCAAGCTAAAGCCATTTGCTCATGATCGGTCATGAGCAGAGCTGTGTGTTGTCGAGGTCTGAGTTCAGAAAACATTCCACCAGCGCTGAAGCGTTTTCCCCCAGTTGTTGTTGATTGCTTTCAGCCACGTCCCCAGTGCTCGGGCCATTGTCAGCTGTCCAAGGATGACTGGCTGCAGAGACGCTCTCGTGCTCCCAGTCAATGCAGCCTTTGATGGAGAGCAGAGGCCAGGACTCTCCTCACCCACTTAGTGCACACACCCCACTGGGGGCAGCTGGAGCACTACTGATGTGCAAAGAGTCTAAAAAGAGTCAAATACACACATACACCATCACAGTATCTAAATCTGAACAGGGCTGGTTACACAAACATGAAGCTTGATACTTAAAAAAATAGCACTTTTGAATCATTTCTGAGCTTCTGTTCTCTTCTTTGGGCGTTTCTATCAATACATTTGTGAATTCTTGTTACTAGAGATAAAAAAACATGTGAGACGAAAAGCATGTTTATGTGGAACAGTGTGGTACATGTTATATATAAAAATGTTTTTTGTTTAATATTAAGATATCTAACTTAAAAAACTTAAACACACTCAATACAGTATGCTAACAAAGCCTAAATCCTAAATACTAAAAATATTAGAATTTAAATTCTTCAATTCCCACAAAACATTAGCTTCATAATTTACAACTTTACTCATATTTTTAATACATTTGCAGTGGTCTTTAGTAGGAATGAATGCCTTGTAAGTAGGGATGTTCCAATCACATTTTTTTGCTCCTGATCCGAGTCCGAGTCATTTGCTTTTGAGTATCTGCCAATACCGAGTCCCGATCCGATACTTCAGCAAAGAATTAAAATAAGAAAACAAAAGGGAAAACACATAGAAGTTTTCCTTAAAATTTTTTATTGTTTAGGCATTTCTTTCTTTCTGTATTTATGCCATTTCCTTAGTTTATCTTCCAAAAAACATCACTTGTTTAGGAAGAACATTGATGAAAAACACATTACAAGTGGCTGTTAGCCTGCTTTCGCTGTCTGGTTTAAAATACCACCAAAATACACACATTATAGCTCTCCTGAGAAGACACATAGCTCTGCGTTAGCCTACTAGCTAACAGCTGCAAGTTATGGTGTCTGAATCCCTGCCTGCCGTAAGTTGTGTGACGTAATGGTGTTGTTTTCATACAAGAAACAAAGAAAACTGATGTAGAGGAACTTGTTGAGATTTAAACTGAGCCATTGTTGTTCTGTTTGAAAATCTCTATCTCAGGATGAATTTAAAAAGTCATATTTATTGTTTTATTGGGTTAAATCCGATCTTTTCTCCCGATTCCGAACTTTTGAAAATCACGTGATCGGGCCTGATTTCCAATCATGTGATCAGATCGGAGCATCCCTACTTGTAAGTCATACTAAGGGGAAAAAAAGCTCTGGTGCACCGTTTCAGAAACTAGAAGTTTTGCTGTGTGATGGAGTTGCTAATGCTAATGGTTAGCTTCTACTAGTCAAGACATTCTCTGCTGTTTCCTGGACGCTAAACCAACAACACCCTTCCTCATTGCGAACCATGATGGGTGAGTCCATGAATGTTAAGTGACAGAGTGACGTTGATCTGTCAGGCTTTTCTAATCCTAGAGTTTCACCGTCTATTTTCTATCAGAACCTAATGCAGGAAATAGGTGTAGAAGAGTATTTTAAACTCAGAGTGACTGGTTATAATCAGAAATAATCATTAAAAAATGGTTTTTCAGTGAAGTTGACCTTTAAGCTTCCTTCAAGTCAGGTTCTATGGCGTTTAGAAGGTTTGGCAGATTTCAGAGCACATCAACACAAAAGATTTATGCTTTGTGTTTTGGTTTAATTATACTAATTACGACCCTTCTAATCAAAGATGCATCAAACTCAGTAATTCTCTATAATTTATGACACAATTTTAAAGAAAGAAAGTAGGTGGATTATTGGAATCCTAACAGAGTATTGCTACAAACAAACCAGCAGTATGTGCTTTATTTTAGTTTGAAAGCCATTGTTAGCATCAAGATTCCACTGATTAAGCTGCAGTTTCACCCCAGAACAACACAGCAGGGGTTGATGAATTACTGCCTTGATTATTAAGCGTATTGTTGTTGTTATTTTGCTTCTCGGGTGGAACGACGTGCTCGTTTCAAAGCACCAAGCTTCCTAAAAACTAGTTCCATGTTTCACAAATGAAGAAATAAATTACAAGTTGTGTTAATTAAAAGTAGAAGTATGTGTTGTTCTCCTGATACACTTTACTGTCGGCAACATGAACTGAGGCTGTTAAAACCTGAAGTTAACAGTGTAAGAAGACATCTGACCTTTTCTCTAATTGACCTTTGGTGTGGAGCAGATACAGCAGCTCTACAGGTAAAATAATGGTCACATTTATGAATACGCAGGCTGGACTCATGAGAAGATGAGGTCTAATTTGGTGGAACATTGATGCTTAAATATAGAATGTATTTCTGAGACTGAGTGGCGAAGGAAAGTTGGAAAGTAGCTCTCCTTTGTTTGAAATTCAAGATATTGTTAAAAAAATATTTTTTCAACTTCAGAGTCAATCAATTTGAAGGAAATGCAATGATTTGCTAATTACCAGGCCTTTCCACCGAACGTGTAAGTGTTGTGTAACATCTGCAAAGCATGGTACGCAGCACTTAGCCCCCGTTATAGAGGATGGGTGCGTTTCCATCGGCCACGAAGCGTTACGTTTGAGAAGCATCCCAGAAGCGTAAGAATGCGTTACATTTCAAGTTTGTTGTTTTTGTGTTACGCTTCTAGAAGTGTCAAACTCTACAGTTCAGATTGGACCAGACAGGAAGTCATACACCAAAGGAGTTAAAAACGTACGGAAACTTTCAAAATAAAAGTCACGTGCAGATTTCCAATTGCTTAAAGGAGTGGATTACTTGTTTAAGCACTACATTTGCAGTGGTCTCTAGTAGGAATGAATGCCTTGCAGGAAGTACTCAGGACACAAAATAGCCCACAAACCCCTGGTTCAGCAGGGCCAAGTCTGCGACATCACAAGAGAGCTCAACACAGCTGGATTTGAAGTATTATTTCCTGATATTTGGACATCTTGCCCTGGATTGGATAACAGCAACGCGACTCTACCACTGACTTGCAACATGGATGTTTCATCTCCACAAACGACTCAAGCCTGGAGGAGTTCTGCCATGAGGTGAAGTTGCTAATGCTAACGGTTAGCTTAAACTAGCCAAGACATCTGCTGCTGATTACCGCACGTTAAAACAACAACAGCCTTCCCTGTCGAGTGTCAAGATGGGTGAGTGCATGAATGCTAATTCAAAGTGTGACGTAGATCTGTGAGGATTTTCAAATCCTTGAGTTTCACCGTCTATTTTCTATCAGAAACTAAAGCAGAAGATAGGTGTGGGAGACTATTTTCATGTTCAGCCTGCATGAAAAACTCAGAGTGACTGATTATAATCAGAAAAAACATTTAAAAAAATGATTTTTCAGTCAACTACACCTTTAACAAGTGAAACCTCCATAGCTGAGGTGAACAGAAATAAACCACAGATCTGTTTGGATACATGCTGCCGTCTTTCTCGTCATCTCCTTGCTTGTTATTGCGTGAACTGCTGAAGGCGTAGTGTTGCAATTTGTCCCGTGATTTCGTGACTTTGCGGGACCAGCTACGTGGAACGCTTTTGCTCCCGTTTCGCATCTGAAACAACCCCAGTGGGAAGGGAGCTTGCAGGTAAAATGTGTTACGCACCACTTATACATCCAGTGGAAAGGCTACTTTAGTTTATTCCACATAATCTGAATGATTTTTAATACAAAGAAAATGGGGCTAAAGCTTTTATTAAGCCTGTTTTTTAACAGATACACAGAAAATGTCAAAAATCTCAGCAGTCATTTCTATTATTAAAAAATAATAGTTTTAAAACACATTAAAACTGTATATTTCCTGTGATATTCACTGTCCTAGGTACCAGAGGTTTATTTAGAGTCATCAATAACTCTAATTTATGGTTAAAAAAAAAAGAAAATGTGCACAATTGTTCTTTTTATCACGTCTTTTTCCGTTTCAACACACTCCCACAAATCCAATGTGGGCACACTTAGATCAGTCTTGAAATAATTTGTCCTTTTATAGTGAATCATGCAGCCCAGCAAAGGAGCTTGGACCATCATAGATTTACTAAATTGTATTGTCTCATAAGCCTAAGTGAATAAAAATACCACCAAATGGTCATTGATTTTTCCCAATTGATTGTTTTTTTTTTATTCAAGCACAAGGCATAATATCTCTCATTTACCAAACTGCTGTCTGATATTGACATCAGTTGTTAGAGGGCATCTATGGATTCAGAGCAAAGCAGCTGCTGGTGCAACAGAAAGTCTAGCAAGTCGAACACAGAGGTTCTACTGTAGGTATCGAACTCTGAGATTTAGGAGGAAATGCAGCTGAAACCTTTTTAATCCTAGATAAACGAGCAGGGTTGTGATTGGCTCTGCACGCCTGATAGACATACAGCAGATGAGGACTCAGCACTCGCTGATAACTGAAAAACCACACTGCTGCATGTTGCCGACTTCTCAAAAAGAATCGCATGAACGGAAACGGAGAAGAAAATGTTTCCATGCAATAAACCGCACTGGAAAAAGACTCTTCGTACGGCTTCATTCGTGCCTGCAACAGTGAAAAAGATAGGTGCAGTGCTGGTGTGTGGAGAGGCATTGCAGTGCATCCTCTTAAAAAGATAAATAAATATATAAACAAAGCTCCCCAAAGACAGGAAATGCTGGCTTGAGCGGTTTTCAGTAGGAATGTGCATTTAAGCTTTGGTATCCATGACAGAGTCTATCCTATTGTCTAGAGAAACCATCGTAGTGGCAATGGAGCCTAAATGAGGCCAGTAATGGTTCTCTGCTCAGTCCCCAGAGTCTTGCCTGTTTAAAAATCGATTCTCTGCTTGACTAGGGACAGGCTGGGAATAGAGAGAAGTGGAAGAAATTGAGAGGAAAGTGGGGGGGTAAGGAAGGAATGGAGCTTTAAATTGGTACCAATAGATAAAAAAAGAAACCGATGAAAAGAAATCCAGTTGTTTGATCAGGAATATTACTTCAGTGTATCGTGACTAATATGCTACTGTGGATGATGTTCAAACCAAGCTGATTTGTTTTTCCATTCTCAAGTATCCTCTCTGATAACTTTATTAAGTTCATCCATCTTCTGGTGGCTACTTCCAGCAGGATGATGCACCACATCACAAAGCTCAGCTCATCTCTAACTGGTTTCTAGAACATGACCATGAGTTCACTGGACTCCAACGGCCTCCACAGCCACCAGATCTCAATCAGGGTCAGATCGTTTAGGATGTTTGGGAATATGATGTAACTGTGGGATGCTGCTGTGTCAATATAAACCAGAACCTCTGAGGAACACTTCCATAATGGAATATTCCACCCGTGAAATTTAGTCTGCTGCCATGTCCTCCAGAGTTAGAAAAGTGGGATGAAGAGTTTTGTAATCAGTGAAGTCATTCTAATCAGGAAGTTAGATTTAGCTTAGCATAAACAATGTAAGTGAATGGTAACAGCTAGCATTTCGATCATTCAAATTCAAAAAGAACCCTACTTGCATAAACACAAACATGTAGCTACTTGGTTTATACTGGTATAGTTTTATGAAGGAACAGTAAGTTGCACTAAAAAAGGGCGGCGCTGCGTCGTGTCCTTGCACTGTTCAGCAGCAGCTTACATTGGTGCTTTGTCATAATGTAGTCCCAAGTCTAAATCAGCCCCTGTAATTGCTTTGTGTTACATATTATTTCCATTTGCAATCAATATGATTATTGAGGTCACTAATAAAAATTTGGGTCATTGTTGAGTAATTTTCATGACTTTCTCACGTGGAATGCTAGCTGTTACCATTCACTTACATTGTTTATGCTAAGCTAAAGCTAACGGAATACTGCCAGATTAGGAGAATGACTGGGCTGATTACAAAATGCTTTTCCCCACTTATCTAACTCTGGGAATATGGCAACATAATAAATTTCACTTATGAGTGGAATATCCCTTTAAATAATCTGATGTGATGATTTAAAGTGGTTTTGAAGGCAAAAATATGTTATAATGTTTAATTGTTTTACACTCGACGGTTGTGTATTTAAAGCATTTGATAGTTAGTTCAGCCTTTTATACGTAGTCACCATGCTTCGGTTTGTTTTTTGAGGATTTTCGTTTTTCTGGTTCTGCATGTAGCAAACACCAGCTGGAGTCTGAATTATGGTGTCATACTTGGACAATAATCCTAAAGTTGTTTTAAATTTAGAAAGAAACTTCTTATTTAAAAAGGCCACCCACTTTATATTTGTTAAATTGATTTTTTTTAAGTGCAACATCTTGTCGACCGTCTGGTGTGAGAAAAGTCTGACAGCAGGCACAACAGAGCTGGTAGCTGTCTGCTAAAAAAGCTCCAGTCTTTAAAACACAATCAAGTCAGTGAATTAGGGTGCAGATGTCATGCTCTAACATCACTGTGTATGCATGTAAAATAAACAGATTTGATGTTTCAAAAGTTGAAAACAGGCAAATATTATCATGAGAGCTTGGAAATGTTTGCTGCAAGGAAATAATGAGTCCCAGAGTTTTCCTGAAACGGTCCTAAAATCCTCGACCGAGTAGGGAGGAAATGTTTGAAAGTTTAATACAAAATTAAATTTTAACTACCGGCAACATTTAATTCATTAAGATTATAAAAATCATTATTTATAGACTACATCACACACAACCAACACACTATTACCAACTCAACAAAGATAAAAATGTACTTATTTCTAAAACTGAACTGCCTAGACAGCACCTGCTGCTCCGCTTCGTTAGACACACACACACACACACGCACACATCACACACTCATGGAGGATGGTTGCATGGGTGGAGGCTACATTGGGAATATTTAATTAACAGAACATGTGCTGCTCTTATTTACACCACCCCATCATTCTCCAGCCCTCCTGTGGGTGAATTACACCTCCATGAGCACTTCTCCGTGACCTTCACCCGTCTCCTGTGGCTCCCCCTTAACAGGCTCACCTGCTTGTCTCAACCCTGCTGCACTACAAACATCACTATGGAAACCTTAATGTCTCTGATAGTGAACAAGCACCCACTCTGACTCAGACCTCACACACCTAGAGACTTATTTGAATATTTTGCACAAACCTGACAGGTATGCATGCGTTATTAGGACCGTAAAAGCCTGATAATGCTCATGAAAAATGGCTGCAGAGACTTTTTATTTTTTTTGCTACATCCATTAATTGTTTCTTTGTGCAAAAGTTTTAAATGAAAAACTTTTAATCGATGGTAAAACGCTTCCTGAACAGCCTCTAATACAAATAACTAGAGCTACTGTGCTAGTGGCTAACGAGTGGGTGCTGCTAGTGAAAGTAACTTCAGAAATAAAGGTGTAATGCCAAATTAACATCCATGTAAAGGTTTATAAAAACAAAACAATGCATGAATCTTTTCTGAATTTTAGATATTGTTTTTTAAAGCTGTAGACAATAATAATTTAGAACTTTTATGCACAAACACTTAAAAATGGCTTAAAACTTAATTTGTTTTAATTGAAACAATTGCTCAACAGCACTAGTATTCAGGTTTATTTTTTACATCAGAAGCTTTTCTTTAAAGAATGAAAAGAAAACCTAGCTCAAGCTCTGAGGTATATAGTTCATTGTTTGAGGGCTTTTTTAAAATTTAAATATCTTTATATTTTTTTTGTGAAGCAACTGATGAATTTTATCCAAAATCAAGAAAAATGTCAGAAAAAATAAACCTTTTCTCTCATATTCGTCACAGTGGTGCCTGACAGGTGCGTGGTGGTGTGTATGTGTGGTTGTCAGATCCAGCGTCTCTCTGTGCTCGTTAGAAAACACACATTAGTGTAGGTAACAGAACGAGGCAGGTGCAGACGAAAAGAATAAAACCTCCAGAAAAATAAAGAAAGAGAAAATGTTGGGTTAATGAAAGCGCAGAGTGGCTCTTAAACTTTAATATCTTGTAGCCACTTCATCTGGTGATTCAGAAATCCTGTTCAAGTCTCTGACACACACACGCACACACACACACACACACACACACACACACACACACACACACACACAGCCCCATTGATTGTTCTTCATCCACTGCTGTCTCCATTGTGCAGCTGCTGTGGGTCTCAGAGAAGCGTAAAGGCCCTGCAGGGAGCGGTCCACTTATCTCAGATGGAATCTTATTACAGGAGTTTTGTGAACAAACAGAACTGTTTGACAGTGCTGTGATGCGCGCGCGCTTGTGAACGCACGTATCCCTGCTCCGAGGTTATTCGAGGTCTTTCCAAAGGAAGCGGACTTTGTCGATTGCAGCCCTGGCATGGAAACAGCCACGGCTCTTCACAGCCCATGTGTTCAACATCTTCCGTGTGGCAGATTAGGTTTGGAGACATAATTTTGCCATATTACTGTCAGGATGTCAAAGAGAGCCAGAAATGAGCAGACATATCAGGCGGTCCAGATTAACGTGCCGTCGGTTCTCTCTAGCTCCTGCTTTCTGTTTTTATTCCTTGAAATCCTGCAAAAAACAAAAAGAACAACAAAAAAAATACACAAATGCATAATCTGCACTTGTGTGTGGATGGAGGGAGAGAAAAGGATGGAAGGAGAGGCAGCAGGAGAGAGGGAGGGGGAGAGGGAGTGAAGCATGGCAGGAGCTGCAGGACTAGGAGGAGTGCCAGATCACCGCCGGAGCCAAGAACAGGACTGACTGGGCTTGTGTGTCAAATCAGTGTTCACACACACAAACACACGCACACACACACGCACGCACACACACACGCACCGATGTCACTGACCTTCGACAGGAACACACCACCGTTCTCCAGCGAATGGAACCTTTAGAGTTCATCTTTTGTTGAACACATTGTTTTTGTTGATGATGCGATCTGTTCCTCTAAGAGTTTAAATTTCAGTAAATCCTCGAAACACGGAGGCGATCTGCTGTGCTACGTTGTTGCCATGTGTGTCCTTCCGTGTGAAACCGATTGGAAGAGTGTTTAAAGACCTTTAACAGTTGGCCGGGACTTGGTTCCCACTCATTACCGGCCAACGCCGCTAATAGCCAGCATCCTGAACACCGTCGTCGCCCACATCTGAGACTGCTGCTCAAAACAGTGTAATATTTATGGTCGTCCCCACTCCCCAGAGACTCGCTGTGCACCATGACACGGACCGCCGTGGCTGACAACGTAACAGGGATGGGTGTTTCAGCTTAAAGATTCATGGACTGATTTCTCTCATTCTTTATCTCCCTTGCCAATTCATGCACGACCTTGTCTTTGATTTAGTAGCTAAGATGAGGCCATCTGAGTGGATGTCAGCGACACAAGATGGAGATATACTAGCTTTTCTCTGACCTGTGTGTTTCACTTTGATGGTTTTTTTTCTACTGTTGCCCAATCCACCAAGAAATCACAGCCTGGATCTCATCTTTGTTAGCAAATCTGATCTTTAAAATCCTCACAGTTTTCTGGCATTGCACCTGTCAGCTCCAGGATGTCTCAGAGGAATCCCATCACCAACCAATCCCACAATAAAAGGAACGAAAAAGAGAGATGATTAAATTACACCTTTAAATACAATCTCATCTTGTATGACAAGGCAATTTTCCAGAGCTAGTCGTGTGTGTGAAAGTGTTAGGTGTCACTATCTTATATTCCTGAGGTCTTTTTGTCATATGTGTGTGTTGTAAGTGCACGTGAGTCAAGGCGGTTCAGATTTTGTCTCTTATCCCGTGAGACGTTGGGAGGATTTGCCCAGAACCGATGCAAAGTGACAACAGAGAGGATGATTCCATTACAGCCGGTGTGGTCCAACCTCAGTGTTTTATGGCAAAGCTATGAGCGTCAAGTGAACAGGGGAGGGGGGGTTAATAAGAACAAGGTCAGATATAAGATCTATTGAAGCCTGATGTGATCATGTGGAAAAATAATCAACATTGTCAGAAAAGTGGGGTTTCTCCTCTTGATGGGTGTGGAAGTGCAATTGCACTAAAGATCTTAGAGGGCAACATGTCCTTAAAGAATAATGAGAGAAAACTTTCCAAGTGAAAACTTTGTAATCCATCAAAAATGCTCATTTTATCCATGAAAAAGTTTGACCCCCCTAACAGAATCTGCAGCTTCAGATCAGCTGATCTCAGTCTCAGACAAAAGCCGTGTTGGGCAAGTTACTTTGAAAAAGTACTTAATTATAGGTACTAAAGAGTTCTTCAAAACAGTAACTTTGTTAGTAACTGAGATACAATATAATTATCATGTAAAGTGATTACTGAGTTAATTTTTAAACAAAAATATGCAAAAAATTTGGATCCCCTCTGAAAGCCATACTATGCAACATTTTCATATTTTTAAATCATGTTCTTGAGCCAGTTTGTGCTAAAATGACCCTTTACAGGGTTAATGAAATGTCACTCAGACCCCCACCACCCTCTGTGGTCAGAATACCACACTTGCAACTCTAGAGTGGCGGTCCGGTCCCTGTTGGACTTAGTAAAGTGGAGCTGCCATGCCAGTGCTGCAGTCTGCTTCCAGCATGTTTCCTGTATGTTTTAGATCGTGAACACAGCTGATTTGTTTGATTTAGTGATGAACCGCTCCTGTAGACACTAATGAAGGCTGAGGAGACATTTCAGCAGTTAGATTAAGGTGTTAAAAAGACGAACGCACAGCGAGGAGATAAGTGCTAAAAGCAAGCCAAAACTGCATTGTGTGCATTTAATAGACTTTACTACATTTAAATTACTACAATATGAATTACTAAATGCATTAAAATGGGCATCTAACAGAAGGAACTGCAAACAGGAAACATTACACTAGTCTGAATCGTTTAAATGTCACTGTGTAAAACAAGAATCAACTCAAATTTATAATTGCAAATAAAATCAACTCTGCATTTTAACATTAGAACAGGAATTGCTCATAACTGATGCAGAAAAGCACTTTGGCGTTTTTTGTCCATAAACTATGTATAATTTCATGTTTTTTTATTTGTATACTAGTCATAATCTAGTAACAGCATATCTATAAATTAAAACCCTTAAAAATGACACCAGAAGAGACACAAATCTGATTGAGGACTTACATTTTCAAACTTGGGTCAGACCCAAATGTGTAAGTGCTGAGGTTGGGTGGTAAAGACACACAGTTCCAATAACACCTGAGCGCTCAAGGTGTATTCTGACATAATCTGTGTTAAAGCAGCACTAAGGAGAGGATCAGGAACACTGACTGGATCCAGTTGGATGACTGGAGGATGATCTAAGAGAATCAGAGATGGAATGAATGAACTGACATCTGAGCGGTGAACAGGTGAGTGGATCTGCGTTAAGTCACTGGCTGGGATGTGCTTGGATGGTAACATCCGCCCAAATCGGCCTCTGATTGGTTTATCATGATGTTACTCTTACCCTGGCTTTCCACCGGCCGCGAAAGCGGCGTGTAACAAAATAGCGGCAACCGCGAGCTCCCTTCCAACCGGGAGCGCTTCTGACACAAAACGAGAGGGAAAGCGTTCCACACAGCTGATAGATGAGGTCACAAAAATCACGGGTGAATTCCAACACCACGCGTGATTTCAGAAGTCCACACAATAACAAGCAAGTAGAAAGACAGCTGCATGTATCCAGAAAGGTCTGTGGCTTATTTCCTGTTCTGTTTACATCGACTACGGGGGTTTCACATGTAATGACGTACTGCACATGACTTTTATTTTGGAAGTTTTCGGATGTTTCACACTGCCTTCGTGTTTGACTTCCTGTCTGTTCAGATCTAAACTGCAAAGTTTGACGTGTTTCAGAAGCGTAGCGTGTAAAAAATAGACTCGAGCCGTAACGATAGTGTCGGTTCTGGGACGCGTCCAGAACGTTGCACATAGCTGCCGGTGGAAAGGACCCTTTGCGCTACAACGGCAGGTAATTGCCGCGTAGTATGGTTTGCAACCATTTCGCGCCGCTTTCACGTCCTGTGGAAAGCCGGGGTTAGCCCGGCAGCTCTCGTGTGATTGTTTTCACTTCTTTAGGTTCCGGTCAGATGATGATGTCAGCTTCAACACACGCACCTGCGCTGGGTCAGTAACGATGGAGAAAGTCATTCATTTGATTACATGTTACTGAAAAACTGTGTTAGTAACGCATTCTCTTCACTGGACAAAAGTCATCAGCAGTTTGCTGTCTTTACTAAGTGAAAAAAATTAATTTGAACCCATGCAACCATCCTCCATGAATCAACTGTGATTACCCACATTAATGGTAAAGCTCAGTTTCACTAACCACACCAAATAAGACATCCGTTCAACAGAACCAGTCTGACAACATCAAGTAGGCAGGAATATCTCAAAAAGCAGCACGTCATGCCTCGATCTAAAGGAATTCAAGAACAAAAGAAACATTCTCTATTCACAAAGTAGCTTCTTAAAAAAGACGCTTCAGGAAAAACTTACTGAGACGAACTTTTAAGAGGTTTAAGAGTCTCTTAAACGGAGAAGAAAACGTCTGACAGAAAAAAAGAGGTGCTCTCCAGGTGCTGAATAACAGAGAGTTAATGAAACGCTGCAGATTATATCGCGCAGGGATAATGTTTGTGATCGATCTCATTAGAGATGCACTCACATCTCCCACCCAACAATAAAGCTCCGACGCCAGAAAAGAAGAATGATGAAAAAGCTGGAACGACATAACAGCGTCCACCGAAAACGGTTTTACGTTGGTCGACAAACTGAGTGTAAGGAGCATTTGGCACGCTTTGTGGGTCCGTGGTGGATTTACATGCCAACCAACCAGTGCTGCTACTTATATAACCTGGCTGGAAATCACAGGAACCACTGAGGGCCTAGCTACTGTTAGTGTAGAACAAATACAAACAACATGAGCTGAAAAACCTGTGATAGGCAGCTGGAAAAACAAGACGTTTTAATCGTTAAGAGTGATTATTAAGTCATTTTGCTTATATGTTCACTTTTCAAAACAGCATTGATCATTTAAATTCACTTAATTGAGTTCATGTAATGAAAAAGCATTTATGGAACACTAATGCTACACCCTGAGCTCATCTAAGCTTTTCTTTATGACTAAATGACAGGTTCTTAATGGGTTTTCTCTGATTCGTCAAAGCAGCACACACATCTCTTACAAAGAGGACATTTCTGAGTTTGTAGATCTCATCAATTAAAGCGTTTTTGGATTGAAACAATTAAAGGAATATGCTAATTGAACGAGGCGAAATCAATCATGGTAAAGTTTCTATCAGACCTAAATAGATAGCTAAAAGATTTACGCTAAAGAATCCCATCATCTCTGTTGTTTATCCATCAAGAGGGTTTGCTCCAGGATCACGTTTGATTGGCCTTCGTCAGAATCTGCTCCTCATCAGCAGGTCTCAACACGGGTCATCACGAAAACATGAAAACGAGCTTCATTTTGGGGACAATACAGCAGGGCACCAACAAAAGAGACAGACGGTCATGCACGCACACACATTACTACAACCACTGTTACCATGATTAACTTGTTTGGGAGTTTAGGGTTAGGGTTGCATTATTCCCATCAAATTCATTCTAACCCGTTAAAATTAGATCTACTTTAATTGCAAATAAAGCAGTAGCAGCAGCATTATAGTGCAATGACATGAGGTTAGCATTTAACATTTACGTTGTGAAAAATTCTCACAACTTGCACCGTTCGCTGGTTGAGTTTTTCTCCTGGTGGTAGCAATTGAGCTGCGTTCAATACAACGGATTTAGTTAGACGTTTAATTCGCGTTAGTATAATTTAACTACCTGTTAAAGCTAAGCAACACACCCTGAAGACAACAGATATGTTTCCATCAGACAGATAAGGCAAACAGAGAGGATGACTATGGAGAATGGTTTCAGCTCTTGGAGCCACCGTAGGTCCTGCCTTGACCAGCACAGCTCAACCTGAGCTGACTTTAAAAGTTGTAAAAAAGAAAAATGATACAAACATCAGATTGAGACTTCGAAGACTCAGACTGGTACCAGTAGAAGTATTTTGGAAGGATTTGGGAGATTTATTATGTCTCCTGAAGGATTACTGAATGAGAGTTTAGCATCTCCAGCTGCATCGGTGTAGTTTGATCTGACTTGATTGACAGTTTCCGGATGCAAAATCTATCATGAAAAATTCATTTGGTTGTAATTGGAGCAGGAGAGTTTACGCCTCACTGAGAGCTCGTATCAATGTTTACACACAAACACTACGGTGGCTCGCTGAGTTCATCATACATGAACGGGATGACACGTTCTAAAACGCTAGCAAAGTGAGCTTAAAAAAAAAGAGTGTGATGCTTTCTTCTCACATTCCTGAACAATCAAATGAAATGAAACCAGACCAGGAAGTAAACAACTTATCTAAAAGGAGGTCTAGCTGAAACATAGTACAAATGATTTATTTCCTAGTTCTAGTTCATGTGCTACCAGGTCTTTTGTGAGATTCCTCAGAGACTCGGAACCACGCGGCTGCAGGTCAGCGCTTGGTCACGCTACGCTACAAGGACACAATTTAATTACACAGGAACATCTGAACACTTGCTATGAATGGCTTTAAAAGCTTTAAGGTACACAGGATTTTGTTAAAAGCTTCAAAGTAAAGTATGTCACACATAATTGTGCATATATTTTAACATTTGAGTGGATAAACTTGGTTTTGTTCTTGTTCATCTATTAATAATTTCCCATTTCTCTAAAAAGAAGATTATTTGGATAAAAATGGGTTTTATATTTATTATATAGAATCCATGTTTGTCATAACATACAAAATATTACTGATTATCTTTGTTTTAACTCAGTAAAAATACTCATAACATAGAATGATAATTAGAAACAAATATTAGTACTCCAAACCATTGGCGTAGGTTTGGTCTTGGTATTGGTGGGGACTTATAAATCAGCCCGTGTGAGTGAAGAGGAGAGGCAGCACCTGGCTCCTCTTTAACCTGATCAGCTCCATTTGGACTCTGCCAGCTGTCCCAGATTGCAATCAGTCAAACCACTGCATAAAAGCCAGTCAGCCCTTAGATTCAGGGAGCGGCAGACCAGAGAGATCACTCGCTGGTCTGTTGTCTCCTCGGCAGCATTTGTTTTGTTAAATTTCAGTTTTTGTAACAACTTTGTGTGAATTCAGTGTGCTTTGTTAGTCTCTGTTTAAACCGCTTCCATGGTAGCCTCACAGGGGGTTGCCAGTGCTTGAGTCAAACCCTCTGAAAACCCATGTAGGGCCCATTAAAATCTATGAGGGCAAAAATCCTTCTGGGCAAACCCCCATGGGACCACCATGAAAACCGTGGACAAACCCTGTTGGGACCTATATGGCTTGCCCATATAGATCCCATATGGGGCCTACCTATGTGTGCTGGCTGAAGATGTATGGGAAGATGAAGAAAGAGGACAAAACTACAGCCAGGTGCTGCTGATCTAATCATCAGCGATCAATAAAGACAAAAATTCCCACTAATCATGTAAAAAATGCTGCACATCAGCCTGGGAACGTTGCAAGTTAATTTCCAAACTGTTTGAAGCTGTGCTGATCTGGAGTCAGTCATTCCACAGTGAGGAATATTACTGAAGACAACATTCCCAAAACTGGACATCTCTGCAAGTTCACTCTGAGTTCAAAGAACGCCACAAACAAGACCTACATCACACACTCTAAGGACTTTAGATAGCATGGCGCATTTCAATATTAATGCCCTACAATGGAAAACACGACAAGTACGATGTTGTAAAGGTTCCTGGAAGAGATAAAACCACCTTTCTCTAGGAAATAAAAGAACATGGTGGCACAACTTAGATTCTGAAAACCCCACGAGAATTCTGGAACAATTTCATTTTAGACAATTTAATGTCACCCCTTCTTTCCACTAGACGTGAAAGCGGCACGTAAAGTCATAGCAACGTTTTACCCACAAGCTCATTCACCAACAGGAAGCGATTCAGACGTGAAACGAGAGCAAAAGCGTTCCACACAGCTGATTCTGTGAGGTCACAAAATCACGAGAGAATTGCAACACCACGCCTGATTTCAGAGGTCCACACAATAACAAGCAAAGAGAAAGACAGCTGTATGTATCCAGAAAAGTCTGTGGTTTAGTTTCTGTTCTGTTTACATCGGCTACAAGAGTTTTACAGGAAATAACGTACTGCACGTGACTTATTTTGAAAGTTTCTGGCTGTTTTACACTGATTTTGTGTTTGACTTCCTGTCTGGCCTGATCTGAAATGCAGAATTTGACGTGTTTTGGAAGCGTAGCATAAAAAATAGGCTTAAAATGTAATGATAGCATCTCTTTGCTTCTGGGACACGTCCACAAAGTTACACTTTGCTGCCGGTGGAAAGGAACTCGTCCACTATAATAGTGGCGAATTGCCACGTAATATGCTTTCACATCCGGTGGAAAGAAGGAGCTATGTGGTTGTTTCAGCATAAAATTTTAAAAGGTTGACCAAAGATTCCTCCACAACACACATTACATAGTGAGTGCAGGTTTCAGATTGTCTCTTCCGGGATTGGATCAACATTGCAGCATCACAATGATCCTGAAGCAAATCTACCCCAGAATGGCGAAAATACATTATCAGATTAATTTAAAACACGTTTGTGTGAAAACTTGACCCAGCTTTGCTAATTCTGCTGTTTTGTTAGGAAACAAATACTTTCTGTAATAATCCAGTTGAAAAAAAATCCCTGCAAATGAAAAAATACTGCTAAAACTGCCTTTATCTGTTGTCATGTTATTCAGGTTCATTATATTTTAGGTCAAAGTTCAAAGGAGTCACTTTAGGGGACCTGAGGGACCCCTGGCTGCAGGCCCCTGGCTGCAGACCCCTGGTCTAAGTGAGCAACCTGATATGGTTGATTATCTGCTGCAATCGGGTGTTTTTACTGTTAACACTTGTTTTATTAATGAATCAGTTTAACAAGAAGGTGTTCAGGCCTGCATCTAAATTGCTTCATCTGGTGTTTGAGATGAGTTTCTGTTGCATGTTTGGGTGGATTTAACCACAGTTAACCTAATAGGATTTTTAGTTGGGTTTTTTTTGTTAATAGATGTGGAGAAAAGGACGACATTGCTTTAAAAACACAGCCTACCTAAAAAAAATACTGAACAAGCACAGTGATAAAAAGTGTGTGTGTGTGCGTGTGTGTGTCAGAGGGAATTAATGAATTATCTCCCAACCTTTCTTGCAGCAGAGACACAAATCACTGACCTGTCCTCTCCGCTGTGATCCTGTGCTCTCAGGGATCTCACCAGAGACTCTGAAAGCTTCCAAACCCAAACATATCTCAGTTCTCATAACATCCCACCACATGTAATTGAATTTTTAAAACTTGGTGCCAATGTGGCTCGAATAAATCCTCTGCTCCCGCATCAAAATGATTATTTCTAAACAAACCATGTTTAATCGACTGCATGCCTCTGCAGCTCCCTCCATCTGGAGGATGCTGTGTGACAGCTTCCCTTAAATTACAAATATCAATCTGCCACAGTGGGAGCTCAGCTGCCAGTGGCCTCAAGGGGGTCCGCGTCAAAGCAACCAGCCTTCAAAACAAAGCCATCAAAATTCTGGGCTTGCTTTGCTCTGAATCAGTTGTCACCTGATCACAGTTCCAGTAAATCGAGCAAATAACTGAATCGTTTATGGTGGAAAAATGTAAATGAGCAGCAAGACAGAGCTGTTTCTATGAGTGGAGCTGACCTGAAGTTGGCCCAGTGTGTGGTTCTGGGTCAGCTCTGCGTGGCTCCACCCTTCTCTTCCCCCGAGGCGGGGAGCGACAGACGTTAGCACCAAGGGCTCCCAATCTGCCGTGTGATCGGGGACTCTCCCTGAGCGAGTTCCCCTTCCCCATCACCGGCTGTCTGCCCTGGGGAATACCACCACTTACACTCCATCCACCCGCTTATTGATAAACCTCACCACAGGATTGCTTCTGCTCCTCGGGAGGAGCGATGGGTCTGCGGGGTGGCTTAATTCAATCAATGTTAGAGGGGGAAACACACACGTTATCCATCACCAGCACCAGTTCTCCACCAGCTTCTCCTTTAAACTGGATAACCACTGACTGACACACACACACACGGATACCTTTACTATCATCACAAAAGCATCTGTTATCTAACACTGTTATTACCTAAAGACATTTTGATATACACCGAGGATCATTGGTGTATACTGAGCAGCAGTAATCACAGAAAAGCATTGCAGTCAATTATTAGGTTCACAGAAGCTGTCACAGCTCCCCCAGAGTTAATTTGATTTCCTCTTAGGCCGTATATCAGCTCCCCAACTGTGTTTATAGCAGACATGGCGTGCACTCTGCACACTATCAGATATTATGTGTTTAACCCTGGGAAACAGAAAACTAGAAGCTGCAGAAACAATGCTTTTGCAGACTTGGTGAACTTAGTTTATTATATTTAACATATTCCAGGGTAGCTGTGGCTCAATGGAAATATGTTCACAGGCCAGTTTGAGGGTTGATAGTTCAATCCCATCGCATGTCAGAAAGCCCTTGGGCAAAAACCCCATGCAGCCCTAGATGTGTGACTTTGAGTGGTTATGAAACTAATAAGTTCTTCATAAAAACAGTTTGTTTACAACTTGGTTTGATGCGTAAAAAAGTAGTAGGTTCTCAGTGGCCTATGAGTGTCTGCCCTGAGGTTGTGGGTTCAAATCTACAGTTGGGTCATACCAAAGACTCCCCACATTGACACTCAGCACTAAGGGGTTGGATTAGGGGTTAAACCACCAAATAGTTCCCGAGCGCAGCCACAGCTGCAGCTCACCGCTGCAGCTCACCGCTCCCCACAGGGATGGGTCAAATGCGGAGATGTAATTTCACCAGTGTGTGATGATGACTAATGGGACTTTAACTTTATATAAAAAAACGATATATCTGTATAAAAAAATCTTAACCTGGCGATATCTGAGGAAAACAGACTAAAAGGTCCTTGAAATAAGTTTTTTTTGTTAATTTTTCACATTTCGTCAAACCTCTTCTTCCTGTTTTTCATCGCAGTGAAACGTTTGAAAGATACACCACTGCTGTACGTCATGAGCAGCTCAGACAGGATGAGTAAAACGAAACATGTGTGCAAAACAACTTCCTATCAGTTGACTCAACCCCATTTCTACTGCCCTGTTTTGACTCAGTTAATTAGAAAAAGATGAGGAGTTATCAAACATCCTGCAGACTTTGCATACGGAAGCTCAAATGCACCAAACCTAAAATCTGACTGAGGAAGAGTTTCTGCAGCCAGTGAACAAGCTACAAAATGAGGCCAGCGCGGAACAAAGGAGCTGTCTGTTTGAGCACCATGGACAGTTCCTGTCATCTTCCTCCTGACTGGGAGCTGCTCTGCCAGTTATCTGCACCGCTTCCCAACATCAGACACAAAGTGACTTTACGAATTCATTAAGGAGAGGCCCTGTGCTCCTGAAAGACACACGGATCATTCTCACACGGTTCCTCTCAACGCTTAAAAAGAAAAATGTTAACAAGTTGCGTCTCAACTCGAACTGGCTCTTGTTATCCTGTTTGAGTTAGATCCATATCACAACTTTATGAGGAAAACTGGGACGTAAAAGTGGGATTATACATCATCCAGGAACCAGCTGAACCATAATTGGGGAAATCTCAGTCATTCATCCCACCAGGACCACCCGCAGTCCTCCCTTTCCTTGCAGCAGGTTTGAGCAAACTCCCCCTTCACAAACAAGGATTTTCAGCTGAATTCCTGTGTCATGCGTCGGTATTCCTACTGTTCCACCCATGGGAGTCCTTGCTCCTCCCTCCTGATGGAGGCACCAGACCTTCCAGCCTATTAAAACGTGATTAACCAGAGACTTCAATGCGGTTTTGTCACAAAAATAGAGTTCAGGCTCTTTAGACTTGTAACAGTGACGCACACTCTCACGCATGTGTGGCTGTGCAGCACGCGCGCGCACACACACACACACTAAAGGAGAAAGGATGGATAAACCAGCACAAGTTTTTTCCTTGGCTTTGAACGCCTTAGCGCAACCAGCAGCCCTATAAAGGAAGGGCTGTTGGTGGAATAAAGCTGCCTGTAGGAAGAGCTCACACCTTTATCTAAATCCTCTCCTGACTGAGTTCCAGTGAGCTCGACAGACTGCACTGCAGAGGGCTTCTCCGGATTCTCTCTGATTGAGCTCATGAGCGCTCACATCGGCAGCCAACACAGTCCAAACCCCACAAACACACCACGATGTGGGCACATATTTGTCTTTCTTCCCCTCTTCCGGATGTTTGCATTGAATCAGAACTCAGGTCTGAGCGAAATTTATCTGCAAGGTGCTTAACTTCTCATTATTACAGTGCAGAATTTGCCCGGAGCCTTTTTTCCCTCCTCATTTATTTAATTAGAGGAATAATTCCAGCTCCATATTTCCCCTAGAATAAATAGTCCAAGTGTGCGGCTCGTTTAAATGAAAACTTAAATGTGAACACTACGGTGTGTCCGCAAAGCCAAGAGGCTAATTGGCCTACCTTCAGTTCGATTCCAAAATGGTACGACGCCGAGTCAGTCAGCGGGGAAGGCTTTGGACATCACAACTCCTGGTCAACAGAGGGGGAGAGGGGGGACGTTTCCATGCAGTGGCTGTGAGTCTGTGTCTCAGCGAGGTCACCCATTCAGCCGATACAAATCCAAACGCAAGAATGGAGATTCTGTTTCTGTCCGGGGTTCTTCTTTTTGGAGGGGGGCAAGTGCGCCAGACGCTTTACGCAGATGTGACTTTACGCGCTTGAAGTAAAATAAGAGAACAAAAATGTCACATCAGCCTATAAAAGATGATGAACGAGTTTGGATGGAGCACAAAAATAAAATAAAAGACAGAAAAATAAAGAAAGCAGGGGTGACTTTACGCAAATCGATTCCTAATCCTCTCCTGGATTGCGTGTCCATCCCAAACGCACTCCTCAGTGCGATCCCCGTGGAGATCAGGGAGAAGAAGGAATGTATGGATAGAATCGCCTGATCCAGTGAGGAAGAGGATGGAGGATGAGGAGGGAGGAGGAGGGTGGTGGTGGTGGGGGTTTCCTCCAAAGCTCCGCTGTGTAGTTTCAATGCTCACGATGAGAGGGATCTCTCCTCCTCGGTCCTAGTGCACCACATACCGTCCCTGCTGGTTCTAGCACGCGCTGCACCTGCAATCTGTCATCCCCATCGATTAAACAGTAAAATGGATGAGGAGGAAAAGAAATTCCAGCAGACATCTATAACTCAGCGCAGAGCTTCAGCGCTGAACAGATGTGCAGAGAAAGGGGTCCTCACTTGTTGGTGAGAGGGAGAAGATTGAAAACAGGAGAGGGAGCGGGAATGGGTGAGCGAGGAAAAGGGAGAGAGAGGGGGAGTCTAGTTCCATAGTGGTGGGAAGAGCTTCCTCAGCATGAGAGGAGAGCTGAGAATAAAGTCGGAATTGAGTCCTGTTGGGACCAAATGGATCATCCGAGCAAATCAATGCAGGACAAGTCCAAGTGGGAGCTTCCTTACAGCTGATGGTGTGAAGTAGAACCCTTCAGTTTTAGATTAATAAAATAAACACATAATATATAAAAATACCTCACATTTATTCCATGACATAAACGACCCTGGATGAATTCTATTTTGATTTGTGGTATAATGCCTCAGACCACAAATGTAATGTTTAGCCTTTTCATGCCAAAATTATTAGTCAGGATATTAATGTAAGAAAAAATTAAAAGTGGGCATTAAAACAGAAATTCACATGCACTGAAAAAAGTAGACTTTATGTCATTTAATTACATGTAAATGTTCAATTTAATTACCTAAAGATCCACTTTTAAGATCACCTGTTTTCAAGTTGATTATTATTTGACTTGTGTTTAACTATTTTAATAAAGAACATTCGTGATTTTATAATTTTGTTACTAACTCAATTTTTTTAATGTAAGATTTAAGTAACATTTATAAATAGGGCCAAGAATCTAGGTTTGTGGGTGCACGCAAGCTTCTTCTTTCTTCTTCTTCAACCCAAATAAAGTGCAAATGACACCCTGGGGATTCGATGCCCCCTAGCAAATTCTTCAAAAGTCCTAAAAATGGGAGGAAAACATGAAATGAAAAATAGAATAATAATAATTCTGACTTTTTTCTCAGAAGTCAAAAGTCAGAATTCTTTTTCTTTTCTTTTGTATCTTTTCAGTGGCCCTGACCCTCTTCTGGTTACTAGAGTCATAATAGTAATAGTATAACTCCATACACGTCTTAGGTGACTTATGTGCAAGTAAACCATCAACACCACATACATTAAGACAGATTTGATTATTTGTTCAGTCAGCATGAATGGGTTGCATCCTCAGGTCCTCTAAACAAACCAAGATTAGTTCTAATCAGATAAATGAGATAACTAGTCAAACTAATAAGTCTTAAAAACACTCAGTGCAGTTTATATAAATGCTGTATTGTAACTTTAATAATGTCAGAAATTTCTCATTCCTCAGTTATTTCAACATAATGAAACTTTTTCCCCCATACTACTTTGCTGTAATTATTCTGTTTTTATATACATGATTATGTAATGTGACATTTAGGGAGGTGTACATGTTTATAAAACGGCATTAGCAGGAGGATGTGAAATGTTTGGTAACACTTTATAATAAGGGTCCTTTTATTAATGTTACTTAGTGCATTATTAAGCATGAATAAACAAAGAGTCACTTTATTAACATTACTATTATTGTTAACTATTAGGTGTCCTTAAGGTTAGGACAAAGAGCCGGGGGGGGGGGGGGGGGGGGGGGG
>SSNS01000011.1:2067909-2097489 GCA_006937985.1 Aphyosemion australe | reverse complement strand
GGGGTCTGCTTAGTAATGCATTACATAATATGGTTAAACAGTTGAAAGTACTTAATTTAATAGTTTATTAAGGCTTAATAATGCACTAAGTAACGTTGATAAAGGGACCCTTGTTACCACATGTTTTTGACTGGAGTTGTTTAAAGATGGCGCACGTCCTTCATAATATCCACAACTCAGACTAGTTATCAGCTCATCTGTCCATCAGAACAGTTTAGTTACTCTTACTGTATTATTGTCTTATTGCATTAGAGCAGAAGGATCAGACAAAAAACTTTTATTTATTTATGCACATAAAAAAATCACTTCACAGCCTGCCAGTGTTTGTAATGAGTATAAAACCCCAGTGATGGTTGGGCTCAGCCCTGTTGTGACCACGAGTACAGAAACAGCTGGCATGAATATTTAAAATATTTTATTTGTGAGTTTAGTCGTTTTTTGTTTTTGCTGTAAAATAGAATCAATATCGACTTTCTATTTGTTGCATAAAAACCAATCAGTTTCATCAAAAAGAAGAGAAGGTTTTAACTCTCAGGCCAACAAAGCAGGAAACACGACCTCACATCAGACTGGTGTGTACATGTCACTTGTCCAAGTTATTAATTATCCAGCTCATCTGCTGATGATCAGTGTGCAGTTAGAAAAAATATTTTGTGTGGTTGCTTTTAATTTGTTGCACCTTTAAATAATTTATCAGTTTAACAGACAAACAAATGGACCCAATCATTTCTGACACACTGTACTGCAGGTGGAAACAGATCCTTCATTAATAATAAAAACAAAAATATATGCAAAGCAAAAAACAACTATTAAACGTCTTGCATTTATTTCTATTTCCAGTATAACTCTTGCCATCAGAATTCTAATTAGATAATTGCAAACATAAGGTTTAGCCTTCCATGCAGGACTGAATTTAATCACACCAAACATTTTAAACAAAGATCCTTAAACATAAGTCTATGCAAAACCCCAAGAAGTATGAAGAGATTCAAACCTGGGCTGCTAACGAGATGTTAAAGACACATGTCTTATGAGAGAAAACAACATTTAAGAGACGATTTGCAACTTTGGGAACTTTTTACACAAACAAAAGCTGTAAAAAACATTTGAGGGATGTCATTTCTCTCACACACCCTCCAAACTTTCAGAGCCAGTGAGCTCTGGGTCAGCACACGGTGGCCGAGCACCTCTCTGCCACAAATCACACCGCGATGTTTCAACAGCACGGATGTGTTTATGTGTCAGTGTGAGAACACATTCCTTACCTTGTCAAATCTTATCGAGATGCGCGGCCTCTGTAAACTAGATGGGAAAGAAGAGAGCTGTCTTGTATAACCGTGCTCGCCGAGGGCTCAGGAAACGAGTCACAGACGTTTCTGCCTCCACAGTTTTCCTCTCCGAGCATGAGTAGGTACCTGACCATCATTCCGCCTGCAGAAAATATATAGAGGTTGACTGATATGACATAAATCCTCCTCTTCGTTCTCAGAAGGAAAAAAAAAACACTCTCAGTCACTCAGTGCTTTATTAATATTCAGTGGATAAATGGTGCATGATCGATGCTGAAAGATCACAAGACGCTACCACGTTCTTACTCCCACATTCTCTCCTTCTTTCTCTTTTCCTGCAGCTGCATTGTCCAGTCGTCTCTCTGCTCAATCTCTCTGCACAGCAGTGATTTTGACAGGACAGTTAAAGCTCCATACAGCCCCATAAAGGCAATGTCTTGAATTAGCGCTCTGGCCCAATTTCCAGCTGGAACAGAAATAGACTTTGCAGTTAAACGCAATCAGATAAAGAAACAATTATCTGTGAGTTTAAATTGAAAAAGAATAATAATAATACAAATCCATGTCTCGGTGGAATACAGACCACACAACAGTAAAATGGATTATTGAGCTATTTCTCGGCCACATTGCTCTCAAATGGATCTCAACACACAAACTCTGTCCTAAATTATTCTAGGATTATTGTTGCAAGTTTTGATGGAAAAAAGCTGTTTGTAGTGAGGAATTAAGAGTTAATCTTGATACTAAACCCACACATAGTTTGTATGCTGAACATGTAGGGAAAGAAACTAGTGGCGTAAGCTTTTCCTCTCAATAATCACTGCTAATAAAACATCTGTTAAAAATAAAGTCTGTTTAACTTCCGCCTCACGATGGAGGAAATATCTTGCTCAGCAGTTGCCATTTTCCATCTTTCCAGCTAGAGAGTAATATAATCTCATCCTTTCCACCTCCTACTGAAGCACTATTAAGAGCTTAATAACATGCGGCAACTTTATTTTGGTAGGATCAACTATATCTGTGAGACTCACCACACTGTGGAAGGCAGAGCTGAGAACTTCAACACTCAAGGATACTTTCCTCAAACTTGTGAGAAAAAGATTGAAATTATAACTGAATAAGCTGATGCAAATGCTGCAATAACTAGTACTGAGACCCAAGGCCAGACATGAGTATAGCAGGTGTAGATGAAAGAAAAAAGTCTTTATTTATGACAAAAATAAACAACCTATTGAGACAGAATGTAGAAGAAACAAGAAACCAAAGCTAAATGTGGGAGATGATGGTCTGGATAGCTCAACAGAAGCCTGAGAGTCTCTGTTCTGAGGGAAATTAGCAAATTCAAAGGTGATTAAAAACTGAAACAGGAAGTAAATTAACCCAAAATGATAAATGAGCAGTTGTGTAAATGTAGGCACTGTTTTAAATCAAAGTTGTAGGTTTGGCTGGTGCCTTTTAGTGTGCAGGCTGTATTGGTTTGTCTCCATGTCTCCTATGATGGACCCACGACCTGTCCGGGGTTTCTCCCAGGATATGAAGGAATGAGTGAACGTTAGCCTAGCAGGCCATCTTGTAAATGTAAATATATAGTCAGGCCATGACCCATAGAGCTCTGCCATAGAGCAGAATCTACGGTTGTCTTTCAAACTGTCTGCATGGAACTGGACAGCGCTAGGACAATCAGAGCAACAAACAACATCGCCACAGTCAAAAGGGCAGTCCGCCATACACCATCAAAGAAAAAGAAGCAAATATCTATTTAGGGGGCTCAAATGTGCTTGTCAGAATGCCACATCAGAGGAGAGTTGAACAAGGCAAGAGTCTTATTTCCTGATGTTTGGACATCTCACCTCGGACTGGATAACAGCAACACGACTCTACCACTGACTCCGTTTGCTCTGCGACATAGATGTTTTATCTCCGCAAATAACTCAAGCCTGGAGTTGATCTGCTGTGTAGTGGAGTTGCTAATGGTTAGCTTCAGCCAAGACGTTCTCTTATGGACGCTAAACCAACAATGACCTTCCCCATCAGGGGTGAGTCCATGAATGTTAAGTGACAGTGTGACGTAGATCTGTCAGGCTTTTCGAATCCTAGAATAGAATAGACTTTATTTGTAATTGCTCATGTCAATTAAATTACGGATGGTCCACCCATCAACAGTGCACAAGACAATAAATAACAGTAAATATTAAAAACATAGAGGACATTTTAGCAGAACAACAAGAAGTGATTCAGATCCACCAGGGCAGCAGCTTAACTGCCAGAACAACAGCTTAAAAGGATTTAAAAATAAATAAAAGAGAAATAAGAAATAAATAAAACCATTTACAGTTAGACCAAATTACTGACAGGAATGTGGGGGGCTGAAATGTGCTGTTGTGTTGAATGTTCTGATGGCCCAAGGGAAGAAGCTATTTAAGAGACTGGTGGTGCGTGATTTAATTGACCTGTAGCAGCGCCCTGAGGGCAAAACGTCAAACAGGTATAGTGGGCAGGGTGGGTGGGGTCCCGGAGGATGGCAGTGGTTCTCTTCAGGCAGCGGATTCTGGAAATAGCCTCAAGGGATGGCACGGTGCAGCCAATAATCCTCTGAGCAGTATTTATTGTCCTCTGCACAGCCTTCTTGTCCTCAGCTGTGGAGTCTGGATACCACACACTCAGAGAGTAGGTGAAGGTGCCCTCCACGGAGCAGTGGTAGAAAGCCAACAGCAGCTTCTGGTCCAGGCCACACCTTCTCATGACCCAGAGAAAGTGAAGCCGCTGCTGGGCCTTCTTAACCAGAGCTCTGATGTTGGCAGACCAGGACAGGTCATCAGAGATGGTGGTGCCAATGAACCTGATGGAGGGGACACAGTCCACGCGCTCACCATCTGTGAGGAGAGGGGCGTGTGTGTGGCTGTACCTCCTAAAATCCAGGATGAGTTCTTTTGTTTTCTGTACATTCAGAGTAAGGTTGTTTTCTAAGCACCACCTCGACAGATTAGAGTTTCACCGTCTATTTTCTATCAGAAGCTAATGCCGTAGAAAGATGTAGGAGACTATTTTCATGTTCAGTCGGCATGAAAATCTCAGCAAGACCAATTGTAATCAGAAATAATATTAAAAGATGGTTTTTCACTGTTCCACGGCTTTAAGTACCTCTATCTGCTCATGTCTCAAAGAAAAGCCCAAGTCTAAATCTCCCAAAGCTGTTTCAAACTAGCGCCATTCCTGAGCCAAAACCATCTTTGTAGATTTTATCCATCGCAGCGCTGGTGCTAAGCCCACCCAACACCTCTCTACAAACATAGAGCGCTGTGATTGGATAGACCTAAACCAGTTCTGTCCAATGGTAGACCAGCTGAGGCTACAATGGAGAGTGGCTAGACCGACCTGCAGAGGAAAATGTTTTGCTACTGCTACGGTTTGTCTAGAATCCTCGGCTAAGTGAGTGTAGAAGCTGAGAAGAAAATAATGTATCATGAACACATAACGGTACAACAAAATGCACTGCCTGGCCAAAGAAAAAGTTGCCACTTGGATTTAACAAGCTAGCTTATACAAACACGGTCACAGAACTCTCACCCCTCCCGTCGGGTATCCTCCTGAGGCCATATTCGCTGGATACAGGAACCCACATTGCCAGAGGACACGAGAGAACGCTAAACACCATTCGCCGTTTTCTACATCCAAACGTCTTTTGTTGTCCGTGAAAAAAAAGTCACCACCTGGATTTAACTAAGCAAATAGGTAGGAGTCTCCTGTTAGATAATTACTCCATGGGTGATTATCTTTCAGCTGCAACAAGTTATTTAACCCAACTGGTGCAATGAGTTGCTTCTCATTTCTTAAACAACCATGTGGAAAGACACATCTGGTGGTCGTGGAAAAGATGTTAGTCTGTGAGAAGGGTCACATCATTGGCATCAAGCAGAGAAAACATCTAAGGAGATTGCAGAAACGACTAAAACTGGGTTCAGAACTGTCCAACGCATTATTAAAAACTGGTGTGATGAGTCCAGATGGACCCTGTTCCAGAGTGATGGGTGCATCAGGGTAAGAAGAGAGGCAGATGAAGTGATGCACCCATCATGCCTAGTGCCTACTGTACAAGCCTGTGGGGGCAGTGCTATGATCTGGGGTTCAGACATCATTTTTACACATGGATTGGCCACCACAGTGTCCAGACCTTAACCCCATTGAGAATCTTTGGGATGTGCTGGAGAAGGCTTTGTGCAGCGGTCAGACTCTACCGTCATCAATGCAAGATGTTGGTGAAACATTAATGCAACACTGGATGGAAATAAACCTGGTGACGTTGCAGAAGCTTATTGAAACAATGTTATAGTGAATGTGTGCTGTAGTCAAAGCTAAAGATCGGCCCAACAAAATATTAGAGTGTGTGACTTTTTTTTTTTTGGTGGCTGCTTTTTTGGCCAGACAGTGTATTTAGGCCATTCAGAAAAATGAAGTGTCATGAACACGTCCAGATGTTGAGAACTAAGTCTAAAGCAGTATTTCTAAAATAAAGTCGATATGGGATCAAAAACTACACCAGGACTGGCTTAAAGACCAATATTACCCACAATGCCTTGTGTTCATGAACTATGGCATCTTTAGTTAATAATAATAATAAAAAAAAACATTGTTTAAACTTATTTCATTTCAGAACTTCTTGCTATTCAGGCGGCAGCAGTTTATATGGAGAACAATATGATAATTAGCCTGGCAAGCCATCCTATATATGTGAATATATAGTCTGGCCACGACCCATTGATGGCTCTCAGTCATGGGGCGGGATCTACGGTTGTCTTTCAAATTGTCTGCACGCAATTGGATAGCGCTACGACTAATCAGAGTGACGAACAACGTGACGTAATCACAGCGACGGAGAAGCGGGAGGCATTAAAGGCGTCTAACATCAATGATTTCTGTCGTTTTTGTATGAAAAACATGTGACTATCAGGTGTACTGGGACATTGCACTACTTTGTTTGATAAAAATAAGAAGCCGCTAAGTATAGCCGACAGACTTACGCACGTTGGAGTCTAAATAATCCAATGTTGATGACAAAGCCGTTTCAAACGAACGTGGTTCCTGTGCTGCCACCATGTTGTTTGTGTTTGCAGCCGCAGCTCTGACGTCTTCGGCTACTCCCGCTCTGTGATTGGCCCAACCAAAAATATAGCGAGATGTGATTGGACAATCACAGCAGTGGATCGGGCTGCGAGGGTTCCAATGAAGCCTACTTGGACCAAACTTTGCAAAGCAAGAATTTGGTGTAGTTCACTAGGCTATATGAGAATAGCAAAATATTTGTCATTGCATCTGGTATTTTGAGGTACGTTTCAGACTCTTATTGTGAAAGACTTAAGGAAGTCATTCGAGTTCCACCTCACGATCTGTTATTGAGTCATCTTTTCTTATTCTGTAATACACATACACACAGAGAGAGAGAGAGAGAGAGAGAGAGAGAGAGAGAGAGAGAGAGAGAGAGAGAGAGAGAGAGAGAGAGAGAGAGAGGTTCTGCAGACTGTGCTGACTGATACATGCCCACTGCTTAATTGCAGGTTTATGAAAACTGCGGGTTTTGGGTGCCAAGCTGTTCACAAATAGATGCCAAGCGGTTGCCGTAACAGCAGGTCCTGACCTTCTTGTAATTGTAGGGATGAAGCTGTTTCCCCTGCTCATCTGGTATGTAAATCTGTGAGAGCAACAAATTTGTCAGAACCAAAAACTAAAACAACCAACATTCTGAAACTATAGAAATGAGATCAAGAATCTGTGTAAAGTTTTAAATAAAAAAGGTATAGAGAGATGTTTGAATGTATCTTTATTCAAGGTTTCTTGTATTTAAAAGTGTCTTCCTGTGTGAGTTTGGTCATTTTCCACGTGGATGCTGCGAGAACTTCACATGGCGACGGGACTTGGGCCGATCTGATCAAAGTGGCATCTTTCCACATGACAGTGCCGTGACCTTTTGAAGCAGACTGACTGGTTGAACTGTCTGATGTTTTCTTGTGAAAAAAAATCGTCAATGTAAAATTTCACCTCGTCAGAAATTCCTGACCCTGACTTCTGTCAAGTTCTGGAGGATTTTGTTTTTTTGAAATGAAGAACAAGAGATAAAAGTTTAACACTTAGACGGCCTGATCAGAGCTTTTATGTAGGTTGTGTTTTTTATCAGATACTGTCTCGTGATACATTTTTATTCTAAGGGAAGAAAAAAAAACAATAATCTTCAGTCTTCTTTAGTTCTGGTTATTCTAATGTGTGTACTTTCATTTTCGTTATTGGAAAACTAACTATTAATGAAATAAAGCTCTCTATCAATCATTTAATCAATAATGAATTTTCAATAGGCTCCTAATTATTCATTAATAATAGTGACATAGAGGATATTGTTTAATACCAACAGTCCTAAAATGATCTGCTTAATAAAGACTTTATAAAGTATCAACACAAGTTATAGTTTCATATGGTTTATTAAACAAGTACATCCATAACATATTTGCTACGTTAAACCCTATGGGTGAGTAATAAAGAGCTTGAATCAGGTCAAAGGCTCTTCCCTATTCTGATTCTATGTGTTGACCTGATCTAACAGCTAAACCATAATTTAATGTTTTATTTTGAGTCATAAAAGTCTGAAAAGTACAAATACTGACAAAAATGTATCACTTGATCGAATTGACTCATAAAGAAAGTTGGCAGTGTGGAAGTTGGCAAGAAGGAGATGAGAAAAGGTATTTGCAGTCTCAACCTTTTGATCACGAACTTCCAACTCTCAAGAAGAAATACAAAACCTTCTCTTCCGCTACCTCAGGACAACTCCCCGCCAGGAAGCTCACATACTTCCTCTAACATCTCCTTCACAATAAGAGCCTGTCCTTCTAGTGTGAGAATATGCATTTAACTGTCCACAATGCAGCCCCCCCTAGAACACACAGAAGGGCACATAAGCAATATTATAAAAACATGCAACTTAACACCAACAGTGCAAAAACTAAACTCAAATAAGAAGATCTAGCAGTATCGCTTGGAGGGTTTAATCAAACGGCCACTACTGCTGTGCATGCAGCCACCTGTGGTGAGAGGAATGTGGTAGTGCTGGGCTGACCACTATACGACTGCTCACCTGCAGGTGAAAAACCAGCAGCAGGGGGAACAGCATGAGCGGTAGGGTTAGAAACAGGAGGACTTCCATGGCGGGGTAGCTGGACCAACTCAACCAGAGCATCAGGGAGCACGTGAGCCGGTTTAAGGCGATCCACCAAAACCCGCTCCTGACTACCCCCCACCTCAACCAAAAAGGCTTTAGGCCCCACCTCCAGAACACAGAATGGGCCATCATAAGGAGGTTGAAATGGAGAACGGTGTGCGTCATGGCGGACAAAAATCTACTTGGCCGACATGAGGTCTTTGGGCACATATGACTGTGGAAGGCAGTGGTGTACTGCTACTGGGGTGGAAAATTCTGCCTCCTTGAAAACCTCTGACCTGCCTACTGGTTCGGCGACTGTACCGGATGTACCGGTAAGAAACTCGCCTGGCACCCTCAGAGGCTGACCTAAAACCAGTTCACCTGAAGAAGACTCCAAATCGTCCTTAGGAGCTGAACGCAGGCCCAAAAGGACCCAAGGCAACCAGTCAACCTAGCAGACATCCACAAACGAGGCCCGCAAGGATGCTTTCATCGTGCAGTGAAACCTCTCACAAAGGCAGCCTGCGGGTGGTATGCGGTCGTACGGTGAAGTCTGACCCCTAGGTTCGTGGCCACTGCCGTCCACAACCCAGAGGTGAACTGGGGGCCTCTGTCGGAGGTCAGGTCAAGCGGCACACCAATCCGGGATCCATCCATCCATTTTCTCCCGCTTATCCGGAGTCGGGTCACGGGGGCAGCAGCATAAGGAGGGAAGCCCAGACCTCCCTCTCCCCAGCCACTTGGGCCAGCTCCTCCGGGGGAATCCCAAGGCGTTCCCAGGCCAGCCGAGAGACATAATCTCTCCAGCGTGTCCTGGGTCTTCCTTTGGGTCTCCTCCCGGTTGGACGTGCCCGGAAAACCTCACCAGGGAGGCATCCTAATCAGATGCCCGAGCCACCTCAACTGGCTCCTCTCGATGTGGAGGAGCAGCGGGTCTACTCCGAGCCCCTCCCGGATGACCGAGCTCCTCACCCTATCTCTAAGGGAGAGCCCAGCCACCCTGCGAAGAAAACTCATTTCAGCCGCTTGTATCCGCGATCTCGTTCTTTCGGTCACTACCCAAAGCTCGTGACCATAGGTGAGGGTAGGAACGTAGATCGACTGGTAAATCGAGAGCTTCGCCTTTTGGCTCAGCTCTCTCTTCACCACGACAGACCGGTACAACGCCCCCATCACTGCAGACGCAGCACCAATCTGCCTGTCGATCTCATGCTCCACCCTTCCCTCACTCGTGAACAAGACCCCGAGATACTTAAACTCCTCCACTTGGGGCAGGACCTTGTCCCTGACCTGGAGAAGGCATTCTACCCTTTTCCGACTCAAGACCATGGTTTCGGATCTAGAGGAGCTGATTCTCATCCCAGCTGCTTCACACCCGGCTGCGAACTGCTCCAGCGAAAGCCGGAGATCACGTTCTGACCAAACCGGGATACCCAGGAAAAGATAAAAGTGCGAGCAACTTCAGCCGAGGTGGTCGAAAACAAGGGAACAACTTCCGGCCACCAGGTAGTCCTGTCCACTGTAGTCAGGAGGTGGGTGAAACCTCGGGATGGGGGAAGTGGACCCACTAGGTCCACTTGCACATGGTCAAACCTCCTCTGGGGTATAGGAAACTGCTCCAGGGTGTCGCTGCACTTTCGCACGCTGACACGCAACACAGGAAGCCGCCCATGTCCTCACATCCCTTTGAAGCCCCAGCCACACAAACTTGGTCCCCACCAGCTTAACCGAAGCCTTAACCCCTGGGTGCGAAAGGGAATGTATTGCATCATAAACCCGACGCCTCCAGGAGGTAGGAACCAATGGGTGAGGCCTGCCCACAGAGACATCACAAAGGAGGGTTACGCCACTGTCCTGAAACTGAACATCCTCTAACCGTAACCCAGACTCTGCTATTCTAAAAGCCTGAACCAGCATCTGCAAGCTGGTCGGCAGCCATGGCCGAGTAGTCCACAGTCCAAAAAGGTCTGTGGGTTTCTGTTCTGTTTCACCTTGGCTACGGAGGTTTCACACTTTTCTTCTACTAGCAACTGGAAATCTGCAGGTGACTTTTATTTTGAAATTTTCCAGATGTTTACACACTAGTTTTGAGTTTGACTTCCTGTCTGGCCAGATCAGAACTGCATAGCTTGGCACTTCCTCAGAGCGTATCACGTAAAAAATAAACTCTAAGCATAAGCAATATGCTTCTCAAAAGGTGCTGCCACCTACTAATGGCAGCTAATTGCCGTGTACTGAGTTTCACGGATGTTTCACAGATGTTTCACGGACGTTACTCCTATTTCACACTGTAAGCATCAGCGGCGCGGAATGGTTTACTCGTGAGCTTTGCTGCGCGCAAATCCACACCGAGAGAGTCTCAGCCGCGTGTCGGCTTCTCTGCCGTCCTCCTCACTGTTGTTTATGCCATCCGCCATTAAACCAAAAAGAAAAAAGAAGGAAATCACGTTTGATATCTCTGTTTGATGTCATAATGTTGTTCCTCTCAACTGCCAGGATTAAAGTCATGGAAAAACACACTGTTGCACTTCTCGAACAATGCAGGGAAAAAAATAAGACGTCAGGTCACACGTACAGACGTAATCTACATAGATATCAAATTGCATCGCTGCAATAGTCTCTTGTTTTGAAAGTTATCAGAGGTTTTACACTGAAATCGTGTGTGATTTTCTGTCTAGCCCTATGTTAACTGCAGAAATTAACGCATTCCAGAAGCACCTTGCGATAAAAATAGAACCCAATTCTATCTTTAGCAGCGTGGCATGCCGCTTCTGGGACATGCCTGAAAATTTCTGCATTGCAGCTGGTTTGAATCACCCCCACAGACTATATTGGATTCTATTTGAAGCAGTGACGTTACGTTGCCGTTCCGTGCCGCTGATGCTTCCAGTGTGAAGTAGGGGTTACACAATGCTTACGTGTCTGGTGGATAGGCCCAGTTGTTTGATTCTCTATACATCTGTAAAAAAAAAAACACTGAATTGAAATGATTTGGTGAATTCTTTATAGACATCCTTTATGTTGACTTCTCATACTTAGAATGTTTCTCAACTTTCAAAGGCGACTTCACACGAAACAGTCACTCTCTTGTTTTTTGCATCTTCTTGTAACTCGTGTGAAGAAAAAAACCTAAAGATCAAACAGACTGGACACCATGAGAAGAAGCATAAGGACTATTTCTACCGTGAGCTCCTTTAAAAGCTGGTGTAATATTCATAGCAAAGTGGTTGACTTTGAATACTTCCATATTCTGAATTCTGCTGAATAATTAAACTGAGAACTAGATTTTCTTCCTCTGCAGCTCTTCAACAAATCATTAACTAAACTACTGGAATAAGTAAAAAGAGCCAAATCTCTGCAAAGTAATGAGCAAACAATCAAGGATCTGTGCTACGAACATGTGTCCAATCAAGCTGCAGTGGGACGGTTTCTATGCGTTGGTGAATCTCTTGCACTGCGGATAATACTTCACTTTCCTCTTTCTACTTGTGGGTTAGAGTCCGTGTGCAGGCATCGCTCTGCCTCTGAGACACGTGTCAGCACCATTTGTCAGACTCATTAAGACCTTATCTAAATTATACATCAAGCAGCCAATCAACAACTTGCATCTGGAACCATCTTGGGAGAGTTCCTGACAATTCAGAGGCAGTTAATCAGAAAGCTGAAGCAGGATCTGAAACTGCACATCCAGTGTGAGGGTGAGTTCATTCTTTCAAACATTAAAACATTTACATTATTTGGACCAATTTTCATTCATTTGCTTCCATCTGGATTCATTTGTGCACATCTTGAAGTGGAGCTTTAAGAAAAAATACACATTTTTTCTCATTAATGTTTTATTTTTTACATTCTGTAACACATCCTGATAAGTCTCAGATATTGAGGAGCATATCAGAGGAAACATGCAGTTTAGCCCAAGGACACTCGGCTGCACCACTTGAAGCAGTGATCTTTGTGGACAACATGCCTGTTTCCTGAGTTACAGCTGCCAGTTCAGCCTTGAGGGCTCACTGAAGATCTGCCTTTGATGTCACAGATTCATTTATCCTGAAAATAAAAAAATAAAATAAAATAAAGCAGCTCCTCTTCTTTCACACGGAAATGCAATTTCAGAAAAGGCATCATTTAGTGCTTCTTTTAAAAAGTTAAACATGTATCGGTTAATATATTTGCTGTAAGAATCCATCTAGGGAAAATAAAAATGTTTCTAACTGATTTCACCTGCTGGCATCTACAGTAGTTGTTGCAGGTGATATTAATTATCTGCAAGTGCAAAAAATATATGTGAATATATCATCTGGATACGGTCCATTACTCATCACTGAAGTACTTTAAAATTTAAAATTTAAACCCCAGTGTGTTATTATGGGATATAACAAAAGTGATTTTCTGTTGTTACAATTTTCAAAAATATTTATTTTCATGGAGAAAATCAGAGAAAACAAAGTGCTCAAATATGGACGCTGGCCCTGTTCTGGTAAAAGAAATCCCAAAATAAAACACATGAACAAGTTAAAACAAACATTATTTTTTAATATAGATAATTATAAGACACTTTAAAATAATCTAGCTAATTTTAGAACATTATATCACTGTAGAATAATACTGAATATATCACAATTATTAAACAATACAGAATACTTTTATAAAAACAGATTACTGTAGAATATTTTTGGATGTTATAGAACATTAAATGCCATTTCTGGTTGAATATAGATTATTAGAATATTTTAGAATATTATATATTTGAGGATCTGCCTCAGTGTCATCTTCCTCCTCTTCATCATCATCACTGATGGTGAGACTCGCTGACACAATACCTGTCCCCCTCTGTTTTTATAGAAATCTTAGTTTAAAACTGAAAAATATATTCAATATAATAATTATTATTATTACTGTAACAATGATCATGAAGATTAAGTCTAAAAAACAACAGATTCTACCTAAAAATATACATAATTTATTTTACTTGCTCAGGGCGTATGATCAAATATGGCAGCTTTGATTTTCATGCTCTGATTTCACCAACTTCATTGTGTTTAACATTTACAACACATATATCCTTATTTAGCACCACTAGTCAACCTTGTGATGTGAGAGTTTCATAAACCTAGCATTGTTAGTTTTAGAGATCCAACCATAAACACGAGAGGAGACGAGCTCCAGGAAGGCAGTTTTCTGGTTTTTCAGAAACACCAATATTTGGCGCGTCGTAGCCCTGCCCTGATTGGTCTTTTAAACTGTCTCCACATCCTATTGGATAACAAACAATGTGACATACTCACCACTACAGATGTTAGTCAACAGGGGGGCTACACTGTCGAAGAAGATGCAAATACATCCTTTTTCTAAATAAAGTACCTCTATCTTCTAGCCCAAGTCTAAATAGTTCAAAGTTGATGCCAAAACCATTTCAAATGAGCCGTTGCCATCTTATCAATAACATCCCGCCCACCAACAGAGTGCTGTGATTGAACCGCTACGGATGTCAGTCAATGGGGCAGTCCGCCATTAGATTGTGGAAGAACTACATAAAACATAAAATAATATATCGTTTTTCTAAATAAACACGCTGTGATTGGCCAGCCACAATACCGGCCGGGGCTGCGAGGTTCCAATGGAGTGTTGCTAAACTGTCAATTTTGCTTTGGCAAATGACGGTCTAGATCAGGGGTAGGCAATCCTGGTCCTCAAGAGCCACTATCCTGCATGTTTTAGCTGTTTCCCAGTTCCAACACACCTGATTTTAAACAGCAGGTGATTAACAGGCTTCTGCAGAGCCTGATAACCTGCTGAACAGGTGAATCAACCACCGAATCAGGAGTGTTGCAATGAAAACATGCTGGATGACAGCACTCGAGGACCAGGATTGCCTACCCCTGGTCTAGATTCTAGGCTAACCTATTGCTGAAATGTTGCCAAAGTTTGCTGTAAATGTGTCAAAATGTTCCAGCATCTCAATCTGTGAGTCTTAGAACTACAGCGAGATGCAAAATATTCCCTGAACTTGATTACAGGTGAAACACAAACAATTATGGTGCAAAAGTTTATTTATTTCAGTAATTCAACTAAAAAGGTGAAACTAGTACATGAGATACACTCATTCCATACACAGCCTGGTATTTCAAGCATTTATTTGTTATAATAGTGATGATTCTGGCTACAGCTGATGAAAACCCCACATTCAAAATCTCAGACAATTAGAATATTGTGAAAAGGTTCAATATTCTAGAGTCAGTGTCACATTCTAATCAGCTAATGAATCCAGAACACCTGCAAAGGGTTCCTGAGCCTTTAGATTGTCTCAAGATGAATTACTGAAATGAATTGATTTTTGCACAACATTATAATTTTTTTTCCAGTTTCTCCTGTATTGTTTTCTTTGGAATGACCAAATTAAGAGAACCTTTAAAATCTCCACAACATAATATTGAATATTCCAACAATCATCTGCATATGATGGTCATTGGTTTAATATCCAGAAAGAAGGATGATCTTCTTTGAGTTATCTCAGTCCACCAGGCATGCTTGTATAGAATGATTAACATGTATCAGTGGAGTATAAAAGTAAATTAAACTCTATTTCTCTGAACAGAGGCTGTTCAGGAAGGTTTCAGCAATGGGAAGAGACAAAAGTCAAGAGAAGAAGAACAAAAAAAGTAAATCTTGCATTAAAAAAGTCAGGAGTATAGGGCACAAATGTTAAAGTCTTAATTTTGAGTTTTCCATTTTATGTTTTTAAATCATGAAAGTTCAGCTGTTCATAATGTTATGACACTTTTTTCCTCTCTTTTACCACAAGGTTACTTCATCTTGTCATCACGTCAGCCCTCTTAAGAACATCTAGTTTGTGAAAGCCTAAAACCTTTCCCTCCCCGTGCCTATAGTCTTCATTATCTTAGATATTGATGAGCCATAATTGATGCTCCAAAGCTATATTCAGGCAGCAAGGTCAGCCAAGAGTCAGTGATTAAACGGGTCCTAAAAGTGTGTTGGATCTGCTTCAGTCAACGATTCATTCAGATAGAACTGAAAATGCAAATAAAATTCATCTCATTCCAGGAGAAGCCTGCATGATCTCAGCCTGCATGTAGTGTGTAAATCAATTAGACTTCTGCACACACACACACATACACACACGCATGCACACACACACGGGGTGAATGTGAGCCCTGTCTCCTTGCCTCCAACTGCAGACACACAAGGAGAAAGGTCTTGTAGAAATGTCCTACAGATGCTGCGGACCTTTATCAACAAGGAACCCGTGATCCCCAAACTCCATCAGGTTCTGCTGCAGATGCACCACTAAGACGTGCTCAGCTGCCCGTAGCTCCAAGCCCAATTTAGAACAAATTATTTCATCCATCAGTTCTGCTGAGAAGGTGATTGGCTGCAAGCTGCCCTCTGTCAGGGATCTCCTTGGGAGGTTCACATGGGCCACAAAGATCACTCCCACAAACCTTCAGAGCCTGATCATGACAGGATATAAACCAGAACTACCTCAAACAAACACTTGTTATTAGTCTACATACATCTGCAAACAAATTTTCTGTATTTGCATACACTTTCTTTTAAGTCTGAATTGTGTGTTTCTTTTCTAGTTTCTATGTGCCTGTGGAAACGTGTGAACCGTTTTGTTATGAGTGAAGAAAAACTTCTGCGTAACCTGGATATAAATCCAGCTCTGATAAATTCTCCCTGCATGCGTCATGCTTCTTTTGGCTTCATCATATAAAACAGCTGCAGAAGCAAGTGTGTTGACGATTTAAAGAAAACATAATGATGCTAAAAAATTTTAAAGGTTTAGTAAGTGTTATAAAACAGCCATTTGAAAGTACTTTTATTAAGAATTTATAAATATTTAACCTTACATGTTGTAGATACCTTCCTGAATGGCCGTGGCTCACACAGATGAGTAGCAGAACAGTGTGAATGCTTTATATTTCTGCAAATGTCTTTAAAAGCCAAGAATGTATGATTATTGCAGATTTATAGATTTAAAGAGGAGCTAGAATGCAGTTAATCAACAATCTAAAACAGAGCTTAGAGCCTCTAAAAAGCATCAGAAATGTTCTTTTGGCTTTCATCTGTCCCAGGAGCCCTGATACAGGCTATTCTAAACCCCCTAAACCAGCCTTGCTGTGAAAAGAGCTGTTTGCCCTTCCCACTCGGCCAGGACATGAATATGATAATGAGCTGCATGCTGATTGGTTGGTTTTCCGAGAAGGCCTCAGACACTGGAGACATGCAGGTTTGAGAAGGCGTGGCTCCCCCTAATGACGTGTTAAGGAAGGATTTCTCAGAACAGGAGGTTTTCTCTCGCCTTTTTCAACTTTCTAATTTACATAAAAAGTAGGTCACACACGGCTTTGACTTTTTGGCTACTGTTGACCACCCAAGCTGTCTTTATTCAACAACAACAAGGAAAATGTTGGTTTACATTCTAGCTCCTCTTTAAAGGAACGCTCTGCAGTTTTGGCTTGCTTTTAACCCCAACCCCATCCCCAGTGTTCATTTTAACTAACTGTCGTAAAACCGAAACTGAAACTCTCCTCCTCGCTGTGCGTTAATCTAACTGCTGACACATCTCCTCAGCCTTCATTAGTGTCTACAGGAGCGGTTCATCACTAAATCAAAAAAATCAGCTGTGTTCACGATCTAAAACATGCAGGAAATGTTCTGGAAGCACACTCCAGCTCTAGTATGTTGGCTAGCCACTTGACTATTGACTAAGGAATCATGTGACCACAGGGAAAGGCTGAAGTGTGTCAGAAAACCCAAATGCATATTCAGAGCGCTGGGTGATCACAGACAGACAAGTTACACTACAAGCTATGAAGCGTCTAGCCGACAGGACCGCGGCTGGCAGCGCTGCTACGCAGCACACGGGGTCCGAGCGGTGTGCTCAGGATACAATATTGTATGAGGAGGATACAAGGACCTGGGGTAGTGACATGAAAGCATCAATGGCTGATTATTTACCAGGTAAGAGGAGAGCTTATGTGGGCCTTAGGGTGAGTGTATGATTGGTAATGGAATGGGACGTGATCACTACGGCCTGGCAAACATATTTAGAAATAATTACAAACCTGGGGAAAGCTAAAACATGCAAACATGTTAAATGCCATATGATGATCGTTAGGTCTGCATCCAATCTTAATCCTTATTTGTCTCTGACCTCTCGTGATTCAGAAAACTCCTGATGTTGACTCTTGTTTGACTCCTATTGTGGTCTGACGTTCTACTATGTCTGATGTTTATCCATGTGGTTCCATTTCCAAGCATCAGCACTCCTGATCAACCTTTAGTCCCCAAGTTTCCATTGCTGCTTGTCTTTTCAGGAAGCTTTCTACAATGAATAAAGTAGTAATTGTTACTGACTTTTACTCTGAAACACACCTTAACTATACCTTTACTCTTTCTGTGCATCATTAGGTACTATTGGAGGTGGCAGACCCTGCTTTCACACTCACCTTCTTCCTTTGGGTCTCTGTCATCACAGTCAAATCCAATATTGGAGTTGGTATTGACATGAACACGTAAGTGGAGCTTTTCCCACCATACGTCTTCATTAAATCAGGTTTCAGTCCCAGGGAGTCACACTTGCCCAGTCTTCCCGCTGAGTCCAACTGCTGTTTGAACTGATTTAATCTACTCTGACTCTCTGCATATACACAGAAAGAACAGAAAACTGAATTATTTGGCTAAGATATAAAAATCTGACACAAAAAACGCCCAGTTTAAGTCATGTTCAAGATGTTTTTTCAGCACCTCTTTTGCTATTTTTACAGCAATATGTAATTGCACTGGACAAATGAGAGCATTTCATCCAACATTTCATATGAGATTAATTGCAAACCAATCAGAGTGATCTACTTTTGCAGCAACCACGTTTCCTCTTTTCAAGCTAATGCAGGAAGTTCCTTTCCTTTGTTTTAAATGTGTGTGAGGACTTCGTTTAATGCTTTCGGAGATCCTAAGTGCACCATGTTTGTAATAATAATGAAAACACACACACACACAACTTCAATAAAAGAATAAGTTTCTGAAGGTTTCCAAAGTGATAATGTCAAAAACAGAGCGCCGTTAGCCTGGAGTGATGAAGGGAGGAGGTTACCACTTCATCACTTTACTCTTAATGACTTTACAGGATGATGACTCATGATACGCTGTGAGTGATTTGCTCTGCAGCAAAAAGCTTCTAATTAGTTACAGAAACTGGAAAAAAAGTTGAAAAACAATCAAGTGAGTGGCTTTCTTTAAAAAGTTTGAATGATTCTAAAATAAAGCAGCGTCACGGATATTGTTGCTCTATTATTCCTGATAAGATGGAGTTATTAATGAAGCAATATGAGTGTCCCTGCTGCAGAGGATGTTCTTCATTTGTTAAGTGCCAATCCAGATCTGATCTGTCCATGTTATGAAGTGACACTCAGTCTTCCTGCAGCCCAGTAACAAAGACCAGCAGCAACGGAAATTAAATCCACAACTGACCTCTTTTATTCAGACACCTGTTATTCATGTTTATGTCGAATCGCTCGTGTGTTTCTCGAGCCAGCCACTTCACACAAAGCTTTAAGAGGCTCAACTTAATGTCCAAAAGAAGAAAGATTGTATGTTTTATCTTAAAGGTTACATTGAGAAAGTACTCCGTTTTAATTTATTCTTGTTGTTATTGCTTTAGATTGCATCTCTACAAGGACATTGGAGCTAAAAGCTAAGGGTGTTGTTGCACTTCAAATATATAACATGTGTAACTACAAACAAATACATGCAATTTATAAATTCTCTGTCATTTTTACCACCAAAGGCAAGAGATTGAAAGTGTTTAACAAGATATATCTGAGAGACTAATGCCTGCTTGGAATAAACTTACTGGGGTATTCCTGCTATAAGAACTGCTTAAAGGCCAAGTTCACAGAGAAACCATCTTTACTTTTGAAATATATCCAGCCACTCTGAGTTTAATATGGAGACTTAACGTGAAAATAGTCTTCTACCCCTAGCAACCAATAGAGGATAGACGGGGAAACGGTCGTCACATTGAAAATTAGCATTCATGGACTCACCCATCTTGGCTCGCGACACGGAAGACTGTTATTTAGAATCCAGGAGAGAGCAGAGTGTGTCTTGGGTAGTAGAAGCTAATCATTAGCATTAGCAACTCCACAACATGGCAGAACTCCTTCAGGCTTGAGTTGTTTGTGGAGATAAAACATCAATGTTGCAAAGCAAATGGAATCATGGTAGAGTCGGGTTGCTGTTAGCCAATCAGAGGCGAGATGTCAGAATATCAGGAAATAAGACTACAAAACCTGCCATCTTCTGCTCACCTCTAAAGTAGCTAACTTCTACCTCCTGAAACAGGAGCGCCAGAGCTGTTCTCACACAGAGATTGACTTTATGTCATCATCATATATACTAGAGCCCACTGCAGATGTGTTGAAAGAAAAACAAGTGAACTTGGTCTTTAAACCAAAGTCTGAAGATGAAGAGAGCTTTAAAACATGAAACCAAACAATAGAACATTCATTGGTGCAAAATGTGCTTCTTATAGCTCCAGAGGGGCCATAATAGTTAAACAACAGAGGACGTTGTGATGTTGATGTGCCGAGCAGAGAAGTGGGTTCATTAATAGTCAGATGCACTGAGCCAGCTGAAGAGTTATTGTGACCTCAGAAGCTTCTTAGTGAATGGAAGTTTAGAAAATGGTGGTGCCCACCTCCGTGATGCAGCCCACACAGCCAGGCCTTCACACCATTTATGTAACCAGAGAGAAGAGGCAGAAGCACCAAGAAGTGACGAGAAAGAGGGAGGAAGAGAAATATATTGAGTCATCGAGGAAGAAGGACGCAAATAAAATATTATGAATAAGTCGAACCTTGAACAGCATCATGAAACCTGACTGTTTGGGACTTCAGTCAGATAACGGTCCTGTTTGAGGAACCTTTACAGAAATGTTAAAGATAGAAGGATGCTTTGTTATTCCAAGTGTTTCAATATGGCACCCTTTGTGGGAAAATGAATTTAGATAATTTCTTAAAGGAGTCACGTGACCCGGAAGTCGCGCGAAACTCAAATACGGGTCAGGAAGTGTTTTGCTTCAGTACAAAACACAGCATGATGGAGGAAAGCGAGTATAGTAAGGCATTAAATGGACTGGCACAGACGTGATATTGCGAAAAAATACATCTTCATGTAGGTTACGAGTCATATAGTTTTAAAAAAAGTTGGCGTTTTCATACTCTCTGGAGGATTTACCCAGCGTTGAAGCGACCGACATAACAAACTACTTTGTGCTGCATAGCTCGTATTATACAGCAAACCAAATGAAAGCATTCAAAAGTCTGGAAGCCTACAACTATTTTATTTCAGGTTGGGTAAACCATTAAGTGATCCTGACAAGCTCTAAATGACTGTCGTCTTGTTTTTGCTCGGGTAAATAGTGAGTTGTGCTATTTAGCTCATGATAATAATGCTATCGCTATTGATGACAACAAGTATGTTTATGTGCTAGAATCTACTTGTAAATAACTTATTAGGCCTATTTAAATCTAAATTTCTGGTACTTTAGTTTGTTTTTTATAGGGTATAAATGCCACATTACAACACTAAGCTAACTGCTTACAACATTAGCACTCTGAAAGCTACGGACACATGAAAACAGTATCAAACTGTTTACCTGCCGTTTTTATGGCTGTGTTCAATAAAATGCTATAAAACATTTAGTAACATTTAGCCGGAGATTATGATACACTTCAGCCGTCTTTTTTCAGTAAGTTTTTTTTTTAAATACGTCTTTTGTGGCACACTACTTTTGGGACCCAAAAAAAAAACGTTGGTCTTTGTCCCGATTAGAGCGATTGTAACAACCATAGACAACACAGAATTTGAGCATTATCAACAGAGTAAACAGGGATTTGTGCAAAGGGCAAGCTCCTGCTTGACCCGTATCTGCATTTGTTTACGTGGACTTCAATAGGAGAGGCAGGGAAGAGGCGGGGGCGCTACGTCATGTGAAACCCAGCAATAATGCGTGGATATCTACGTCCTATTATAGTTTTAGGCCATTAAAATAAATTGTATGGGAAAATAAATTAAAAATGTGCTTTTCTGATCCTTTTTTGTAAAGGGCATATTTTCTCGCAAGATCACACGCGATATTTTGGCTGTGCCAGACGCGTGCCGGACTGAGGGTCGCGTTGATTGGTGGAAGGAAGCAGGAAGCAGGGGCGTTGACGCCGTAGACTTCGCTTCAGTATCTCGCTCCAAAATAACAAGTTATGACTGAACCTGACCTGGCCGTGACCTAATGAATCCAACCTCACCTCGTGCGTAATGGCTTCCTCACTTGTTGTAGAGTTTTTTTCTCAGCAAAGCGCAGTAAACCAGAGAATGATGGGACGCGGCATTGGAGATCTGTAAACGGTCTGGATGGGACAAATCAAGCTTGAGAACTCTGTAGGCTGGTCTGAGTACCACATTTTATTCTCATAAGTCTCTAAAAATGCTGTTGAATGATGATAAATGAGTTTTAACTAAATATATTGGAAACATGTTTTCTTCCAATGAAATAGAACTAAGACGTGAGACATCTAAAAACGTTTACTTTTCCATGGAAACATAAAGCAGACATCCAACATTTTAACCATCTGGCATTGTTACAAAAACGCTACTCATTCAGGTTGTTTGTGGCCAAAAGATGCCATAAAAAACATTTGATTTTATCCCTAACCCTAACCCTTTTTTTTGTTAGTTTTTTCCCCCCTAAACCCTAACCCTAACCCTTTTTTTTGTTAGTTTTTTTCCCCCCTAAACCCTAACCCTAACCCTTTTTTTTGTTAGTTTTTTCCCCCCCTAAACCCTAACCCTAACCCTTTTTTTTGTTAGTTTTTTCCCCCCTAAACCCTAACCCTAACCCTTTTTTTTGTTAGTTTTTTTCCCCCCTAAACCCTAACCCTTTTTTTTGTTAGTTTTTTTCCCCCCTAAACCCTAACCCTAACCCTTTTTTTGTTAGTTTTTTTTCCCCCTAAACCCTAACCCTGACCCTTGGATAAATGGTTTGGATTTCTAGATATCTAAACATGCTGACTGTAAGTGGGACAAAATTCAAACTGCATTTTTAAAATGTTCATTTTCTTTATTTTAATTAAGGAGATTTGCCTTGAAACATGTAACCTCTGTGAATTGGCTTGCTGTACACCCGGGTAGTTTCTATCATGACTCAAACGGGAATAAATAGCACATTCGGGAGGAACTATTTCCAACAGCTCGTCTCTGTTGTTCTGGTGAGTATACATAAGAGTCAGATGGTGAATGTGGAATTGATTTAAAATACACTTCAGAGTCTTTAAGCAACATTTCATCCTGTAACATGATGGTTCAATAACGTAGTTAGTGTTTCTGAAGGATAACAGCACAAAGGAAAATCCATACGAGACCCTGACTACACACATAATACGTGTCAGAGGGATCCATTAATAGCCTTTTGTCAAGTGATTTGTTGACATCAAGAAGGAAAATGTCCACAAATATATAATAATAAGTATATATTTAGTTTGAATGGGTTCCATTCAACAGATCCTGTAGCGATTTTATAAAATTGAAGGTAATTTACAGAGAAAGGCGACAGTAGGAGATCTCCCTCATGTGAACTTCCTCAAACTGGTTTGTGGTGACAGAGGTGTTGGGATGTGGGCTAAATGTCAGACAGCTCTCTGCTGGAGGAGATAAACTCAGTCTATCTGCTCATGGTCTCACCACTTACTCCTAAAACAGCCCTAATGATCCCACTGAGGACGAAGTGAGGTGTGTGTAGGAGTGAGTGTGTCCCTTTTTAACAAGGCAAAGACCACCACCTTTTATTTAGTTATATTGACATTTTATGCTGTAAAAATTGACATATTTAGCTCATTTTTGGATCTGCTTTGTTTGGCCCTGCCATCTAGTCCAGATTTCATTGTTTAATTAGCTACAATTGTTAAGCCATGACTGCATCAAGGAGAGGTGTTTGTTATGCACGTCCTGATGTTTTTACCTTGTTCCACCCTGAGTGAGTCATGCAGGAGGAACAGCAGGACAGTGTCTACAAGTGGTTTGTTTCTGCAGTTTCTGAATAAAACCCAAGAACGTACAATCATTGCAGATATTTTAACAAGTAAATTCAGCTGAAACGTTGCAGCTACATTGCTGCATGTAGAATGTACTTCCTGTTTATGACACTTCTTCCTGTGCCATTCTTCAGCAGGTTCACAGCTAAACCATTTTAACTTATTATTTTTGAAAATGATTAGTCACTATGAGTTTGCAGGCTGAGCATGAGAATAGTCTTCTACCCCTATTTCCTGCATTAGCTTCTGATAAAAAATAGATGGTAAAATGCTCGGATCAGAATATCCTGACAGATCTGCGTCACACTGTCACTTAACATTCATGGACTCACCCATCTTGGCTCACGACAGGGAAGGCTGTTGTTGGTTTAGCTCCAGGAAACAACAGAGAACTTCTTGGTTAGTAGAAGCTAACCATTAGCATTAGCAACTCCACCACACAGCAGAACTCATTCAGGTTTATGTTATTTGTGGAGATAAAACATCAACGTTGCAGAGCAAACAGAGTCAGTGGTAGAGTCACGTTGCTGTCAGCCAGTCAGAGGTGAGATGTCCAAATATCAGGAAATAGAGCCGACTGCACACTGGAAGCATCAGCGGCGTGGAACGACAGCGGAACGTCGAGCTTCTAATAGAATCCATTACAGTCTATGGGGGTGACACAAACCAGCTGCAAAGCGGCAATTTTAAGACCCGTCCCAGAAGCTGCACGCCGCACCGCTAAAGATAGGATTGAGTTCTATTTTTGCCACGTGCCGCTTCTGGCATGCGTCAATTTCTGCAGTTAACATAGGACTAGACAGGAAATCACACTCGGTTTCAGTGTAAAATGCCCGGTAATTTTCAAAATAAAAGTCTATTGCAGCGATGCAATTTCATATCTATGTAGATTACGTCTATACGTGTGACCTCATGGCTTATTTACTTACCGCATCGTTCGAGAAGTGCAGCGGTGTGTTTTTCATGGCTTTAATCCTGGCAGTGGAGAGGAACAAAATTATATATGATGTCAAAAGTGATTTCCTTCTTTTTGGCGAGTCCAGTGAGGAGCGCGGCGGTGAAGCCACTCCATGGCTGAGATTCTCCCGGTGTGCACTGGCAAGCAGCAAAAACCGCGAGTAAACCGTTCCGCTGCCATTCTGCGACGCTGATGCGTCCAGTGTGCAGCAGGGGTAAGACTCCAAATCCTGCCGTGTTCTGCCTCTCTCTCCTCTGGCTGATTTCTCCTTAAACAGGCTCACCGGAGCTTTTTTCCCCAGAGAACGATGTACAAGGCATTCATTCCTACTAGAGATCACGGCAAATGTATTTTAAAAATTAGTAAACTTGACCTTTAATGTATAAAAGGAGTTCAGTGTGAGTGCTCTCTTGACATCACATTTTGCTGCAGCCATTCATTTTTTTCTCAGCATATTTGGGGTTCAACACCACCAGTGTGGGAATGGGTGAATGACTTTTTTTGTAAAGCACCTTGGGGGGTTCTAGGACTCTAGAAGGTGAAATATAAATACACGCCATTTACCATGACTGTTGGTGGTTTTGCCACCTAGTGGTACAGCATGGGTACTTACTTACCCACGCACCATTAATGTATTTTAACATATATGTGTAAACAGATAACAAAACTAAATATTGGAACATGCAACAGTGAGTTAAAGCAACATTCCGCAACTTTTACACCTTAAAATTATGCTTTTTTGTAAAGTTTTTGCGTCGTACTATCATCTATTACCGGTATGTTCATTTTCATACCTGTGATAGTGTTGAGGGGTCCCACGTCTGTTTACTGCACTATACAGTTTTTGTGCTTCGGGTTGCCGCAGGATGTACTGACTGGGTGTCGTTTTACGGCAGAATATGGCAAGCCAAAGGGATAAAAAAGCGCGCGTTCTAAACGTGCGTTATGTCCACCAAAATGCGCGTCCTGAACGCGCGTTTTGACGCCAAAGGGGGCAAAAACTCACGTGTTCTATAGCAAGCATTATGTCCGCCAAAACGCGTCTTGAACGAGCGTTTTGGTGGACATAATGTGAGTTTAGAACGCACATTTTTTTTATCCCTTTGGCTTGCCATAATTGTATAACGTAGACTCGTTGTAGCAGCGGCAGATCCACCAAAGAAAGCTAGAAATCCCTTATCAGAGGAATATAGGAAAAGAAAAGAAGAACGTGATAGAGCAAGAGCAAAGACCAGAGTTATTATTGGGCCGTCTTTTCCTCCCTGGAGAGCTCTTTTAGAAAGAAAGGCATGAACTACGTACTCTAACCTAGCCGTGCTGCTAATGGCTAGGTAAGTAATAAATGATTTCACCAGGGTTATTGTGTTTGGTCGGTGCATAAAGTTGTTATACAGTCCTGATAAAACTATTTATTCAATGTGTGGAGGTGGAAAAGTTTGTTTTCGTTGTTTTGCCTGACATTATGAATGTAAACATGCCTTTTATGCCCGAGAGACAGATTTAATGTTACGACAGTGACGTTACGCAGCAAGCCTCTAGAGGGCGACAGAGACCATATACTGCAAAGTTGCGGAATGCTGCTTTAAGAACTACAGAATGTAAACCAAGAGTCAACACTCAAAAATAACCTACCTGTGGTGCATTTTTATTATTTAGACAAAATATGTCACATTTGTTTTTACATAGAGGGGGTGTGGTTCAATTTAAACCAACCAATAGGGCTCTGCTCATTTTGTTTTGGCTTCAACCTCCATGGCTGTGACCACAAAGTGACTTCACTTATGAACGGCTTGAGTGGACGTGTTTACTTGTCTCTATAATATGAGACAGATTTAATATAGGAGTGTTTTTAATTGTGCAAAAAAAGATGTATCTATGTCAGTAAAGGTACACAGAGATTAGTTTCACCAGGCCTTGCAAAACATCATCTGTTTTGAAATGTATGTTATAATTACTAATTCTTGTAAGTTTAAAACAGATTTCAGTGGTTGTTGTGATTATAAACGGTTGATTAGAGTCATGTAACATAGCAGCAGTTTCTAAATGTTTTTTAATTTCTAATGAAATGTAAATGTAATGGTACTTCATGCATGATATTATATAAATGTACATTTATTATATATTATCAAATGATGGGAGAAGTGGTGTTGTTGTTTCCAGAAGATTAATTACATTTTTTGATTGATCTGAGAGGTGAGGAGTCCGTTTGCCACATTCAACCTTCTAATGCAAGATTAAAAAATAAAAACAGGGTAAGAAGAGCAGGAGTCATAGTTTCCACTACGTGGAACAGAAACATTGTCTCCACGGAGCCCTGAAAAATAGGTCAAGCTCTGCTCTCTGATCTACTTCTCAGCGTTACATAAAATACACTCTGCTTTGCATCAAATCTCTGTTTCGTTCTTTTACTCTCACACAGACATACAGAAAAAAATCATAAAACATTTGCAGATACAAAAGGATGTAAGACTCAGGATTTAACTATTTAACACACGCAGGGTTTTTGTCCAATCTACAGAGAAATAGCCTTTTTCTGTGACATCCCTTTGGTTGTTTTTATTTACTGAACCAAACGTGAGAAGCCAGTCATGATGAGTCACGCTGATTTCTGGCACATGAAAGGATCCATGGCCTTTTATCAACCACAACAAAAACAGTGTCACTGTACAATTATTTTAAAATCACGTCTGTCACGTCTCATTTGTAACTCGACAAAAATCACCTTTACTCAGGAAAGGACCACGCATTAATCAAAGCTGTTTGTTTTTAAGATGAGAGGCTGGCATTGTGAAAAGATCAACTCAACCTTTTAACCTTTTCCATTGATTTTTGAGCAACATGATGCCATCAACTATCAGGACTCCAATAAACAAACACAGCGTGGAATCATGGCACTGAAAGTAAAATGTGTTTTTTCCCCTTAGAGGCTAACTTACAATATCTGGAAATGTGATGGCTTCACTGACAGGTGCATAATTTAATTAGCTTATATGCTATTATTACATGAATTGGCAATATGACAAAAATATCTGAAAAATATCTCAAAAATATCAAAAACCGATCATAAGCATAGTAAATATACCTGGATGATCTCTGAAGCTAAGGGTACTTTTACATAAATACAACATGAATATTGTAATACAATCTTCATGATAATAATTTGAAAGTTAAATAGAACTTTTGAAAAGAGCAACATGATAGGAGCGTATGCGATCAGATTCTGATCAGCCTTAAATATTTGTTTATTGAGAATGAAAAACAATTCATAAGGGTCTGTTTTACCCAGTTAAAGTTTTTGAACCTGTCATGAGGTCAAATATTCCTTCTGATACAGTTCTCTAATTCTGACCCAAGCTGGTCCTCATGTGTCTGATAAAGTCTCTGTTATTTGTTATTCTGAAGCCAGGGTATGCTGCTTGGATTTATTTATTAAAAAAAAACAAAAAATTATAAAAATCAACAAGCTGTGTCTACTTGCTCTTATTACTCCTGTTGTTTAAGTTTTGGGGGGGGGTTGCCTATAATTTACTCATATGGTTCTTTAATTGTCTAACGTTTCTACGACCTTGTGCACAAAAAAATGCTGAAACAAAACTCCCTATATTATATAAAATTGCATAAGTCCCAATTTTTTTACATGAATTTCACCCTTGGCTTCAGCCCTAAAAAATATAATAAAATATTTGTGTGTTTCTGAGATTTAACCCTTTTATTGCCAGGTTTATGATCAAAACCATAACTGTGAAAAAATGAAAAAAATCAAATAATTTTTTGTGTGTTATGTCCAGAGGACCTGTTCTGGGGGTGACTTGGGGTCACAAATGGGCATAAAAATATTTTTGCTCACTTTGTAGTTTTTGTGTAATATCATATTTTCTAAAAAAAAAAGTCATACTTTTAGTCTTTGTGCACATAAAATGATCAAAACCAGAAATGTAAATAAATGAAAAAATGAAATAATTTTTTGTGTTATATCAAGAGGATTTTTTTGGAGGATGAATTTTCAACACCTTGGAATGTCACAAATGGGCATGAAAATTATTTTTAATATATTTTTTAATGTACTGTTAGAAATTGCCCCACTATATATGAGGAAAATACGCAATCTAGTGGAAAACGATAAAAGCTAAATGTTGAGTGTGTGAATATACTGTAGACATATACCTATATATATATATATATATATATATATATATATATATATATATATATATATATATATCAAAATATGACAAAAGAGCAGGAAATGCTACAAAATCACTTTAGCATTATATTAAATTAGAATAGCCAAAATTATTCACAAAAACACACCTGTCTGCACAAAATAATGCACTAGGCACATATAAGGGCTAAATTCCAACAATAGATATGTCTGTGTTTTTTTAAAACATTGCAAATAATAAATAACAAATGAAATCATATGAGCTATTTATTGTAAAATCTATCCCCATAAAGCCTCCTTCCCCCTATAAAATAAAAAAATACCTTCCCTCGCCTCTCTTGCTCACTTCTCGCCACAGGTTCGATTAACAGCGTCCGCTTTGTTCTGTCCCCCTGGGGCTAGTTCTGTAGTAAAGTACCTGTGTGTGTGTGTGTGTGTGTGTGTGTGTGTGTGTGTGTGTGTGTGTGTGTGTGTGTGTGTGTGTGTGTGTGCTGTATATGAAAGAGAGTCAGTGGAGTGCGAGGAGAGAGTCTTTGAAGAGCGAGAGAGCAAAGGAAGGGTGCCAGGAGCAGATAAACACCAGCGTACCATGGGACAAAATAACTCTATGATGTTGAAGTTATTTTACTCAGAATGTGTGGAGCAATAAAAAGTTAGAGAGAAAACGAGTAGCTCACAAAGAAAAGGGTGTGAGTATTTATACTCATGTTTAAATCTAGTGGAAGGAAGTCTTAAACCCTGTAAGGGAAAAAAATGTCATTCTTCTATTTATTTTCATTTAATACAAATTCATGTTTTGCATGCCAAAGGAATGTTCATCTCCTAGATAACACTGTCCTTTGTTTGTGCTCTCCCTTGGGGGGGGGGGGGGGGGG